>JAGFNQ010001981.1:217728-340192 GCA_024364735.1 Boesenbergia rotunda | reverse complement strand
TCCCAAAAATTATAATTAACTTATAAACATCATAAGGGAACATTAAATAACATTATAAAGATTTTTAGAATAATTTTAGATCTTAAAAACATGGTGGCCGAAACCCTTAAGCATGAGGGTCTTGGTTTTCTTTCCTTTCAACATCCAATTCGAAAACCAACCACTATATCATACTAAAAATCATAAAAATCATAGGGAACTATTATACCACAGGTGAGGGAGTCTTACCTTGGGGTTTCTAAATTTTTAGACCTTGGATGGAGAGAAGGAAGAAGACTTGATGTCTCTTGACCACACCTAGTCCTTGGATCCTTGTAAGAACTTTAGATCTTGGGAGATGGAGCCTTGGTGGAAACTTTTCCAAGGGGAACTCTTCCTTAGAATTTCGGCTAGAATGAGGAGGGAGGAGGGGAGCAAATGCACTTGATGGTGAAGAGAAGTAACCCCCCAAACCCCCTCTTTATAGCTCCTTTAAAGAGGCAAATGAAGAGTCTCTCCATGACCCTTCATCTCCTTCTACTTCTTAACCAACCTCCACTTCATTTACTCATAAGTATTCCTTGCTAGGTGAGTTGGTTAAAGCATTCATGGTTGTACAAGAGGTCCAAGGTTCAATCCTTGGCCCATGCACCTTTATTTTTATTTTATTTTTCATTTTATTTAAACATTTTCCTCTAATTTTCGAAAGTTCCCTTTTATTTCGAAAATTCTCCAAAAATCACCCATAATTATGCTAATATTCCTAAATAAAATTCTTTTATATTTATATTAATTTTACCTAATTTATATTAATTTTACCCCATTTTTGGAGCCCATTTAAAGCTCATTAGTACCTAATTTCTCCATTAAAATAGAAAAATTAGGCTAAGACTTACCCATAATCATGCTAATATGCCTAATTAAATCCTATTTATATTTATACTAATTATTATCGAAATCCACCTATAATCATGGTACTAAAAAGCCCACATAAAGCCCATTAGTACCTAGTTTTCTCAATTTAAATGAGAAAACATGGATTTTCTAGGCCAAAGTTCTCCTTAATATTTCTAGGTCCCTTGGAAAATTATTTAAACATGCTTAATATTTTAAGAAAATATTAAGAGAATTTTCCGGGTCGTTACAATCCCCCATACCTCGTGAAAGTTCGTCCTCGAACTTAGAATAACTCCGGGTACTTGCGCCTCATCTCGTCCTCGCGCTCCCAGGTAGCTTCTTCGAACCGTTGACTTTGCCATAGGACCTTGACTAAGGCACTTCCTTACTCCCCAGCTTCTTCACTTCCCTATCCAAAATCTGGATGGGTTTGCTCTCATAGCTTAGGTCCTCTTGCACTTGCACCGTCTGTGGCTCGATCACTTGGTCCATATTTGGGATACACTTTTTCAGCAGGGACACATGGAATACGTTATGGATAGCTGACATCTCTGGAGGCAGCTCCAGCTCATATGCCACCTTACCGACTCCTTTCAGAATCAGGTACGGCCCCACATAGCGCGGACTTAGTTTTCCTTTCTTCCCAAATCTGGTCACTCCCTTCCTCATACCGGACCACCAAAACTTCTCCTTCAGATCCTGATACATCTTGGTGGATCCTGGATGCATCAAGTAAGGGGTTCCGTGAGCTTCTGCCAGTATCTCTTTTCGAAGCTCCGGATCACTAGGGATACATAGACGATCCCTAAGGTAGAGTATTCCCCCTTCGGCGATATGAAAATTATCGCCCTTTCCTTCTAGGATCTCCTGTTTTATTTTCTGGAGACTCAGATCACCATTTTGTTTTTCCAATCTGTCCTCACATAGCGCGGGTGATATTGTCATGGTGGAAAGTCGCCCGGAGATGACTTCGACCCCAAAATTCATAATTTCTTTTTCAAGTGGTCGGATAATTTAGATATGGACATCAAGGTGGCACTTGACTTCCGGCTAGTGCATCAGCCACTTTGTTCGCCTTTCCTGGATGATAGAAGATCTCGCAGTCGTAGACCTTCACCAACTCGAGCCATCGGCGTTGTCTCATATTCAGGTCTTTCTGAGTGAAGAAATATCACAGACTCTGGTGGTCTGTATAAATCTTGCACTGCGCTCCATATAGAGATAATGCCTCCATATTTTAAGAGCGAAGACCACCGCGGCCAGTTCCAAATCATGAGTGGGGTAATTCTGTCATATTCCTTAAGTTACCTAGAGGCATAAGCAATGACCTTACCACTCTGCCTAAGTACAGCTCCAAGTCCTAGCTTGGAAGCATCGCTGTATATATCGAAGTTCTGATTATTCTTGATATATAATTGGCTAATGTCATTATTAACTCCATGATATAATTATATGCATACATCATAGTTATATACTTATTTTAATCATGGGTACCTAATAATAATAGTATGCTTCCGAATATTAATTCTCAACCCGGGTTACGAATTATATTAGTTGTATGATTATTATAGAATAGGTGAGATCCTACTTATTATATTACCATAAAATAACTTAAGGTAGTCTTATATATTATATATAAGGCATCAGTAACCCATAACCTATAATAAGTGTTAAAATAATTAGCACCCTACCCTATGCGTCCCTACCTAAGTTATACTGTATGACCTATACCATTAATTATATAGTATTAATATATGGAACTAATGCTATACACTAACATAGGTGAGAGAGTTATAAATCCTATGTATGTAGGCTATCATATAATTCCTACATGTGACTATATTATAGATTATACATAATATCATAAATTATAGTTTTTTTTCTACCCCTATATTATTCTAAATATTTAATTCTAAAAGCAAATAAAGTATCATTCATCGTTACATATCGTAACGTACTTTTCATCATAAGCATCATTCATACTTGCATATTCTAGAACCATAAAACATTCTAAAAGTGCTTACTACCATAAGATATGTAAAGAGGTACATACTTGGAAGCGGCAAGAAGAGGGCTTGATGTGTGTGTAGTGAGATGGTTACTGCTCTGATACCAACCTGTAACACCCGCTTTTTTTTTTTTCATAAGCGGCGTTACGTTCACATGCTTAGGGCATGTAGACATCGTAAGGCAGCGGAATAACTTTAACTTATACATGCCCTGTTACCATTCTTAACTTAATGACATAGGAACCTTAGCATATTAACTTTGAACTTAAGCATCATATCATATCATGTCATACGTAACATCATATCATAAGGTTCCATAGGTCATTATTCAGACATATAAGTAACCAAGGTGAAGTTCTAGCATAAACCGTAAACATAAAGTTTCCTGGGCCAAGTCACTACTACACACATGCGTTCTTGCCCTCTTGCTGCTTCCTTCATTGTCCCCATGAATGATCTGCAGTATAAGGAAATAAGACTATAAGCACATAGGCTTAGTAAGACTCTTTCCTACTCACAAAACCATTCATCATTCATCATCTCATAATGAGAAAATAAAACATTAACATACTTGGTGCTCTACTTGGAACATAACATCTTACATCACTTATCGTATACATAGCATGGCATGAACATAAACATAGTAGACATTCTAAGCATGACATAATTCATGGCATAACTCATAAACATAGTAGACATTCTAAGCATGACATAATTCATGGCATAAATCATAAACATAGTAGATATTCTAAGCATGGCATAATTCATGGCATAAATCATAAACATAGTAGCATGGCATCATTCATGGCATAAATCATAAACATAGTAGCATGACATCTTTCATGGCATAAATCATAAACATAGTAGCATGACATCTTTCATGGCATAAATCATAAACATAGTAGCATGACATCTTTCATGGCATAAATCATAAACATAGTAGCATGGCATCTTTCATGGCATAAATCATAAACATAGTAGCATTCTAAGCATGGCATAATACTTGGCATGAACATAAACATAGTAATATTCTAAGCATGACATAATACTTGGCACGAACATAAACATAATGAACATTCTTCCTATCATAACATATGAGCATCTTCTTAACATTATCATGGCATAGATCATTTGTTCTCATGCATATTTCTTAACATAAAGCGTAAGCATAAAATCTTATCATCATACCATAATGCATAACATGAATGGAGGCATGAGTGGAATGCATATACATATATGGATGCTTAGTTTAAAATCATACTTTTCATAAACATACTTTTCATAAACATACTTTTTCATAATGAATGCATGGGCAATGCATATATATCATAAGGATGCTTAACCTTTAAAAACATACTTTTCATTTCATAAACATAATCATCATAACATCATTTGGGGTCCCCGGCTTGTACCACATACATACATCATAGCGCGCATCCCTAGCAAGTCCGAGGTCGCGAGCCCCAACCTACTAGGGTAAGGACAGCATAGTCGGTAGTCCCCGAACCGAGGCGTTCTTAAGGTGCCCATCCCTATTGCACAGCTTCGGTAGTGCCAGAACCGTGGACAGCTTCGGTAGTCCAAAACCGGGGCGTTCTTAAGGTGCCCATCCCTTGGACCCATACTTCGGTCCGGTACAAGCCCATACATAAAGTAAAATACTTTTCATGCTTCATCATTCATAAAACATTCATGGCATCTTCATCATAGCATAACTTGTTACGGCCCGGCCCGTCTACCGGCCCATTTACCGGTCCTCACGACCGTCGTACCATCGACCATCGACCGTGCCGTTTAGCATATTTATGCCTTAAAGACATAAGCATCATCATTCATTCATCATACTTGTCATTCATCATTTTCATTCTTAGACATGGCATATGTACACATCATTCATAGAGCATGGCATACATTCATATTATCCTAAAACATGGCATATCATTCATAAACATGACATATCATTCCTAAACATGGCATATCACTCATAAACATGGCTTATCATTCGTAAACATGGCATATCATTCATAAACATGACTTATCATTCGTAAACATGGCATATCATTCATAAACATGGCATATCATTCGTAAACATGGCATATCATTCATAACATGGCATATCATTCATAAACATGGCATATCATGCATAAACATGGCATATCAGTCATAAACATGGCATATCCTTCATAAACATGTCATATCATTCATAAACATGGCATATCATTCATAAACATGGCATATCATTCATAAAACACAAATCACATCTTACCATAGGGCCATTGGGACCCTTAATTGAAATAAATCTTAACTTTTACCCTATTAACCCTACTTGGCCGAAACTTGTGGAGTCCCAAGGCCATGTGAAAATTCACATAATCACCATCCATCATCCTTATATCATGGCAACACATAAACATATGCTTGAAGTTAAAGACTCAACCCTAACCCTTGGGTCCTTGGGGTTGGCCGAAACATATGGGGCCTCTAGGGTACTCCAAAAATTCCCAAAAATTATACTTAACCTCTACACATCATAAGGGAACATTAAATAATATTATCATGATTTTTATAATAATTATAGACCTTTAAAACATGGTGGCCGAAACCCTTAAACTCAGGGTTCTTAGTTTTTGTTTCTTTCATGTTGTCCGAAACCCTAGGGTGTCCTAGGGTACTCCAAAAATTCCCAAAAATTATACTTAACTTCTAAACATCATAAGGGAACATTAAATAACATTATCATGATTTTTAGCATAATTATAGACCTTTAAAACATGGTGGCCGAAACCATTAAACTCAGGGTTCTTAGTTTTTGTTTCTTTCATGTTGGCCGAAACCCTAGGGTGTCCTAGGGTACTCCAAAAATTCACAAAAATTATAATTAACTTCTAAACATCATAAGAGAACATTAAATAACATTATACAGATTTTTAGCATAATTTTAGATCTTAAAAACATGGTGGCGGAAACCCTTAAGCATGAGGGTCTTGGTTTTCTTTCCTTTCAACATCCAATTCGAAAACCAACCACTATATCATACTAAAAATCATAAAAATCATAGGGAACTATTATACCACAGGTGAGGGAGTCTTACCTTGGGGTTTCTAAATTTTTAGACCTTGGATGGAGAGAAGGAAGAAGACTTGATGTCTCTTGACCACACCTAGTCCTTGGATCCTTGTAAGAACTTTAGATCTTGGGAGATGGAGCCTTGGTGGAAACTTTTCCAAGGGGAACTCTTCCTTAGAATTTCGGCTAGAATGAGGAGGGAGGAGGGGAGCAAATGCACTTGATGGTGAAGAGAAGTAACCCCCCAAACCCCCTCTTTATAGCTCCTTTAAAGAGGCAAATGAAGAGTCTCTCCATGACCCTTCATCTCCTTCTACTTCTTAACCAACCTCCACTTCATTCACTCATAAGTATTCCTTGCTAGGTGAGTTGGTTAAAGCATTCATGGTTGTACAAGAGGTCCATGGTTCAATCCTTTGCCTATGCACCTTTATTTTTATTTTATTTTTCATTTTATTTAAACCTTTTCCTCTAATTTTCGAAAGTTCCCTTTTATTTCGAAAATTCTCCAAAAATCACCCATAATTATGCTAATATTCCTAAATAAAATTCTTTTATATTTATATTAATTTTACCTAATTTATATTAATTTTACCTAATTAATCCCCATTTTTGGAGCCCATTTAAAGCTCATTAGTACCTAATTTCTCCATTAAAATAGAAAAATTAGGCTAAGACTTACCCATAATCATGCTAATATACCTAATTAAATCCTATTTATATTTATACTAATTATTACCGAAATCCACCTATAATCATGGTACTAAAAAGCCCACATAAAACCCATTAGTACTTAGTTTTCTCAATTTAAATGAGAAAACATGGATTTTCTAGGCCAAAGTTCTCCTTAATATTTCTAGGTCCCTTGGAAAATTATTTAAACATGCTTAATATTTTAAGAAAATATTAAGAGAATTTTCCGGGTCGTTACAATCTCCCATACCTCGTGAAAGTTCGTCCTCGAACTTAGAATAACTCCAGGTACTTGCGCCTCATCTCGTCCTCGCGCTCCCAGGTAGCTTCTTCGAACCGTTGACTTTGCCATAGGACCATGACTAAGAGCACTTCCTTACTCCTCAGCTTCTTGACTTCCCTATCCAAAATCTGGATGGGTCTGCTCTCATAGCTTAGGTCCTCTTGCACTTGCACCGTCTGTGGCTCGATCACTTGGTCCATATTTGGGATACACTTTTTCAGCAGGGACACATGGAATACGTTATGTATAGCTGACATCTTTGAAGGCATCTCCAGCTCATATGCCACCTTACCGACTCCTTTCAGAATCAGGTACGGCCCCACATAGCGCGGACTTAGTTTTCCTTTCTTCCCAAATCTGGTCACTCCCTTCTTCATACCGGACCACCAAAACTTCTCCTTCAGATCCTGATACATCTTGGTGGATCCTGGATGCATCAAGTAAGGGGTTCCGTGAGCTTCTGCCAGTATCTCTTTTCGAAGCTCCGGATCACTAGGGATACATAGACGATCCCTAAGGTAGAGTATTCCCCCTTCGGCGATATGAAAACTATCGCCCTTTCCTTCTAGGATCTCCTGTTTTATTTTCTGGAGACTCAGATCACCATTTTGTTTTTCCAATCTGTCCTCACATAGCGCGGGTGATATTGTCATGGTGGAAAGTCGCCCGGAGATGACTTCGACCCCAAAATTCATAATTTCTTTTTCAAGTGGTCGGGATAATTTAGATATGGACATCAAGGTGGTACTTGACTTCCGGCTGAGTGCATCGGCCACTTTGTTCGCCTTTCCTGGATGATAGAAGATCTCGCAGTCGTAGACCTTCACCAACTCGAGCCATCGGCGTTGTCTCATATTCAGGTCTTTCTGAGTGAAGAAATATCGCAGACTCTGGTGGTCTGTATAAATCTTACACTGCGCTCCATATAGAGATAATGCCTCCATATTTTAAGAGTGAAGACCATCGCGGCCAGTTCCAGATCATGAGTGGGGTAATTCTGTTCATATTCCTTAAGTTACCTAGAGGCATAAGCAATGACCTTACCACTCTGCCTAAGTACAGCTCCAAGTCCTAGCTTGGAAGCATCGCTGTATATATCGAAGTTCTGATTATTTCTTGATATATAATTGGCTAATGTCATTATTAACTCCATGATATAATTATATGCATACATCATAGTTATATACTTATTTTAATCATGGGTACCTAATAATAATAGTATGCTTCCGAATATTAATTCTCAACCCGGGTTACGAATTATATTAGTTGTATGATTATTATAGAATAGGTGAGATCCTACTTATTATATTACCATAAAATAACTTAAGGTAGTCTTATATATTATATATAAGGCATCAGTAACCCATAACCTATAATAAGTGTTAAAATAATTAGCACCCTACCCTATGCGTCCCTACCTAAGTTATACTGTATGACCTATACCATTAATTATATTAGTATTAGTATAATGGAACTAATGTTATACGCTAACATAGGTGAGAGAGTTATAATCCTATGTATGTAGGCTATCATATAATTCCCTACATGTGACTATATTATAGATTATACATAATATCATAAATTATAGTTTTTTTTTCTACCCCTATATTATTCTAAATATTTAATTCATAAAAGCAAATAAAGTATCATTCATCGTTACATATCGTAACGTACTTTTCATCATAAGCATCATTCATACTTGCATATTTTAGAACCATAAAACATTCTAAAAGTGCTTACTACCATAAGATATGTAAAGAGGTACTTACTTGGAAGCGGCAAGAAGAGGGCTTGATGTGTGTGTAGTGAGATGGTTACTGCTCTGATACCAACCTGTAACACCCGCTTTTTTTTTTTCATAAGCGGCGTTACGTTCACATGCTTAGGGCATGTAGACATCGTAAGGCAGCGGAATAACTTTAACTTATACATGCCCTGTTACCATTCTTAACTTAATGACATAGGAACCTTAGCATATTAACTTTGAACTTAAGCATCATATCATATCATGTCATACGTAACATCATATCATAAGGTTCCATAGGTCATTATTCAGACATATAAGTAACCAAGGTGAAGTTCTAGCATAAACCGTAAACATAAAGTTTCCTGGGCCAAGTCACTACTACACACATGCGTTCTTGCCCTCCTGCTGCTTCCTTCATTGTCCCCTTGAATGATCTGCGGTATAAGGAAATAAGACTATAAGCACACAGGCTTAGTAAGACTCTTTCCTACTCACAAAACCATTCATCATTCATCATCTCATAATGAGCACATAAAACATTAACATACTTGGTGCTCTACTTGGAACATAACATCTTACATCACTTATCGTATACATAGCATGACATGAACATAAACATAGTAGACATTCTATGCATGACATAATTCATGGCATAACTCATAAACATAATAGACATTCTAAGCATGGCATAATTCATGGCATAAATCATAAACATAGTAGATATTCTAAGCATGGCATAATTCATGGCATAAATCATAAACATAGTAGCATGGCATCATTCATGGCATAAATCATAAACATAGTAGCATGGCATCTTTCATGGCATAAATCATACACATAGTAGCATGGCGTCTTTCATGGCATAAATCATAAACATAGTACCATGGCATCTTTCATGGCATAAATCATAAACATAGTAGCATGGCATCTTTCATGGCATAAATCATAAACATAGTAGCATTCTAAGCATGACATAATACTTGGCATGAACATAAACATAGTAATATTCTAAGCATGACATAATACTTGGCACGAACATAAACATAATGAACATTCTTCCTATCATAACATATGAGCATCTTCTTAACATTATCATGGCATAGATCATTTGTTCTCATGCATATTTCTTAACATGAAGCGTAAGCATAAAATCTTATCATCATAGCATAATGCATAACATGAATGGAGGCATGAGTGGAATGCATATACATATATGGATGCTTAGTTTAAAATCATACTTTTCATAAACATACTTTTTCATAATGAATGCATGGGCAATGCATATATATCATAAGGATGCTTAATCTTTAAAAACATACTTTTCATTTCTTAAACATAATCATCATAACATCATTTGGGGTCCCCGGCTTGTACCACATACATACATCATAGCGCGCATCCCTAGCAAGTCCGAGGTCGCGAGCCCCAACCTACTAGGGTAAGGACAGCATAGTCGGTAGTTCCCGAACCGAGGCGTTCTTAAGGTGCCCATCCCTGTTGCACAGCTTCGGTAGTGCCAGAACCGTGGACAGCTTCGGTAGTCCAAAACCGGGGCGTTCTTAAGGTGCCCATCCCTTGGTCCCATACTTCGGTCCGGTATAAGCCCATACATAAAGTAAAATACTTTTCATGCTTCATCATTCATAAAACATTCATGGCATCTTCATCATAGCATAACTTGTTATGGCCCGGCCCGTCTACCGGCCCATTTACCGGTCCTCACGACCGTCGTACCGTCGACCATCGACCGTGCCGTTTAGCATATTTATGCCTTAAAGACATAAGCTTCATCTTTCATTCATCATACTTGTCATTCATCATTTTCATTCTTAGACATGGCATATGTACACATCATTCATAGAGCATGGCATACATTCATATTATCCTAAAACATGGCATATCATTCATAAACATGGCATATCATTCCTAAACATGGCATATCATTCATAAACATGACTTATCATTCGTAAACATGGCATATCATTCATAAACATGACTTATCATTCGTAAACATGGCATATCATTCATAAACATGGCATATCATTCATAAACATGGCATATCATTCGTAAACATAGCATATCATTCATAACATGGCATATCATTCATAAACATGACATATCATACATAAACATGGCATATCATTCATAAACATGGCATATCCTTCATAAACATGGCATATCATTCATAAACATGGCATATCATTCATAAACATGGCTTATCATGGATTATCATTCATAAACATGGCATATCATTCATAAACATGGCATATCATTCATAAAACACAAATCACATCTTACCATAGGGCCATTGGGACCCTTACTTGAAATAAATCTTAACTTTTACCCTATTAACCCTTCTTGGCCGAAACTTGTGGAGTCCCAAGGCCATGTGAAAATTCACATAATCACCATCCATCATCCTTATATCATGGCAACACATAAACATATGCTTGAAGTTAAAGACTCAACCCTAACCCTTGGGTCCTTGGGGTTGGCCGAACCATATGGGGCCTCTAGGGTACTCCAAAAATTCCCAAAAATTATACTTAACCTCTACACATCATAAGGGAACATTAAATAACATTATCATGATTTTTATCATAATTATAGACCTTTAAAACATGGTGGCCGAAACCCTTAAACTCAGGGTTCTTAGTTTTTGTTTCTTTCATGTTGGCCGAAACCCTAGGGTGTCCTAGGGTACTCCAAAAATTCCCAAAAATTATACTTAACTTATAAACATCATAAGGGAACATTAAATAACATTATCATGATTTTTAGCATAATTATAGACCTTTAAAACATGGTGGCTGAAACCATTAAACTCAGGGTTCTTAGTTTTTGTTTCTTTCATGTTGGCCGAAACCCTAGGGTGTCCTAGGGTACTCCAAAAATTCCCAAAAATTATAATTAACTTCTAAACATCATAAGGGAACATTAAATAACATTATACAGATTTTTAGCATAATTTTAGATCTTAAAAACATGGTGGCTGAAACCCTTAAGCATGAGGGTCTTGGTTTTCTTTCCTTTCAACATCCAATTCGAAAACCAACCACTATATCATACTAAAAATCATAAAAATCATAGGGAACTATTATACCACAGGTGAGGGAGTCTTACCTTGGGGTTTCTAAATTTTTAGACCTTGGATGGAGAGAAGGAAGAAGACTTGATGTCTCTTGACCACACCTAGTCCTTGGATCCTTGTAAGAACTTTAGATCTTGGGAGATGGAGCCTTGGTGGAAACTTTTCCAAAGGGAACTCTTCCTTAGAATTTCGGCTAGAATGAGGAGGGAGGAGGGGAGCAAATGCACTTGATGGTGAAGAGAAGTAACCCCCCAAACCCCCTCTTTATAGCTCCTTTAAAGAGGCAAATGAAGAGTCTCTCCATGACCCTTCATCTCCTTCTACTTCTTAACCAACCTCCACTTCATTTACTCATAAGTATTCCTTTCTAGGTGAGTTGGTTAAAGCATTTATGGTTGTACAAGAGGTCCAAGGTTCAATCCTTGGCCCATGCACCTTTATTTTTATTTTATTTTTCATTTTATTTAAACCTTTTCCTCTAATTTTCGAAAGTTCCCTTTTATTTTGAAAATTCTCCAAAAATCACCCATAATTATGCTAATATTCCTAAATAAAATTCTTTTATATTTATATTAATTTTACCTAATTTATATTAATTTTACCTAATTAATCCCCATTTTTGGAGCCCATTTAAAGCTCATTAGTACCTAATTTCTCCATTAAAATAGAAAAATTAGGCTAAGACTTACCCATAATCATGCTAATATGCCTAATTAAATCCTATTTATATTTATACTAATTATTACCGAAATCCACCTATAATCATGGTACTAAAAAGCCCACATAAAGCCCATTAGTACTTAGTTTTCTCAATTTAAATGAGAAAACATGGATTTTCTAGGCCAAAGTTCTCCTTAATATTTCTAGGTCCCTTGGAAAATTATTTAAACATGCTTAATATTTTAAGAAAATATTAAGAGAATTTTCTGGGTCGTTACACCACTTCTCTGGTTCCATAATTTCTCCATCTTCAGTTGGAGCGGTGTATCCCCGTTTGATGTTGAACCAAAGGTTGATGTCAGCTTTCAAGAAGCTTTCCATTCATTTCCTCCATTAGTTGAAGTCATCACCGTTGAACAAGGGGGGCAAACGTGTTAGTAGGAGCCCCAGATCCAATTATGTGATGATTGACTAGAGACTTTTTGTATCATATTTTATTATTAATAAAGACATATTTGGTTATTATACTTTATATTTATGCCAAATAACTAAGTATAATAATGTCCTTGGGTAGAAGGTTCTTATCTACATCATATCGATTAGTTGAATCGATAGTGAGATGATGTAGAGAACACTACACTAAACCATTCCTAGTCAAGCATTAATATTCAAGGACAATATTAATGCATGGAGACTAGCATGTAGGTCAATTGATGACTTGAGCTCATAAGTCATTGGTATATGATATCAATTGACACATGGGTATACATTAGAGAATGTGTACTGAATTGACCCGCCATGAGAAAGTTTCATAGATTGTCATATGAGTGTCATAAACTTTCTCATGTGAGTATTAGTATGAATAGTCATTAGACCTGAAGTCACTACAGTTCCCTACATAAGGAGTTATATACTTTGGTATAGTCAAACGTCACACGTAACAGGGTGGACTATAAAGGTGATCACTGGGTATGTAATGAATTATACGGAGGGATGTGAGTGATGTAGATGAGATCTATCCCTCCCATATGACGGGAGTGATATCTGTGGGTCTCTTGATCGAGTAGGACTACTAAAACGTATAACCATGCTCAAATGAGTCAATATGAGATATTGAGCTCATTTGTTTGAGTGAGTCTACTCGGAGATCAAGAAACACAAAGATTGATCGAGGATGACACGGTCTATGCCTTATTAGTCAATCTAGATATCGAGGATGGAAGGACAAAGTCATATATTGTCATAATCACAGAGGTTAAGTTGGATCTCAATGTTCTCGTCACTTGAGTAGCAATGATGCATTGCTACATGTCGCTCGTTGCTTATGTGTCTAAAGAAGTTTAGACACATTGTCAACGTTACGAGAACCTATTGGGTCAACACTAAGGACACGATGCTTCGGAGATTAATTGATCTTAGTTTGACAAAGATTTGATCTGAATTGGATTAATTGAGTTAGACTCGTGTGAATCCAATTAGATTATGGGATTGAGATCTAATTTGAGTTAGACTCATTTAGATTAGACTCAACCACATTTGAATGAGATATTAATTCATTAAAATGTTTAATAAATTAATAATAGGGGAAGATGAAAAGTTCCTCTTCATTGGATGAAGAGAAGTTGAAGAGTCACATGAGAAAATGTACTCTAATTGGGGTTTTATTAGCATTAATGGAGGGAAGCTAAAGAAACAAAAACTTTTCATATTCATGGGATGAGTATAAAAGAATTTTTCTTATTATTTCGATGAAGAACTTGTCATTTTTCCTTCCCCTCCCTCTCTTGGTCGAAAACCCTCTTCTTCCTCTCCTTCTTGCTTTGTGAATCACAAAGATGATTCTTCTCTAAAGCTTGAGAGATCGTGTTCGTGTGGATACGCATAGAGGCACGGACATTTGAACGTGTAAGAGATCCGGCATAGCTCGGACAAGCGAGATAAGTGAAGGGCACGAACCAAAAGTATACCTAAACGATAGGAATTTATAAATTAACTTTGTATGAATTTTCTTTCGTATGGATCGTTCGTGGGATCTATTATTTCCGCTGTGATTGTTAAATATTTTTGCCTATAGATCCCTACAGAATGGTGTTGTATCCTTCTAAGGGGGAGTTCGACATTCTATCAATCACAAGAACAAATACACAAATATTTCCAAGACTCACATCTTGGGATTGGTAATATTGTATGAAAGAAAAATAATAAATAGAAAAGAAAGAAAAACTTCGATGCAAAGAAAGATCTTTAGGGTGCGTTTGGTTCAAGTTATCAGATATAACCTTAGTTATGTGATTACCGAGTAATAACATAACCAAGGTAATGAGGAATGAAACATAACCTAAAGCTGTTTGGTTCAATTTAGGTAATCAAATAAAATCTTGTTTATTTGGAGGTAATAAATAGTCTATGACATAATATAATATTTTACCATATTACCATTTAGTTAAATTTAAGTATAATAATATTATATGCTTATAAATTTAAAATAAAAAAGTAAGATGATATTATATACATATTCGTACCCTCGGTCGTGGGAGGCCGGCGGCGGCCACCAGCGGTGGTCGCCGGCCGCGGTCGCCGGGTGTCGTTGCCGGTTGTCGGCTGCGAAAAATAGTCGGCCGCTAGCGGTGGTCACCGGCCGTCGTTGCCGGTCGTCGGACGCGAATAATGGTCGTTGACCGTCGTCGGTCGCCTGTCACCGTCAGCAACGGTCGGCGACGATCGCCGACGGCGGCGGCGGTCGCCGTCGGTGGCGGCGGTCGGCGGTCGCCGTCGACGGTGGCGGTCGACGGTGGTGGCGATCTCCAGCAGTGGCGATCGCTGGTCGCACCTGTTGGATGGGGTGGACCGGCTAGAGGGGGGTGAATAGACGGTTATGAAAAAATAATGGAGATAGCACTCGTCTAAAAAAACATGGTTGCAACTGGAACGTTGCTTCCAAGGCGGTTAACGCTCAAGCAGAACTCCTTCAGGAAGAGAAGCCTTTACAGTTGTAGCACTGAAGACTTAGAAAGGTTACAATTCAATTGATGCCTTTAATTCTAAATTCTAAGCCTATTTATAGAGTAAGAGAATAAATCTAGATTATTGATTGTTGAGGAATTTTCTCTTGGCCGTTGATCCATAGATGTAATCTGGATGGTTGATCTTGGATGGGATTAACCTGCACCCATTGGATTTGATTAAAGGATAAGACTTTATCCTTTATGAGATAAAGGAATTTTTATCTTCTGCTCAAGATTGCTATTGTAATCTCCAAGTAAGAATATCGGCAAAAATAAACTGTCTCCGACCTTTATCCCTACTGGTAAGCTTGGTAGTCTCTGTTCTCGAGGTCTTGGGTTCAATTCCTCTTAGCAACAATTTAATCTTTCTTTTTCGAGCGACTAGCCTTTTGGTTCTTCTGCTCGCAACAGATAAATAACTTTATCATCTGCTCGCAATAACTTTAATCACATCTCCTCCTTATCCCAGTTAGTAAGGCTAGTGATATACGCAGGCGAGGTTGTTTGTTCGAATTTTCACAGCAACAAATAAAATTTTTTTTGTTTCAGGTGTCTGGTTTGACTTGGTCAAACTGACCAGTCTTTTGGTTCATCTTCTGGGTCATTTCCGGCCAACCGGAGTTAGGCTCACCCGAACCCGACTCCGGCCTTTCGCCCCTCGAGCGTCCTTCCCCCCGGCTTCTCGTGCCTCGGACACCGCGCACGTCCTTCTCGCTCCACCGGCGTACTCTTCCATAGCTTCCACGTCCCTCGAATTGTACCGAGCCCGTCGGCTCACTTCCCCGGACAATCCTTCTCGTCCGCTACGTCTTACGCTCGACCTCCTCCGTACCTAAGCTCATGCACACTTAGCAGAGGGATTAAACATACCAGGACCTAACTTAACCTGGTTGATCACATCAAAATTTACCGGGGCACCAACAATCTCCCCCTTTTTGATGTGCATCAACCCAGGTTCAGTTAGGGTTAAACCAAATAAGTAAAAAATAGTAAAATTAAATAAACATGTTAAGCATGAAAAAGATGTTTCAATGCAAATCTACAATCTCACCTGTACACTAGTCTACTCTCCCCCTTTGATCACAGCAAAAACCGAGGACTAATAGACCGGGGACGAAAAAAAGTTAGCAGATTGTGAAAAAAATATTGAAGTGTTTAACTAAAGCTTAAAAGAAAAAAAAATTAGTTTTCAAAAATAGCATTTTCAAGAATTTTTCAAATTAAAGAAAATATAATTACATTAAAAAAATTTTCTTTAAATTCTAAATGGACTTAAAAAATTCGGAAATAATTTTGACAAAGTCAACATTCAATTTATAGATTCTAAAAAATCAGATCTAGTCAAACTCTTTTTCCTTCAAATTCTTAAAATTTAAAAATATGGTTTCATCAGAAAAATCATAAACATTCGAAGAGTGTTCGAAAATTTTTGAAAAGTTTCAAGTATATAGCCAACTTTCCTTAAGTAACAAAAAATTGTACTGAATTTAAAAAAAATGACACACAATAAAAATTGTTAGTCAATATCTGTAAGAAAAATTAATTTAAGACAAATTTAGGAATCCAAAATAGGTTACTATCAACCGGGTTAGTTAAAAATTTAGGGGGCACATAATTTCTTGGTATTTTCCTAAGTTGGTCCTTGTGATTCTTAAGATACCAGTTCAGCCCCTCAGGATAATGATTCTTTTTCTGTCGCAAGCATGTAATATCAAATTCCAATTTCTTAACTAAATTTTCTAGATTTTCATTTTTATTTTTTAAGTTATCGAACATACTTAATGGACATGATGTAGATAACTCCATTTTCAACCTGAATATCTTTCTCCTCTTTTTGCATAAACTATTCAAAATAGATTTTAAAACAGAAAATAGTTTGTCGGGAGGTAATTTACATACCTCACTTACCATGTCGTCGTATTTGCTGCTTAGTGGTTCCTCGCCGCTGCTGCTTTCGTTAGACGACTCTCCTCCTTCATTGATACTTATCTCCGATGGGCTTTCTTCGTCGTCCTCCTCTTGATGACTCGCCATCAGGGGAAGTCCAGCATACTGTTTGACCTCAGCGAATCTCGGTTACTTACCTCTTTCCCGAGATTCGTCAGTTCCGTTAACAAACCTTTTATTTTTGAGTGCAAATGCGCTACTGTTTGACCTTCTTCCATGCGGAGGTTGGTCAGCTGGTTCCAGAGAATGTCCCTTTTGGCGAGCTTGGCTTCAGAAGTACCTTCATGTAATTCTAGGAATTTTTCCCAGAGTTCTTTCGCGGATGCGTATGTGCCGATTCGGTTGACTTCTTGTGCTGGGAGTACAGAAAGCAGGTGGTAAACTGCTTTTCCATTCACCACAAAATCAGCTTGTTCCTTCTTGCTCCATTTGGTTAAATCATTCTCTTCGGGAGCTGCAAAACCCCCTCGAATTTCGGCGGGTAGATGACGGGTCCGACCATTTTGGTTGATGGTGCTGCAGTTGGCGGTTAGTCCTTTTGCAGCGAACTAGGCTCTGATACCACTTGTTGGATGGGGTGGACCGGCTAGAGGGGGGTGAATAGAGGGTTATGAAAAAATAATAGAGATAGCACTCGTCTAAAAAAAACTTGGTTGCAATTGGAACGTTGCTTCCAAGGCGGTTAACGCTCAAGCAGAACTCCTTCAGGCAGAGAAGCCTTTACAGTTGTAGCACTGAAGACTTAGAGAGGTTACAATTCAATTGATGCCTTTAATTCTAAATTCTAAGCCTATTTATAGCCTAAGAGAATAACTCTGGATTGTTGGTTGTTGAGGAATTTTCTCTTGGTCGTTGATCCATGGATGTAATCTGGATGGTTGATGTTGGATGGGATTAACCTGCATCCATTGGATCTGATTAAAGGATAAGACTTTATCCTTTATGAGATAAAGGAATTTTTATCTTCTGCTCGAGATTGCTAAGAATATCGGCAAGAACAAACTGTCTCCGACCTTTATCCCTACTGGTAAGCTTGGTAGCCTCTGTTCTCGAGGTCTTGGGTTCAATTTCTCTTAGCAACAATTTAATCTTTCTTTTTCGGGTGACTAGCCTTTTGGTTCTTCTTGTAACGCCCACTTTTTTTTTTCATAAGCGGCGTTACGCTAAACATACATGTGCATATAAAACATCTTAATGCAGCAGAATAACTAGTACTTACATCATATACACATGTCTGGGTTATCTTTCATGGACATGGTGACATTATACTTAACATATTACCAGCATACCTAGCATCATGATATCAACTTTCCATAACTTATTCATAAGCATTTCAGGTAACATATTACCAGTATGCATGGCATCATGATATCAACTTTCCATAACTTATTCATAAGCATTTCAGGTAGTAAGTAGTTTGATCATAACTTCATGAATAGTAGGTTGTTTCTTAGGCATAACTATCATAAGCCGAGCATAAACCAAAACAAGCATTGTCGGATTCACAAAACATGCAATAAGTGAAATGAGAGAGTTTCTTGGCCATGTCACTACTACACACACTCATTCTTGCCCTCCTGCTGCTTCCTTATTGTCCCATTGCGTGATCTGCGGTATAAGGAAAATAAGACTATAAGCACACAGGCTTAGTAAGACTCTTTCCTACTCACAAAATCCATACGTCGTATAAACATGCACATAATGCTTCAATCCTACATATCATAGCATACTTTCTATCATGAACATCTACACCACTATGCCATCATCGTTTTAGCATAAACATAGATAAAATCATGGCATCATAATTTTAGCATGCACATAAATAAAATCATGGCATCATAATCTAGTATGAACATAAATAAAATCATGGCGTTGTCATCTAGTATGAACATAAATAAAATCATGGCATTATCATCTAGCATGAACATAAATAAAATCATAGCATTATCATCTAGCATGAACATAAATAAAATCATGGCATTATCGTCTAGCATGAACATAAATAAAATCATGGCATTATCATCTAGCATAAACATAAATAAAATCATAGCATTATCATCTAGCATGAACATAAATAAAATCATAGCATTATCATCTAGCATGAACATAAATAAAATCATAGCATTATCATCTAGCATGAACATAAATAAAATCATGGCATTATCGTCTAGCATGAACATAAATAAAATCATGGCATTATCATCTAGCATGAACATAAATAAAATCATAACATTATCATCAAGCATGAACATAAAATCATAGCATTATCATCTAGCATGAACATAAATAAAATCATGACATTATCATCTAGCATGAACATAAATAAAATCATTTGCATAAACATATTTTGCATAAGCATACTTTTCATAAACATACTTTTCATAAATATAATGCATAACATGGATGGATGCATGGGCAAATGCATATATCATAAGGATGCTTAGTTTGAAATCATATCCTTTTTTTTATACTTAAACATAATCATAACATTCATTGGGCCATGGCTTGTACCACATTCATACATCATATGCGCGCATCCCTAAGTAAATACGAGGTAGCTAATCTCGACCTACTAGGGTAAGGACAGCTTCATCGGTAGTCCCGAACCGTAAGGACAGCTTCATCGGTAGTCCCGAACCGTGGACAGCTTCATCGGTAGTCCAGAACCGTAGACCTTATTTAGGTCCGGTACAAGCCCATTCTTAAAATAAAATACTTTCACATGCTTCTTCATTCACAAAACATACATAGCATATTCATTCATTCTTAATGCTTAACATCATCATTATGCCTTGAAGGCATAAACCTCATTTTCATTCATCATTCTCATTCCATATCACCATTATGCCTTGAAGGCATGAACTTTAACATCATTCATCATTTCATCCATAAACATGACATGCATACATATCATTCATAAATCATGGCATACATTCATATTATTTATAAATCATGGCATGCATACATATCATTCATAAATCATGGCATACATTCATATTATTCATAAATCATGGCATGCATACATATCATTCATAAATCATGGCCTACATTCATAATTAGCATCTTAATTCATAAAAAACATGCATGGTCATGGTACATGGAAAACCATGCCTAGGTCCTTTCATACATGATACATTTCCTTGGATTCATGGCACATGTCTAAATATTTATGAATCATCATCACAAGTGACC
This sequence comes from Boesenbergia rotunda, assembly GCA_024364735.1. NCBI lineage: Eukaryota > Viridiplantae > Streptophyta > Magnoliopsida > Zingiberales > Zingiberaceae > Boesenbergia > Boesenbergia rotunda. The sequence goes on along the minus strand of JAGFNQ010001981.1, from coordinate 319,623 downwards.
TAACATATAATTCATGACACATAAGCTAGGGTTTCAATTGTCATAAACATTCTTCCAACATACTTAAACATCTATATACATCATAGTACCCTACAAACATGCATCCTTGTGGTCTTAACCCAACCCAAACCCTAAGTCTTGGGAGTTGGCCGAAAGTTCCTTGGCATGAAACTCCGCCATTCAATCAATAGGAAGGGTTCCATAAGTAAAAGAATACTCATACATTACATACAAGACCATAGGGAGCCATTAAACCCCATGATTGGAGTAAATCCTAAACCCTAGCCCTACCTTGGGACCTTGGCCGAAACCCTAATGGGTCACCATCACATGAATAAATTCATAAAGTTACAAATTTACATCCTATAACTTACATATACTTCTATAGTAAAACATTTGAACCCTTGCTTGGAGTTAACCCTAACCCCTTGCCCTAAAACCCATCTTGGCCGAAAGTTACTAGGGCCTTAAGTCATGTAAAAACTTTCACATAACCCCTATTAACATCTCTTACCACATAAGAAAACATAAGGAACAATATTAAAGAGTTGGATCCAAACCAAACCATAGAAACCTATGGTGGCCGAAACCCTTGGTAGCCCTAACTTTGGTGTTTCTTCATATATGGTTCAAACAATTTCTTGTATCATGAAAATAACTCAAAAACCATTATACCACAGGTGAGGGAGTCTTACCTTGGGTTATCTTGGTTTTTAGACCTTAAAAAGGGAAGATGATGAAGACCTTGTTGTCCCTTGATCACCCTTAGCCCTTGTAGCCTTGTAGATGACCCTTAGCTCTTGAAGATTTAGCCCTCTTGTGAAGTTTTCCAAAGGAAAACTCTCCTTGAAGTTTCGGCTAGAGTGAGGGAGGAGGAAGAAGAAAGGTGGAATTGATGGAAGGAAGAAAGTAACTCCCAAGCCCCCTCTTTATAACACATTATGGAGGGCAAGTGAAGAGTCATGGTGGATGACCCTTCATTTTCCCTAAGCCTTAACCACAATCCACTTCATTTCCTTATAGCACTCCCTTGCTAGGTGAATTGGTTAGAGCATACATGGTTGTAGAAGGGGTCCAAGGTTCAATCCTTGGTGCATGCACTAATTTTTGTATTTTATTTTTATTTTATTTTCTATTATTTCGAAAATCCCTTAAAAATTCCCCCATAATTATGTTAATATTTATCATTAAAACCTCTTTATATTTATATTAATTTTTTACCTAAAATTCACCAATAATTATAGTACTAGAAAGCCCATATAAAGCCCATTAGTGCTTATTTTTCCCAATTTAAATGAGAAAACATGGATTTCTAGGCTAAAACTTGTATTAATATTTCTAGGTCCCTCGGAAAATTATCTAGTCATGCTCAATATTTTAAAGAAAATATTATGTAAATTTTCCTGGTCGTTACACTTCTGCTCGTAACAGATAAATAACTTTATCATCTGCTCGCAACAACTTTAATCACATCTCCTCCTTATCCCAGTCAGTAAGGCTAGTGATATCCACAGGCGAGGTTGCTGGTTCGAATCTTCACAGCAACAAATAAATTTTTTTTTGTTTCAGGTGCCTGGTTTGACTTGGTCAAACTAACCAGTCTATTGGTTCATCTTCTGGGTGATTTCCGGCCAACCGGAGTTAGGCTCACCCGAACCCGACACCGGCCTTTCGCCCCTCGAGCGTCCTTCCTCTAGGCTTCTCGTCCCTCGGACACCGCGCACGTCCTTCTTGCTCCACCGGCGTACTCTTCGGCAGCTTCCGCGTCCCTCGGATTGTACCAAGCCCGTCGGCTCACTTCCCCGCATAATCCTTCTCGTCCGCTACGTCTTACGCTCGACTTCCTCCGTACCTAAGCTCCTGCACACTTAGCAGAGGGATTAATCATACCAGGATCTAACTTAACCTGGTTGATCACATCAAAACTTACCGAGGCACCAACAGCACCCAGTGCCTTGGTGGTGCGCAGAGCGGACGCACCCAGTGCCATGAGCCTTGGTGGTGCGCAGAGCGGACGCACCCAGTGCCTTAGTGGTGCGTAGAGCGGAGGCACCCAGTGCCACGAGCCTTGGTGGTGCGCAGAGCGGACGCATCCATTGTCTTGGTGGTGCGCAGAGCGGACACACCCAGTGCGGAGCAGAGGTACCCAGTGCCACGAGCCTTGGTGGTGCGCAGAGCGGACGCACCCAGTGCCTTGGTGGTGCGCAGAGTGGACCGGCGGCGCCGGTCGCTGCGGCGCCGGTCGCTGCGGCGCCGGTCGCTGCGGCGCCGGCCGCCAGTCGCCCACTGTCGTTGCCGGTGTCGCCCGTGAATAATGCCTCTTTTGTTAAGGTAAATATTAGAGGATAATTTTGGAAAGATAAGTTTCATATCTCTGGAATCAAGAAAAACCTTACTTTCCTAATGTTTTCCAATTCCGGGTTGCATGCCCCTTTTGCTGACGTGTCAGACATCGATCTTTACTTGGGAATCGCTGATTATCTAAACCAAACAAAATTTTTGTTGATAACCTTAGATGGATAACCAAAGTTATCAAGGATAACCCTCAACCAAACGCACCCTTAGATCTTTTCATAACTGCCTTGCTCTGATACTAATTGTAGGATCGTTGGAAATCGAGAGAGGTGGAGGGGGGGGGGTGAATCTCGATCGTTCATAAATCTTTCTTTTTGATAATGTAAAACAATGTAAAGAAGCAGAAAGTAAAGTACTCCTTGTCTTTTATTAGTTGGGAACCTTCGGTGACGTCTACTCCAAGGCCTGCAATCCTCAACTGTTTTCGTTTGGCAATCCACTATAATTCTCTTTCTCCAAAAAACCTTCAGAGAAAGCAATATCTATAGGATCGTAGAGAGAGATAAGAGAGGAGGGGTGAATATCGCTTCGAAAAATATTTTGGTTTTAAACAAGTTACGCAGCGGAATAAAAGGAAAACACAAGAAAACAAACGCTAACACAAGTTGGTTTTACATGGTTCGGAGTCTTATGATGGCTCCTACTCTATGGTCTATAGTCCTTGACCATTTACTTTAGACAATCACTATCAATCTGTAAAATGAGTACAAGATACAAGAATATAAAAGTTAAGCACAAGAATAATTCAATAAATACCGACAGCTTCAAACATAGTGAAGCGAGCAGCACGACGTTGTCGGAGAAACATTTTATTGTCATTGGAAGCTTGTTTTCACATAATACAAAGAGCACTAGTTATGAAAGCATTTTTATGATTCTCTGGTGGAAGAACATTTATATATGGTCATACGAGTGCCCGAATAGGCTTCACGGGCGCCCGTGTTGCTGTGATCCAACCACTAGCTTATCCCTGCTTGGTTCAAGGCTTATTTGCACTCGGGCGCCTGTGTTGTTTGTTGGTGCAGGAAGCACCTAAGTCAAACCTGTGTTTTGATAATGGCAAAGGGTTCAGAAGTTAAGGTGTTAATGTGATCTAACAAGCTTACTAAGTGTGCAGGAAAAGTCCTAGGTACACTAGGCAAGAAGTCCTGGTCGAGGACTGGGCAAGAAGTCCCGGCGAAGGGACGGGCAACGAAGACCTGACCAGAAGTTGGCAAGAAGTCCTGGTCGCGGACTGGGCACGAAGACATGATCAGGTGGATTGGGCAAAAGTACAACCGGAGGAGTCGGTTGGCAAATAGTAAACTCTCCTGAGAGGAGTAGGTGAGGACGCGTTCCCCGTGCGAGGGAACAGTAGGCGTCGGTTCGACCTAGGGTTCCATTTGGGAGACCCAAAGTCAGAACCAAGACAGCTTAGGCTGTAAATAATGGCTAACATGTCTGCTTCCTTTTGTTTTGGAACTAACCTTGGTTGCAGGGATTGAAGGAATGAATTTCTGTAGTTGAGGCGCCTCAATGGAGTGAGGTGCCTCATTGGGGCTAGGCGCCCAGATGGACACGGGTGCCCCAGTGGAAAGCTTGTTAGTAGGAGTCCTAGAGCCAATTATATGATGATTGACTAGGGACATTTTGTATCATATTCTATCATTAATAAAGGCATGATTGGTTATTATACTTACTTTGTATTTGTGCCAAATAACTAAGTATAATAATGCCCTTAGGTAGTAGGTTCTTATCTGCATTATATCGATTGGTTGAATCGATAGTGAGATAATGTAGAGAACACTATTCTAAACTATTCCTAGTCAAGTATTAATATTCTAGGACAATATTAATGCATGGAGACTAGGATGTAGGTCAACTGATGACTTGAGCTCACAAGTCATGGATATGTGATATCAAGTTGACACATGGGTATATATTGGAGAATGTGTTCTGAATTGACCCGTCATAAGAAAGTTTCATAGATTGTCATATGAGTGTCATAAACTTTCTCATGTGACTATTAGTATGAATAGTCCTTAGACCTAAAGTCACTACGGTTCCTACATAAGGGGTTATGTACTTTAGTATTGTCAAACGTCATCCGTAACAAGGTGGACTATAAAGGCAATCACTGGGTATGTAATGAATTATGCGGAGGGATGTGATGTAGATGGGATCTGTTGAAGCAATCGGCCTGAGATGATCTGGAGGATCATAGGGTTTTGATGTGTGTGGAAATATGGTTAAGTTAGGGTTTATTGTGTTCTCATATGTGTACATGAGTGTGCAGGTGTACAGGTACACATGGACTTGGTTGATGACTTCGGGTGAAGGATGGCATGGAGGCAAGCTGGAGGCTTACGTGCCCATCCGAGGGACCGTTGGATAGCAGGGACGATGAGCCGAGGGATGCGTACTTCGAGGCATACGTGAAGGGTGGCATGGAGGCAAACTGGAGGTTTGTGTGCACATCCGAGGGACGAGGGCCGAAGATGAAGAAGGCGTGAAGGCAACAGTCGAGGCTGCTGATGAAGAGTCAACCGAGTTGTGAGGGTTTGAGTGCAGAGTGAAATATACTCAGGAGTGAAACCCTAGGCTTAGGTGTGTACCAGTCAACTGCCAGGAGGGCAGTCGACTGGTGTAGGCTAGAACAGGCTGGCAGATTCAAACATTGTACTGTAACGGTCGAATCTGAGTGGGACCGGTCGACTGCCCCAGAGGCAGTCGACTGGTAGAGGCTGTTTCAGACTCGACCCCTATTTAAAGGGGCTCGTTTCCTACTATCTTGCTTGACGAATCTTGTCTTGGTTAAAGGCAAGATAGTAGTCTTTGTGCTCAGGTCTTGTAAAGGTATTGTGGTGAGGTTTCTCCACCCAGAAGGAGCGACAGAGCTAGCCGGAGGTTTTCCGGGGCGTGATCCACGGACGGATTCTTGGGTTAGTCACCCGTCCGGGGTGGATACCAAGTAAATTCCGATTGTTAGTATTGTTCTTTCTTGTCCTTTGCATATTATTATTTCCGTTGCGCTAACAATCTTGTAGAGAATCCAACGAAAGTGCTATTCACCCCCCCCCTCTAGCAACGTCGTCGATCTATCAATTGGTATCAGAGCTAAGGACCGCTCTTGATCGGACTAACCGCCGAGGGAGCACACGCTAGAGAAAGAAGAACATGGAAGATAAGTTAGGGGAAGATATGAACACACCACCATCCTACAATCATAAAGAATTCGGTCATTGGAAGGCATGGATGGAAAATTGGCTAGGAATGGATTGGGAGTGTAGAATGACCATTGAAGATCCCTTTGAAATTCTGAGAGACAAGCACGGGAAGAGGCTTCGCCCTAGATATTGGACAGATGAACAACAAGATCAATCTAGGGCAAACGAAAAGGTAATCAATATTGTGTAGGAGAATATAAAAGTGCGTATGAGTTATGGAGCAAACTAGAAGAACTTCACAAGAACCCTACACAAGCTCAACTAATAGAAGAACCTGAAGAAATAAGCTCAAGGGTCCAAGAAGACCAAAATGAAGAAGAAGTGTCAAGCTCATCAAGTGAGGAGCCATTCACGTCATCAAGAGAGGAAGAGGAAGTATCAACATCGAGAGTTGAGGGGGAAGAGAGACCCTCAACTATACAAGAGCAAGAGAAAGCTCCCATCTCCGCCAAAGTCAAATCAAAAGAGCATATTATATGCTTTAGTTGCAACAAAAAGGGGCACTACAAGGATAAGTGCCCACTAGGTAAAAAGGAGGTAATTCCTAAGCCCAAATCTATTCATTTAAATTCTAATATGGGTTGCAGAAATGAAGAAGCTCAAAAGGAGAAAAGAAGGAAAATTAGGTGCTTCACATGCGGGGAGCTAGGGCACTACCATACAAAGTGTCCAAGGAGTAAAGAGCTCAAGAAGATGAAGCATCTAAGGAGATGGGAGAAAGAAGAAAGAAAAAGGTGTTGGTGCAGGCAGCACCTAAGTCAAACCTGGGTTTTGATAATGGCAAAGGGTTCAAGAGTTAAGATGTTATTTTGGTCTAATGTATTCACTGAGTGTACAGAAAGAAGTCCTGGCGAAGGGCAGCTGGGCACCTAGCGAAGGGCTGCTAGGCATCGAAACCCTAAGACCTGGCGAAGGGCTGCTAGGCACCTAGCGAAGGACTGCTAGGTATCGAAACCCTAAGACCTGGCTAAGGGCTGCTAGGCACCTGGCGAAGGACTGCTAGGCATCAAAGACCTGGCGAAGGGCTACTAGGCACCTGGCGAAGGGCTGCTAGGTATCGAAGACTTGGCGAAGGGCTGCTAGGCACCTGGCGAAGGGCTGCTAGGCATTGAAGACCTGGCGAAGGGCTGCTAGGCACCTGGCGAAGGGCTGCTGGGCAAAAGTCCAACCGGAGGAGCCGGTTGGCAAAAGGTAAACTCTCCTGAGAGGAGTAGGTGAGGACGCGTTCCCCGTCGAGGGAATAGTAGGCGTCGGTTCGACCTAGGGTTCCATTTGGGAGACCCGAAGTCAGAACCAAGACAGCTACGGCTGTAAAAAAAATGATCTAATATTCTTGCCTTGTTTGTTGTGGAACTAACCTTGGATGCAGGGACCAAAGGAATGTATTTCTACAGCTCAGAACGCCCCAAAGGAGAGGGGTAGGCACCTGGGCTAGGCGCCTGGGAGGTCCCGGGCGCCCAAGGTCAAAGCCAAACAACAATAAAGCAAGAAGCGCTTCGAATCAACACTGGGCTAAGCGCCCGGAGGTCCCAGGCGCCCAAGGTCAAAGCCAAAGATGAGTCGAAGCAAAATCAGCCACGAAGCCAGCGGACCCAGTCAACCTGGGCGCCCGGGAGGTCCCGGGCGCCCCAGTGAGCTCCAAAGCCAATTCGAAGGGGATAAGCACTGACCAAGCTTCAGATAGAGGTTCTCGGATCCAAAGGCACATGTCAGGCGCCCCCAGGAGCACTATTAAAGGGGCTCAACCCCTGAGGCTTCAACAACACTTTTTCCAACGCCTCCAAGCTTTTTATTTAAGCGCTCTGCTCCGGAAAACTCCGTTCTCGATATTCCAGCGCCGACGATGACCCTCTGCTCCGAAGTACGATCCGCATCAGGGCGTCGGTAACGAAAAGTGTAATTCATTTACTTACTGCACTATTCTTGTATTAAATTTGTAAACCTTTACGCGAATATAGAATTGCCCGCAGTAAACGATCAAGGACCGTGGGCCTTAGAGTAGGTGCCGACCGCGACTCCGAACCAAGTAAAATTACTTGTGTTCTTTGTGTGTTTTAATTCCGCTGCGTTTTCTCTTTCTTATCTGAAAAAGTTTTCACGATATTCACCCCCCCTCTATCATGTTTCTCGATCCAACAAGTGGTATCAGAGCGGGGTATCTCAAATTGGTGCAACCACCAATTTGGGAATTTTTCAGATTTTTACGAATTTTTTTTTTCGATCGAACTTTTATCGTTAATCGAGGTTGGTGCAACACCACTCGATAATTTCTTTTAAAATATATTTTTCCCACTCTGCTAATCCAAGACCAAGTCTTGGGACAATTTTTTTTGTCTTTGTTTCATTTCAGTAATCTCTAATGGACATGCAAGAGGGCTTCAGTACAGCCAGACCACCACTCTTCAGTGGGGAGGACTTCTCCTACTAGAAGAGTCGGATGGAAGTCCACCTGAAAACTCAGGTGGACATGTGGATAATTATCCAATCTGGACTGGAAATCCCGAAAAACTCTGAAGGAGTGCCACAATCTTACACTGAATGGGACGCCTCGCTGAAAAGGAAGATCGAGGCCGATGCTAAAGCTACCCAGACATTTCAATGTGGTCTAACCAAAGAAGAGCTGAACCGGGTGGGACCATTCAACAGTGCAAAGGAACTTTGGGGTAAGTTAATTGAATTGCATGAAGGAACCTCCGACACCCGAATAAGCAAGAGAGACCTACTGCTAAACAAACTATACACTATCAAAATGAACGATGGCGAGTCAGCAGCCCAGCTCCACGCCAGAATACAAGAGTTGATGAACGGTCTACATACAATCGGTCACAAGGTAGAAAATCGTGACCTGATCAGGTATACCCTTAACGCTTTCCCGAGAAATACTTTGTGGGCATCTATGGTAGATGCGTACAAAGTTTCAAGGGATTTGTCTAAAATCAAATTAGATGAGTTATTTTCTGAACATGAATTACATGAGCAGACTAACTGCACCCTGGCCGAGAATGTCATTGCTTTTGTTGTAGGTAAACTGGAAAGATGACCAAGAAGAAGCCTCAACCTGCACCCGAGTCTGACTCAGACTCAGACTCAGAAGACAGCGAAGGAGATTGACCCAAGCTGGTTCGGTTAGCCCGGGACTACTACAAGGAGCTAAAAAATCAGACCAACAGAAGGAAAGCCAGCCGAAGAAAGGAAGAGCCAGTTGAACCTTCAAATGAAAAGACCAAACCAAATGTGACCTGCTACGAATGCAAAAAAAAGGGTCACTACAAGACGGAATGCCCCAATCTGAAGGAGATAAAGAAGACAAGAAGGAAGAAGGCCCTTCAAGCAACATGGGACGAGTCTTCCTCCGAAGAAAAAGAAGAGGCCCCACAATCGAACATGCTCACCTTGACTGCTTCGGAAGAAATCGAGACCGAATCAGAATCGGAGTCGGACGATGGAAAGCTCACATTTTCAGAGGACGGCAAAATCACTGTAAGTGGATTTTCTAGAGTTCAATTATCAGAATTAATTGCTTAGCTATCTCGCGACTTGGCGAAAGTCAAAATCCGAGTCGAATCTCTCCGACAGGAAATAAAACTCCTGAAAGTGGGAGCTGACTCTAGATCCTTAACTGAGAAGGTGTTGGTGCAGACAACGCCCAAGTCGAACCTGTGTTTTGATAAATGGCAGAAGGTTCAAAAGTTAAGGCTTATTTGTTATCTAACATGCTGCTTGAGTGTGCAGGTTGAAGTCCTAGCAAAGGAATGCTAGGCACCTAGCGAAGGAATGCTAGGCACTGAAACCCTATGTCCTGGCGAAGGACAGCTAGGCACCTAGCGAAGGGCTACTAGGATACGAAGACCTAGCGAAGGACTGCTAGGCACCGGGCGAAGGACAGCCTGGGATCCAAGACCTAGCGAAGGACTACTAGGTACGCGGCGAAGGACTGCCAGGATCCGAAGACTTGGCGAAGGACTGCTAGGCATCGGGCAACGGACAGCCTGGTATCCAAGACCTGGCAAAGGACCGCTAGGCAAAAGTCCAACCGAATGAGCCGGTTGGCAACAGGTAAATTCTCCTGAGAGGAGTAGGTGAGGACCCGTTCCCCGTCGAGGGAACAGTAGGCGTCGATTCGACCTAGGGCTCCATTTTGGAGACCCAAAGTCAGAACCAAGATAGCTAAGGCTGTATAAAACTAATACATTATTGCTCTGTGTTGTTTTGGACTTAACCCTGGATGCAGGACCGAAGGAACGGGTGCTGTAGCTCAGAAAGCCTCAAAGATGAGGCATTCTGAGTACCAGAGCCCTCACCAAGGTGAATACAAAACAAGAAGAGAAAAAGTATGCTTCGAAAGCTAAGTGGGCGGGGCGCCCCCGGTGCCCAGGGCGCCCCGCACCCAAGCCACCGAAGCGGATAACCCTGATCCAGCCGAGAAGCTCACTGAAAAGGTCAACCAGGGCACCCCCAGAGTCAATCCTCAGCCCTATTCGAGTGGGATAAGGGCTGACCGAGGTAATTCCGGATCGGATGACACGTGGGGGGGGGGGGGGGCGCCCCCAACGTTCAGGGCGCCCCGAAGTGCTATAAATAGCACCCAACACCAAGGCTTCTCAACAATCAATTCTTCCAACGCATTCACGCTCTTCTACTCCCGCGCTCTGCTCCGGAAACCTCCCGACTCGATATACAAGCGCCGACGACGTCCCTCTGCTCCGAAAATACAATCTACACCGGACGTCGGTAACGAAGAGCTGCTTTTAAGTTTACTATACTATTCTTGTAATACACTTTGTAAACTGTTTTTGCGCACATATAGAATTGCCCGCAGTAAATGGTCAACGACCGTGGGCCTTGGAGTAAGAGCCGACCGCGACTCCGAACCAAGTAAAATCTTGGTGTTTGCGTATTGTTCAGTTTTGTTTATTCCGCTGCACGTTTGCTCTTAATTTTATCCGAAAAACGTTTTACGATATCCACCCCCCCCCCCTCTATCGTTTTCTCTCGATCCAACAAGTGGTATCAGAGCGGGGAAGCTCAAATTTGATGCAACTACCAGTTTGAGAATTTTTCAGATTTTCGTAAAATTATTTCTTATTTTTTTCGAATTCTTATCGTTAATCGAGACCGGTGCAACACCCCTCGATATTTAATTTTCTTTATCCCGCACTACTAATCCAAGACCAAGTCTTGGGACAAAGTTTTTTTTCTTCTCTCTTTTTCAGATAAGAGAGAAGAGTTTAGCACTTGGTACCAGGATTCAGAGAAGAGCTATAGCTCACTTGGTATAGCTTTTTCAGAGAAGAGCTATAGCTCACTTGGTACCAGGATTCAGGAACTTTAGTACTTAGCCTGGAGGTCTAGAGTTCGAATCCTGGGGAAGGAAAAAACCCACTGCCAGGGGTGGGAAGACCGTAGGGTCGCCGGCCTAGAGGGTTGCCTGCGGGGACCATAGAGGCGGGGCCGTTACATAAAAGGCTCCTTTTTATTGTAACGACCCGGCCCCTCGGCCCCTTGGGCGGCCCAACTGGCGGTCCCTTGGGCGGCCCAACTGGCGGCCCACTTGGCGATTCCTTATGTCGTCGGTTGACGACATAAGGGGTCGCCAAGTGGGCCGCCAGTTGGGCCGCCCAAGGGACCGCCAGTTGGGCCGCCCAAGGGGCCGAGGGGCCGGGTCGTTACAGGTGGAGGTGAAATGATAGTACGTTAGGGAAGCCAATTCTAATAAGGTCAAGTATTCTCTACTTGGTCTCTTTAGACTGGTGAAACTAGCCGAAGCTACCGATCCAAAACCCAAACTAGTTAGACCAGAATTTTTCAAAAAAATAATTTTGAAAGTGAAATTTCATTAAAAGGCTTTGTCAAGGAAAGGGTTGATGATCCAATAAGGCTACGTCCAAAGAAGGCCTAGTGCCTCGCCAAGACCTGGAAGCCGATTTTTGAAATTCAAATTCAAATTATTCTTTGTCAAATTCGAATCTAACACAAACTTTCAGTTAATTATAGATTCAAACATTTTTTAAAAGTCAACCTCAAAATAAACTCTTTTCAAAATTAAAGTAAGTTTTTCAAAATAAATCATAATTTGTCAAAATAATTCTATTTACCAAAACCTGTCTCACAAAACCTGTAAGGCTAAAGTGATTGCTAACCCTAGATTGGGTGAGACTGACTAGGTTGTGAAAATCAATTTAAGCTATTCCTGATTCTAATTGGATCCAAATCAACAAAACTCTTTATGTGTAGGAACATAAAGATTTAGACCAATGGATGTTGGATAGCGGTTGCTCCAGACACATGACTGGAGATAAATTGAAATTCACCAAACTCAAGTTCAAGAACCTAGGCTCAGTGGCATTTGGCAACAATGCTACACTCAAGGTAATTGGGTCAGGCAATATTGAACTTAAATCTGACTTTGTTATTAAGAAAGTCCTTTTGGTTGAAAATTTCAAATTTAACCTGCTTAGCATAAGTCAGTTATGTGATTCTAGTTATGTAGTTACCTTCAATAATTCTAACTGCCTGATTAGAAACTTGCAAGACTCAGAAATCATGCTTAAGGGCACTAGGAAAAATAATGTTTACACTATAAACCTACCCCTAGTACCTAAATGCATATTAACTCAGTTAGAACAATCAAACCTCTGGCATACGAGACTAGGTCACACTAACCTAAGCATTATTTCAAAAATTACCCAACTTGGCCTAATTAAAGGTATCCCTAAAATTAAAAATCATGAAAACTTAATATGTGAATCATGTAATCAAGGTAAACAAACCAGGTCTAATCACAAACTAATCCAATCTGATCAAACTCAAATTACACTTGAGCTCCTGCACCTTGACCTATTTGATTCACATGGAGCCAAGTTATTAAGAGGAAACCGGTACTGCTTAGTAATAGTTGATGATTACTCCAGGTTTACCTGGGTTAGGTTTCTAAAAACCAAAGATAAAACCCTAAACCTATTCAATGAATTTTGTAAGTTAATTGAAAATCAAAACGATACTAAAATTAAAAGACTTAGGAGTGACCACGGGGGAGAGTTTGAAAATCAACGGTTCGAGGAATTCTGTAAGGTAAATGACTACATACATGAATTTTCGTGTCCTAGAACCCCCCAGCAAAATGGGATAGTCGAATGAAGAAATAGAACCCTACAGGAAGCCGCTAGGGCTATGCTCAACGAATTCAACCTAATCAACCAATATTGGGCAGAAGCAGTTAATACGGCTTGCTACATTCAAAATAGGGTCCTGATTAACAAGAGACACAACAAAACACCCTATGAATTATACTATCATAGAGTTCCAAATTTACACTACCTAAGGGTCTTTGGATGCAAAGTCCATATCCTAAACACCAAAGACTATCTAGGAAAATTCCAGTCTAAGTCAACCCCAGGCATCTTCCTAGGATATTCAACCACAAGTAAAGCCTATAGGGTTTACAACAAACAAACTAAGAAAATCGAAGAAACCCAGACTCAGTCACCCAACCGATCAAATTGTGGGTGATCCAACTCTAGGAGTCAGAACTAGGTCTTCCTACAGAAACCTTAGTCAGATAGCAATGATTTCAAAAATAGAACCTAAGACTATAGAGGAAGCCTTACCTGATCCTGATTGGATCATAGCCATGCAAGAAGAGTTAGCCCAATTTGAGAGGAACCAAGTCTGCGAACTAGTACCTAAACCTGAGGGCAAATCCATCATTGACACTAAGTGGGTTTTTAGGAATAAGTTAAATGATCAAGGAGAGATAGTCAGAAATAAAGCCCGCTTAGTAGCAAAAGGATTCAGCCAAGTAGAAGGGTTAGACTATGACGAAACCTATGCCCCGGTAGCTAGACTTGAATCCATTAGGATGTTATTGGCCTTTACATCCCACAAAGGATTTAAACTATACCAAATGGATGAAAAGTCAGCCTTTCTAAATGGATTTATTAAGGAAGAAGTCTATGTAGGACAACCCCTGGTTTTGAGGACTTAGAAAGACCTGACCATGTTTTCAAACTTACCAAAGCACATTATGGACTAAAACAAGCACCTAGGGCCTGGTATGAACGTTTATCCACTTACCTAACCTCTAAAGAATTTAAACAAGGACAAATCGATTCGACCCTATTTATTAAAACTTTAGATAAAGAAATCTTTATTGCCCAAATCTACGTCGATGACATAATATTTGGATCCACCAACTCTAAGTTTTTAAAAGAAATCGTTAAAATAATAAAAAATGAATTTGAAATGAGCTTAGTTGGTGAGCTCAACTTTTTCCTAGGGTTACAAATTAAACAAATTAAGGATGGGAACTATGTCCATCAATCCAAATATACTAAAGAGTTAATAAAGAAATTTAAAATGGATAACTCTAAAAGGATAAGTACTCCTATGGCAACTAATATAAAAATAGATAGTGACCTTGATGGAAAACCAGTAGATCTTAAACTTTATAGGAGTATGATTGGAAGCCTAATATACCTTACAGCCAGCAGACCTGATATCCTTTTCTCGATAGGAATGTGTGCTAGATACCAAACCTGTGCTAAGGAAACGCACTTAGCGGCTCTAAAAAGAATATTAAGATACATTAAGGGCACCCTAAATGTAGGGATTTGGTATCCTAGGACCTCAACGTTTAAACTATCAAGATATTCAAACTCTGACAATGCTGGTTGTAAGCTAGATAGAAAAAATACAAGCGGAAGCTGCCAACTCTTAGGAAATAGTCTAGTAAGTTGGTGCAGCAGAAAGCAACACTGTGTAGCTTTGTCCACAATAGAAGCAGAGTATGTTGCTTTAGGAGAGTGTGTAGCACAACTCTTATGGATGATGCACACTCTTAAAAACTTCCAGCTTGACTACAATCAAATCCAAGTCTTCATTGATAATATAAGCTCAATTAATCTAACTAAAAATCCAATCCAACACTCCAGAACTAAACACATAGAAGTTAAACACCACTTTGTAAGAGATCATGTAGCCAGGGGTGAAATAGTCCTTAAACATATAGACTCTAAATCCAACTTAGCCGACATATTCACTAAACCCTACCTGAGTCAGAGTTCAGCTCATTAAGAAGGCAGTTAGATTATGCTTGGTAGAATAGGTTCACTCTACTTTTGGTTTTCTTACTGCTTTATTTGATTTGAAAAATCAACTTTTAAAAGAATTTTAAAACTACTTTATTTTGATTTGTAAAATCAATTTTTAAATTCTAAAACTGTTTTCAAAATCAACTTTCACTTATTTGAAATTTTTTTAATTTTTTCGACTTAGTTTTATTCTAAAACTACCCCCTTCAAAACTAGGGCTTTTTCGCAAATGGACTTAGCCTAGGCCCTAACCCTAGAACTGCATGCACCTATAAATTTAGAAGCCAGCATCTCACAAGCACCTTAGGGTACTGTTGATTGATAACCTAGAATGGGTTGAGATGCTTAGGTCTTTGTCTTAATTCAAGATGCTTTAAGTCAGTGCATCTGCAGTAATTGGGGCACTAAATACAACTTAAACAATAATCAAGTTAAGTGTTAAGTTTAGACAATCTAACTTGAACAGAACACTTAACTCGACTAACCCTAGCAAAAACTACTGTTTATAACAGTTGGTAAGTAGCTAAATGGGTTAGACAGGTCCCTACAGAGATGATTTAAATTAGTCTGATTCAGTTTATCTTGCATTGGTTCAGTACAGCACATTAATCCTTTTTTTGCAATTTATGTAACTTATTTATTTTCTTTCTGCTATATTACTTTATTTTCTTTGATATATGGCAAAGGGGGAGAGATAGGAAAGGAGAGACGTTAAAGTTTTTTTAAAACTTTATCCTTTCTTCAAAAAGTACTTAATCTATTTGTTTTCAAAAGTACTAAGTTTTTCACCAAAGTTTCTCTAAAATTAAAGCCGCTTACAAAATCTTTTTAGTACTTAAAACTAAAGATGCTTTCAAAATCTTTTTAGTACTTAAAACTAAAGCTGCTTTCAAAATTATTTTTGGTACTTAAAACTAAAGTTGCTTTCAAAATTATTTTTGGTACTTAAACTTAAAGATGCTTTCAAAGTACTTAAACTAAAGTCATTTTCTAAAATCTTTTTAAACACTTAAAATCAAGCTGTTTTTCAAAAAGTTTTTTTAAGTACTTAAAACTTAAGCTGTTGCAAATATTGCTAAGTACTTATCCTAAACTTAAGCTATGATTTCAGAAACTTAAAACTTCAGAAGACGGTTCTTTTCTACTGACTTGGAATTTTTAAGTGTAAATCTTCAAAGGTGTTTAAGTGTTTAAGTCTAAAGCCTCTTTTGAAAATTGTTCTAAGTATTTGAAAACTTAATTGCATCTTTAAACTTAGAAACCCCACAAACTTTTGAAAAACCTAGGGGGAGATTCCTTCCAGGGGGAGAAACTAAAAATTCATTTCAACTGCTCTGATTAACTTAACTTTTTGAACCGGATTGCCATAATTCAAAAAGGGAGAGATTGTTGGTACAGACAGCACC
Source organism: Boesenbergia rotunda (assembly GCA_024364735.1). Classification (NCBI taxonomy): domain Eukaryota; kingdom Viridiplantae; phylum Streptophyta; class Magnoliopsida; order Zingiberales; family Zingiberaceae; genus Boesenbergia; species Boesenbergia rotunda. The sequence goes on along the minus strand of JAGFNQ010001981.1, from coordinate 303,567 downwards.
CAAGTCGAACATGTGTTTTGATAAATGGTAGAAGGTTCAAAAGTTAAGTCTTATTTGCTATCTAACATGCTGCTTGAGTCTGCAGGTTGAAGTCCTAGCAAAGGAATGCTAGGCACCTAGCGAAGGAATGCTAGGCACTGAAACCCTAAGTCCTGGCGAAGGACAGCTAGGCACCTAGCGAAGGGCTAATAGGATACGAAGACCTAGCGAAGGACTGCTAGGCACCGGGCGAAGGACAGCCTGGGATCCATGACCTAGCGAAGGACTGCTAGGCACACGGCGAAGGACTGCCAGGATCCGAAGACTTGGCGAAGGACTGCTAGGCATCGGGCAACGGACAGCCTGGTATCCAAGACCTGGCAAAGGACCGCTAGGCAAAAGTCCAACCGAATGAGCCGGTTGGCAACAGGTAAATTCTCCTGAGAGGAGTAGGTGAGGACCCGTTCCCCGTCGAGGGAAAAGTAGGCGTCGGTTCGACCTAGGGCTCCATTTTGGAGACCCAAAGTCAGAACCAAGATAGCTAAGGCTGTATAAAACTAATACATTATTGCTCTGTGTTGTTTTGGACTAACCCTGGATGCAGGACCGAAGAACGAGTGTCTGTAGCTCAGAAAGCCTCAAAGGAGTGAGGCAGAAGCTGAGTAGGGCGCCCCCAGTGCCCCGGGCGCCCCCAAGGTGAATACAAAACAAGAAGAGCAAAAGTACGCTTCGAAAGCTAAGTGGGCGGGGCGCCCCTGCTCCCGGGCGCCCCCAGTGCCCAGGTCGCCCATTCCATTTTTAGTTCTTAAGTCCTTATTATTTAGAATTTAGTATTTAATTTTTTAAATTTTAGAGTTTTTTATAATTTCAGTCCTTGTATTTGAAAAAGAAGAGCCAAAATGGAAAACCTTAATCAGCGGTGCTCGAACCGCGACCACCACGAGACCAAGGGAGCGCGCGGCCAGCCGGGCTAGGGGTATCAAGCACAACAAGGGACGGAGAGAAGGGTATTTACGGTATAGTTAGGTTGATCCGACCCTTAAGTATAAATAGATAATTAAAGAGAGAAGTTTTATTTTCTCTCAAACCCTCTCCCTCTCCCAAGGTTGCGCCGACCCCTCTCCCTCTTCTCTCTTGTGCGCACGCCACATCAAGCCCTAGAGGGCCGGCCAAAGCTTTTCTCCGAGAGATAATCATATATTCAGGATCCCCGCGACGAGAGGAACGCGTAGGTGCGAAGAATTCTCCGAGATCTCAAGTTTCTTCCGAGTCCTAGACGTCAATCTTGGTTGTAAGTCCAAGATATCAATGTAAGTACTGCTCACCTGCAGTAAGAGGCGGTTTTTCCGCGAGAATTTCCTTTAAAAGTTTTAAAAAGAGCTATTTCCTTTTTGTTTAAGTTTTTGCATGTTATCTTAGTTCATTAATTGTTGTATGCTCATGTATAAGTTTATTCATGTACCCTATATGAGTTTAGGGTCTAAGAAAGCTATGAGAAAAGAAAAGAGAAGATAAAGATAAGAAAAGAAAAGGCCAAGGCCTTAAGGAATCCCCAAAAGTCAAGACTTAGGGATTTTAGCACGCAAGGTGCTCCAGAAAATGCCAAGGCATTTACAGATAAGAAAGAAAAGTAAGAAAAGCTATTTTATTTTCTAAGGCCAGTACCCGGCGTCCAAGGGCGTCGTTAAAGAAATCCAGGTGTCCAATTCCAAGGTCTTGGCCCTGGTAGACCAAGGTCTACTCTATTAGGATTGGTGGCTCGCTACCCCAACCTTTTAGGGAACGCGCATATCAGATGGTACTTACGTCTTCAGTGGATCCAAGTGATTATTATTTTCAAGTATATGCTTTAGCAAAGTTTTCTAAAGTTTCAGAAAGTTTTCAAAAGTTAAAGAATAGCTAAAGTTTCAAGTTGAGCCAAGAAAAGTAAATTGAGATTATCTATTGCTTGAGTATGCATGTTTTGAGCTATACATGTTCGTAGTTTTCTTTCAAGCATATTAGTATCTCATATGATGTTCAGTTTGATCTAGAAGCATGTTTGCATATTTCGAGTTTTTGTGAGCTAGATAGTACTTACTAAGCTTTTCGCTTATAGATGCATTTCCTCTTATTGCAGATAAAGGTAAAGGCAAGCAATTCTGAAGGAAGACGACGAGGCGGTGCTGAGTAGAGTGTGTGTGGTGGCTGATTATGGAGAGATCTTTGGCGCAAGACAATTTAGTTATTAATTCATAATGTTATAGTTCATTTGAATTTCATGTTCTTGCTTTATGGAGTTTAGCGAATATTTAAGTTATGGATAGTTTTATATGCTCAATTCCTTAGAGTAAAGATTCCATGTCATTTCTTTTAGTCTATATATTTTTATGATTGCATTGGATGAGTAGAAATATGAGTAGATGGAAGTATTGATACTATGTTAGAAAAAATAGATGCATGTACCAAGATAGTATCAATTTCTTCTTTGAATTAAGTTTCATTGCTTAAATTTGTTTAGAAAGGTTGCAACCACATTTCATAATGCTTTAGCAAGGTCATAGAACATGCATTTGGTGCTATGAATGTATAGAAGTCAAGATTGGTACAAACTTTAGTGTTAAAATTCATATAACTTGAATAGTTTAATTTCTTCCGCAAAAGTCCTAATTTCAAGTTTAGGGATTCGTTTTGATTGACTAAACTCATTTGAAAACTGTCATAGAGTGTAGAAATGGTGTCATGATTTCATATGGCTCGAAATTATGGGTTTGATGGAGCTGTAACCTCCAAAGCTGAACTCAGCAACAGGCGACCAGTCGACTCACGTCCCGTGACCCGACGTTCAGGGTGAGCAGGTCAAGTACCAAGAAAGAAGAAAGAAGTTAAGTAGAAAAAGTAATAAAAGAAAAAAAAAAAAGCATAAAAGTAGAGGAGAGAAAGCGTCCGCTAAGCAGAGGCGCCCACCCAGGGCGCCCCGTACCCAAGCCACCAAGCAGATAACCCTGATCCAGCCGAGAAGCTCGTTGAAAAGGTCAACCAGGGCACCCCCAGCATCCAGGGCGCCCCCAGAGTCAATCCTCAGCCCTATTCGAGTGGGATAAGGGCTGACCGAGGTAATTCCGGATCGGATGACACGTGGGGGGGGGCGCCCCCAACGTTCAGGGTGCCCCGAAGTGCTATTAATAGCACCCAACACCAAGGCTTCTCAACAATCAATTCTTCCAACGCATTCACGCTCTTCTACTCCGGCGCTCTGCTCCGGAAACCTCCCGACTCGAGATACAAGCGCCGACGACGTCCCTCTGCTCCAAAAATACAATCTACACCGGACGTTGGTAACGAAGAGGTGCTTTTAAGTTTACTATACTATTCTTGTAATACACTTTGTAAACTGTTTTTGCACACATATAGAATTGCCCGCAATAAATGGTCAATGACCGTGGGCCTTGGAGTAGGAGCCGACCGCGACTCCGAACCAAGTAAAATCTCGGTGTTTGCGTATTGTTCAGTTTTGTTTATTCCGCTGCACGTTTGCTCTTAATTTTATCCGAAAAACGTTTTATGATATTCACCCCCCCCCTCTATCATTTTCTCTCGATCCAACAAAAGGTTCAAGAAGGAACCTCTACTCAAGTTGAAAAACTTGAGAAAGAGAACTCCTCCTTGAAAACTCAAGTCAAGGACCTTAGAGCAGCTTTGGAACAATTCACTTCGGGTTCCAAGGGTCTTGACATGATCCTTGGAAAATAAAAGTTCGTTCTAAATCGATCCGAATTAGGGTATCGGACCAAGGCTAAACAAAGGTTATATTATGCTGTACTGAATCAGTCTAGACCCAAAGTTCAGGCATGGGTGCCCAAACTTTGCCTGAGCAACCAAGTTGGACCAAATCAGTATTGGATCCCCAAGGACAAGATTCATATCTTGCCTAATCATTACCGTGGCTTTAGTCCAGGGGACCCAACTTAAAAACCATTTTTATAGTCAAATGAATTTCTTTTCTTATTTTAAATTGCATGATTGCTTATCTATTTATTTTCTGTAATTTACCATGCTTAGACCTAGGACTGGTTAGACTAAGGACTAAACCAATTAACTAAAATTTGAACAATATAGTATTAGGTGGCGATGAGATGATAGTACGTTAGGGAAACCTTTTCTAATAAGGTCAAGTATACACTACTTGGTCTCTTTAGACTGGTGAAACTAGCCGAAGCTACCGATCCAAGACCCAAGCTAGTTAGACCAGAATTTCTCAAAAAGTAACCTTGAAAATGAAATTTCACTAAAAGGCTTTGTCAAGGAAAGGGTTGATGATCCAATAAGGCTACGGCCAAAGAAGGTCTTGTGCCTCGCCAAGACCTGGAAGCCAATTTTTGAAATTCAAATTCAGTTTACTCTTTGTCAAATTCGAATCTAACACAAATTTTCAGTTAATCTTAGATTCAAATATTCTTTTTCAAAATAAATTCAAAACTAATTGTCTTCAAAATTAATTTAACTTTTCAAAATTAAGCATGGTCTTTCTAAATACTTCTATTAAAACCTGTCTCACAAAAATTCATAAGGTTAACATGATTGATAACTAGATACCAGGTGAGATAGTTAGGACTTAAGTTAATGCAAAATCTAATTTCTACAATATTGAATTTAGAGTTGAATTGTTTTGATTATTGGTTGGTCATTAGAGTCAAACCTGGTCAAACAGTCAAACTGGTCAATGGTCAAACAGCAGTCAAATCGGGCGCCCGTGACCCCTCGGGCGCCCCACCTCCCTTTTCTCTTCGACCAAGACAGTAAAAGCTGTCAATCTCTAGTTAATCTAGGCACCCGTGACATATTGGGTGCCTACTACCTCAAGTCAATCAAAGGTAACAAAAGCTGCCACACAAATAGCAGCTGACCCCAGGCGCCCGGGTCCTCACGGGCGACCCCAAGGACAACATCAACACCAAAAACTGGCTTTGGCAGCATACGACTGACTTCAAGCGCCCGACGCATCCCGAGCGCCCGACCAAGCCCTATATAAAGCCACCGAAACCCCCTTCATTTGCCACACCAAAAACGAACCTCTTCTCTAACTCTTCTCCTCCTAAGGCGTCCGAACGACCGTTTCGTGCCCTCAAATGCTCCACTTCAACCATGCCTCCCCGGATGGCTACCCGGTATCAATTTTTCATTTTTTCAATTATTTTCCTTTAGTTATTTCGCTAAATGCATATTCCTTATTATGTTAGAAAACGTCGTACTACTCAACCCAACCCCGGGCCCGAGCCTAGCCCTGACCCTAGGTTTCCAACCCTAGAACTAATGAATAAGTTTGCTAGGACAACCTATAAACCCATCAAGACAAGCTTCTTGAATAGACAGTTTTTCACTCAATCCTGTCCAGTAGCCATGGACGTCATTAACTTCTATCAACTTGATCGACTTGTTTTCTGTACTCATCCTATAAATACAACCCTATGTGCAGAATTTTACAACAACTTAGTAAGACAAGATGATCTTAGCTATATCACCACTGTACAAGGAATGCCCTTGACTATCATGCCCTTGTTGTTTAATAGATTCCTTGGACTGCGAGCTTCCCAGTCCACTTTCTGCTGTTACCCTCCTAGAGATCCTCCCTTTGTCCCCCCCTACTCCCATATTGATCTAGATACCCTTCATTCATACTTCTATAGAACTGCCCGAAACCCCCTGGTTAGTCGGTTTCAATCAGTAGATCTCCAGGTCCAGGATTACGCTCTTTATAGAGTTCTAGTCCGTTGCATTCTTCCCTTGACCACTAGGGATGCCGCGACCATGCGACCATTTCATACCTTCCTGCTGTATGCTTTGATCCATCACCTAGATATCGATATTGGACTTCATATATTTCACACCATTCTACATGCATCCAGTGTTACTACTCAGGGTTGGGTACGCACCCCTTATTGCCACATCATTACCTCTCTTCTTCATCATCACGGTCGCGACATTACCAACGGAGAGATAACCTCGATGACTGAGTTTGACGAGATTGGTATAGAAACTTCTCCCTAGCGGGCATAGATGTCTCGGGCACCGAGGTTTTATCATGGAGACGTCATCGAGCCAGAGTCCAGATCGATTCCGATGAGGAGGTAGAGGTCGACGTCGCAGATCTCGCTGCCGAGATCCGAGAGTAGATGGACGAGCCCCCACCGTCGACACTAGACGAGAGAGTGACATGACTTGAGACAAGATCCATAGCCTCCGAGAGGAAGAGGAAGCCCACTACATTGAGATAGTCGACGCAATTCGAGCAGAGCACGATGGAAATCGGGCCTATCATAACGAGCGCATGGAAGCTGTTCTAGTTGACCGCCAGACGAGAGATGCACACCACATTGAGCGCATGGATGCTCTCCAAGCCGAGCATGAGGCAAATCAGGCCCGACATGACGAGATGATGTCTTGGTTCCAAAACTGGTAGCCCAGTCCATTCTTCCCTCCGGGCCCCTCCTCTTAGACTCCAGATGACTTCAATTGACTTATTGTACTATTGACTGATGTTTGACTTGTGGTTTGACTGTGTTGGTCCTCGCTTTGACCAGTTGGCTTATCTAGTTGCTTTCTTGATTATCTGATTTTTATCAGTTACTAAGTTAGGGTTATGCTTGGTAGAATAGGACTGCTCTAAGTTTTTTTCAAAAAACTGTCTTATTTTCTACAAAAACAAATTTTTTTCTTATTTTGTTATTTAAAATGATTTTTCTGATTTAGTTTTTTTTATAAAATTACCCCCTTCAAAACTAGGGCTTTTTCGCAAAATGGACTTAGCCTAGGCCCTAACCCTAGAGCTGCATGCACCTATAGATCTAGAAGTCAGCATCTCACAAGCACCTTAGAGTACTTTTGATTGATCACCTAGAATGGGTTGAGATGCTTAGGTCTTTGCCTTGATTCAAGATGCTTAAGTCTGTGCATCTACAGTAATTGAGGCACTAAATACCAATCAACAGTAATCAAGTTAAGTGTCAAGCTTAGAAAATCTAACTTGATCAGAACACTTAACTTGACTAACCCTAGCGAAAGCTACTGTTTATAACAGTTAGTAAATAGCTAATTGGGTTAGATATGACCCGAAAGTAGAAATTCAAATTGATTTGGTCCAGTTTAAATTTAGAATTGGTTCAGTACAGCATTTCACCTTAATTACTCAATGCTATTTTTTTACTATATTTTTTTCATATATGGCAAAGGGGGAGAGATTGGAAAGGAGAGAAACTTTCAAAACTTTTAAATTTTTTTTTCTCTCCAAAATTAAATCTTTTTCAAAAAATTATTCTTCTCCTGTTTTTCAAAAAGCAAAGCTCTTTAACTACTTAAAGTTCATTTTACTTGCTTTCAAAAATTATTCTAAGCACTTATTCTGGAAAATTTTCTGAAATTTTTCTAAGTCATAAATTCAATGTTTGAAAAATTTTCTAAGTACTTAAACCGCTTTCTTAAAATGTCAGAATAATTTTCTAAGTACTTACACATTCTAGCTTTCAAAGATTTATTCCAAATACTTATTCCAAATCTTTGGTTGGTCGAAAAATTTTCTAAATGTAAAAGTCAAATTCCCCTGAAAATTTTCTGACTCAAAATATAAAATGCGTAGATTTAGAAATGATCAAGTTAGGGCAAATGATCCTAAGGCTAGGAATTTGGAAAAGGAAAATCAAGTTTTAAAAGCAAAACTTGATAAACTGGAAAAAAATATAGATAGAGTCATTAGGGGATCAAAGGGATCAAGGATAATGCAAAAAAGATCAACCTCTTAGGAATGGTAGGTCGGGTTTAAACATCTTTCTAGAAGGGCAAATGTTGATAAAATGTCATATTCGAGAATGTCCTATGACTATGGTAAGGAAAAGGTCAAACATGGCAAAGAAAAGTCATTTAAAGGAAAAGAGAAGGAGTTGACCAAGCAAAAGGTCTATAGAGTTAAAAGAGTGAGAGTGGAAGGTCAAGAAGCACTGGAGGAGCACCGGTGTGGTCTTGCCTTTGTAGAAGAGTTACCTAGTGAGGTAACTAGGGCTAGGAGCTCAAGGGAGAGCTCTAGAAGCCAAAATGGGATCCATGGTCAATGGATCTCAGGTGGCTTCCTTTTAGGAGACTAAATGGGCTATAGAGTGTGCCAATAGGTTTAAGAGGCTAAGGTTAGCCTTAATCCTAGAGAATTGGTACACTAAAGGGAGAATTATGGAGGAAAAGGAGGAAATAGGACTATAATTGAGAGAAAATGGTTTTAATATGAAAATACCATAGAACTTGATGCTATTAATGTATTGAGAACAAATATGGGAAGAGGCATCAAGTGGAGGTCCAAATTAGAACTTTAAGTTGAGGCTAAATAAGTTAAAATTGGACAAGTTTGAGTTTTGTATCAATCTTGGGATTCGGGGTAATTTTGATTAAGATTATATTTTTTTTCCAAGTAGATATAGGATCCACAAATCTCTCCATGAAATTTTAGATTTTTTGGAGATTTGTGTAATTAGTTGGGCCTTTCTGAATTTCAGACTGGAAAACTGAAAAATTCAGTATCAGTCGACTGCCCTACAGGCAGTCGACTGGTCCAGGACTGAGAACCTACTGTAAGGTTTACCAGTCGACTGCCCCAGGGGCAGTCGACTAGTCTCAACTGTAATAACATTCTGTGAACTATCGCAGTCGACTAGCCTCCTGCCAGTCGACTGGTACGCAAGGTCTATAAAGGAAAAAGTACGCGCAAGGGCAGCCAAAACCTAGGGTTTTGGTGTACCACCCCGACGATTCTTCATCTCCCCGAGTTCCCTTTGCATCCTAAGCCTCTCCCAAAGCCTCAAAACTCCTCCGTAAGTCCTCTCTAACCTCGATCTACAATCTAGGGCTTGTAAAACCCTTCTCTCCCAAGTCTAGAGTTTCAAAAATCATCATCATGAAGAGAATGAAAAGGTATCATTGTTTAAGGTTTATTTTATCATTTAAATCATGTTTTCAAACTAATGTGATGTTTTGTGCATGTTTTCCTTTGATATTTTCCTTTTGGGGGTTGTCTTGGTGTGCATAGATGTGTGTAGAATTTAGGATGTCTTCTAAGAAACCTAGGGGTGAGGGATCATCCCAACAAGGTCAGAGAGGTTCCAGGGATTCAAGGTTCAGGTCCCTCGAGTGTAAGAAAAGATTCGAAGACAATGATTTTGTCGTAACGAACTATCGGTACCTGAACAAGGCCTTCTTCCAAGAGAAGTCACCGCAATTGGCTGAGATAATTACCCATTTTGGGCTGAAATAGCTGGTCTACTGTCAGCATGATATAGATATTGATCTATGCACAGAGTTTTACACCAATTTAACTTGCATTGACTCGGATAATAACTTGTACGAGTCTAGGGTAGCCAGGGTTACTATTCCTTTTTCAGTCATGAGTTTAGCTGGATTCTCAGAGTGTAGAGCATCGGATAATGCATCTACTTATTTCCCCACTGTTGTTGAGCCACTTGAGTTTCCTGGTCTTACCGTTGACCAAATACACATGCATTATTTTAGAAGGCACAGGAATGAGTCAGAGCGTATTTTTGACGCTAAACCCATGAGACCTTTTAGTCATGTATTGTACAAGATTGTCATAGAGTGCATTTTGCCCATCGTCACCAAGGGGAGGTCCAGGATCAGACTCCCACATTTGGTGATGATGTACGCATTGGAGAGGAGGTTAGACATAGATATCTCCCTGTAGGTGTTTAGTGCTATTTGCCATTCTTCCCATATTGTTAATGGGAAGATATACATGCCCTTCTGCCACATCTTGACCGAGTATTTCCATCTACGTTTTGGTATCCGTGTGGGTAGCAGTCAGGTTAGGCACCTGTCCAAGGATTATGACCAGATCGGTACACGTCAGTTATCCTTGGCAGGCATCGAGTGTCAGCAGGGGGAGTTTGTATGGAGACAGCGTCCGGAGGCCCCCAGTTCAGATGAGGAGCCTAGTTAGGTTGTTACACGTGCGGAGTTTACTCAGCTCCGATCAGATGTTCACAGGCTTCAGGAGGACGTTCATGGCATCCGTGAGAATATCCACGGACTTCAGCAGACAGAGCAGAGGATTGAGACGGCAGTTCATGGGATTACCAGCCGTCAGGATGACATGTACGAGATGCTACGACAGCTGCATCTCGCGTATCAGGCTCCACCTCCTCCTCCTCCTCCAGGTGATGACTTCATGATGTAGATGGGCTTTGGTGACTGAGTGTTGAGAGTAGTTGTATTTATTGTATTCCTATATCTCTCAAACACTTCCTAGTTTGGTATTGTATTATTCTGATACTTCAGGGTGTTGGTTCCTGTAACTTATTCATGCTTTTATTTCATGTATGAACTAGTTGGTTATGTTCTATTTATGTCACGAAATTTCATGGTTTGATGTAAGTTTGCTTAAATGTTTTGAAATTAGTGTTAAGCAATAAGCTATCATTTTGGGCTAAACTGATACCTTATGAAATTTTATATCATGTTGTTTGTAGTGCAATTCATTGATAAACCTTATATGATAAGATTGTTTTGCTAAATAGTGGCATAGGAGGGCTTTTCATGTCGATTGTTTAGGGTTAAGAGGTAAAGAGGGGGAGTTTTGTCAAAATAAAAATATTTATGAAAAGGGGAGGTTTAGAAACCATTCTATGTGTCAAATAGAGGTGAATAAAATTGGCAAACATAGGAAATCATGATTGAATTTCAAAGTTGATACAAAGTTGATATTATTTGAGGATTTTTGAGTTTGTATTAAAAGTCAAGCACGGTTGATGATTTTCATGAACCAATATTCTTCTAGGGTAGGGAATACCTTTACAAACGTGCTTGCAAATTTTCATGTTTTTCCAAATTTTCTGGAATTTTATACGCTTTTCTGAATTTCGGCTGGAAAATCAGGAAACAGCGTATCAGTCGACTGCCCTGGGGGCAGTCAACTGGTAGTGTGGATAGAATGCTATTTTGTGATTTCTGAGGGGTTTTTCAGAAATCTGGTTGAAGTTCTATTTGGCACCAAGGGTAGGGTTGCTTGGGGCAATCTTTTGATGGTGTCAAAGGGGGAGAACTTGGGTGTTAAGTTAGGTTTGGGGTTGAAACTTAACTTTGATTGATTGATGATACTATGGAGCTAAGTTGGGAAAACTTAACTTGGAATTAGCAATAAGGATTGAAAATTGGGAGAAAGCATAGGTTAAGGGGGAGGTTGCCTCTTGTGTGTTATGCTTTGATTATCAATTGCTATTGCTTTTGTTATTGCTGTTGTTATTGTTATTGTTATTGCTATATGTTTACCTAACTTAACATATTGCCACACATCAAAAAGGGGGAAATTGTTCAGGCAATCGACCCTGAGATGATCTAGAGGATCATAGGGTTTTGATGTGTGTGAGCAATATGGTTAAGTTAAGGTTTATTGTGTTCTCATATGTGTACATGAGTGTGCAGGTGTACAGGTACACATGGACTTGGTTGATGACTTCGGGTGAAGGATGGCATGGAGGCAAGCTGGAGGTTTGCGTGCGCATCCGAGGGACCGTTGGATAGCAGGGACGATGAGCCGAGGGACGCGTACTTCGAGGCATACGTGAAGGGTGGCATGGAGGCAAACTGGAGGTTTGCGTGCGTATCCGAGGGACGAGGGTCGAAGATGAAGAAGGCGTGAAGGCAACAGTCGAGGCTGCTGATGAAGAGTCAACCGAGTTGTGAGGGTTTGAGTGCGGAGTGAAATGTACTCAGGAGTGAAACCCTAGGCTTAGGTGTGTACCAGTTGACTGCCAGGAGGGCAGTCTACTGGTGTAGGCTGGAACAGGCTGGCAGATTCAAACGTTGTACTGTAATGGTCAAATCTGAGTGGGACCAGTCGACTGCCCCAGGGGTAGTCGACTGGTAGCGGCTGTTTCAGACTCGAGCCCTATTTAAAGGGGCTCGTTTCCTACTATCTTGCTTGACGAATCTTGTCTTGGTTAAAGGCAAGATAGTAGTCCTTGTGCTCAGGTCTTCTAAAGGTGTTGTGGTGAGGTTTCTCCACCCAGAAGGAGTGACAGAGCTAGCCGGAGGTTATCCGAGGCGTGATCCACCGATGGATTCTTGGATTAGTCACCCGTCCGGGGTGGATACCAAGTAAATTCCGATTTTTAGCATTGTTCTTTCTTATCCTTTGCATATTATTGTTTCCATTGCGCTAACAATCTTGTAGAGAATCCAATGAAACGTGCTATTCACCCCCCCCCCTCTAGCAACGTCGTCGATCTATCAGGATCTATACCTCCCATATGACGGGAGTGATATCTATGGGCCCCTTGATCGAGTAGGACTATTGAAATGCATGGCCATGCTCAAATGAGTCAATACGAGATATTGAGCTCATTTGTTTGAGTGAGTCTACTCTGGGATCAAGAAACACAAGATTGATTGAGGATGACACGGTCTATGCCTCATTGGTCAATCTAGAAATCAAGGATAGAAGGACAAGGTCATATATTATCATAGTCACGGAGGTTTAGTCGGATCTCGACTTTTCTTGTTACTTTGGTAACAATGATGCATTGCTAGATGCCGCTCATTGCTTATGTGTCTAAAGCGTTTAGGCGTATTGCCAATGTCACGAGAATCTATTCGGTTACACACTAAGGACATGATGCTTTAGGGGCCCGAGTTGGGAACTCGGGAGATCTGAGCCCGAGTTGAGAACTCGGCAGACTGAGTCAGGAGCTTGGCACTCGGCAGACTGGGCTAGAAGCTCGGGAGACTGGGTCGGGAGCTCGACACTCGGCAGACTGAGTCAGGAGCTCGACACTTGGCAAACTAGGCTAGGAGCTCGGCAGACTGGGTCGGGAGCTCGGCACTCGACAGACTAGGCTAGGAGCTCGGCAAACTGGGTTGGTAGCTCGACACTCGGCTGACTGGATCGGGAGCTCGGCAGACTGAGTCGGGAGCTCGGCGACTTGCTAGGCAGATTTGGTCGGGAGACCGGGTCGAAAGCCCGAGAGGCCCAATCGGAATTGCATGGGGATATTCATTAAAGTATTTAATGAAGGAAAGAGAAAAATCTCTCTACATTGGATGAAGAGAAGGTGAAGAGTCACATGAAAAGATGTGCTCTTTATTGGATTTGATGAAGGGAAGTCAAAGAGACAAAAGACTCTTCATATTCATGGGATGAATATAAAAGAGAGGCATGTCATTTTGAATGAAGAGGGAGTGCTTTCCCTTCTTCCTCTTCTCCCTCTTGGTCGAAACCCCTTTGGGGTTCTTGGTGGTCTTGTGAACTACCTCAAGTTGCTAGCATAACTAAGGTAGTTCTTCCCGAAGTTGAGAGATCGTGTCCGTGTGGATACGAATAGAGGCATGGAAACTTGAACGTGCAAGAGATCCGGCACATCTTGGACGAGCGGTATAAGCGAAGGGCACGCTCCAAAGGTATACACTGTAGATAGATCTATTAGATAGATGAACTTCGTACGAGTTTTCTTTCGCATGGATCGCTCGAGGGATCTTGTTTCCGCTGCGTTTTTGTATTTTGGTGCCGGGAGATTCCAACAAAGCTAAACCGAAGCAACAAAGCAAACTGCCACGAAGTCTCTGAATCAAGCCAGCTCAGGCGCCCAGGACCATACGGGCGCCCCCATCAGCTCAGGCGCCCCTGTGAGATGGATAAACGCTGACCGAGTCTGCGGATAAGAGATCGCGCAGGAAAGGCCATGTGTAGGCGCCCTCATCGACACAGGCGCCCCTATGGGTGCTATAAAAGGGGGTTCACCCCCAAGGCTTCAAACACATCGCTCACAAACACTCCAAGCACTTTCGTTCAAGCGCTACGCTCCGACAAGCTCGGACTTCGAGATTCTAGTACCGACGACGATCCTCTGCTCTAAACTTCGATCCACCTCGAGCGTCGGTAAAATTAATTTATGAAAAGTGTTGCAATTTAAATTCCAATTCTATTTCTATACTCGATTTGTAAAATTCCTTTTACGACTGTAAAATTGCCCAAAGTAAACGGTCAAGGACCGTGGGCCTTGGAGTAGGAGCCGACCGCGACTCCGAACCAAGTAAAACCAACTTGTGTTCGTGTTTGTTCTATTATTTTCCGCTGCGTATCTTCTCTAGTTTTTCGAAAAATTTGATATCGATATTCACCCCCCCTCTATCGATTCTCTACGATCCAACAAGTGATATCAGAGCGGGTGACTCAAATTTGGTGCAACCACCAATTTGAGAGTTTTTTTTGGATTTACGGAATTATTTAAATTTTTCGAATCTTTCTCGTTAATCGAGGTTGGTGCAACACCACTCGATCGTTTTTTCGTTACTTTTAATTTCTTCCGCACTACTAATCTTAGACCAAGTCTTGGAACAAATTTTCTTTGTTTTTCTTTTTTTGAAAATATTAATGGCCATGCAAGAAGGATTTAGCACAGCCAGACTACCACTTTTTAGTGGAGAGGATTTCTCCTACTGGAAAAGTAGGATGGAAGTCCACCTGAAAACTCAGGTGGACATGTGGATAATTATCCAATCTAGCTTGGAGATTCCCAAGAACACAGAAGAAGTGGCACAACACTATTCTGAATGGGACGCCTCGTTAAAAAAGAAGATCGAGGCTGATGCAAAGGCAGCCCAGACGTTGCAATGCGGATTGACCAAAGAAGAGCTAATCCGGGTGGGTCCTTTCAACAGCGCCAAAGAACTTTGGAACAAGCTGATTGAGTTGCACGAAGGTACCTCCGACACCAGAATCAGCAAAAGAGACCTATTGCTGAACAGACTCTACACGATCAAAATGAATGAAGGAGAATCAGCAGCACAGCTCCACGCCAGAATCCAGGAGCTAATGAATGGGCTGTATACGATAGGTCACAAGGTAAAGAACCGTGACCTAATCAGGTATACTCTAAACGCATTCCCAAGGAACACACTGTGGGCATCTATGGTAGATGCTTACAAGGTGTCTAGGGATCTTTCTAAAATTATGTTAGATGAACTTTTCTCATAATTAGAATTGCATGAACAGACTAACTCCTCTTTGGTCGTGAAAAGTATTGCATTTATTGCAGGTAAATCCCAAGGGAAAGTCCCCAAGAAGAAACCTCAACCAGCACCCGAGTCTGACTCAGATTCAGACTCAGAAGACAGCGAAGGAGATCGGCCCAAGTTGGTACGGCTAGCTCAGGACTACTACAAGGAGCTGAAGGACCAGACAAACAAAAAGAAAACAAGCCGAAGAAAGGAAGATTCAGCTAAACCTTCAACATCTTCAAGGAGCAAAACCAATGTCACCTGCTACGAGTGCAACAAGAAGGGACATTACAAATCAGAGTGCCCCAATCTGAAGGAGGCAAAGAAGACACAAAGAAAGAAGGCTCTCCAAGCCATGTGGGATGAATGTTCCTCTGAAGAAGAAGAAGAGGCCCCGCAATTAAATCTTCTCGCCTTAACCACTTCGGAAGACTTCGACACCGGATCGGAATCGGAACCAGACGACGGAAGACTCACAATCTCGGAAAATGATCAAATAACGGTAAGAGGTTAATCTAAAATTGAACTATCCAAATTAATTGCTTATTTATCTCGCAACTTGGCGAAAGCCAAAATCCGGGTCGAGTCCCTCCGACAGGAAGTAAAACTCCTGAAAGATGAAGCCGACTCGAGATCCTTGACCGAGAAGGATCAAGAAGGAAACTCTACTCAAGTTGAAAAGCTTGAGAAAGAGAATTCCTCCTTGAAAACTCAAGTCAAGGAGCTCAGAGTGGCTTTAGAACGATTCACTTCAGGTTCCAAGGGTCTTGATATGATCCTTGGAAAACAGAAGTCCGTTCATAACCGATCTGGATTAGGGTATCGAACCAAGTCTAGACAACGGTCTTATTATTCTGTATTAAACCAATCTAGAACTCGAATTCAAGCATGGGGGACCAAACCAGTATTGGATCCCCAAGGACAAGATTCACATCTTGCCTAACCATTATCAAGGCTATAGTCCAGGGGGAGCCAATATAAAAATAATTTTCATAATTAGATAAGTTTTTTTATGCAAATTTTCTTTGTTGCATGCTTGCTTGTTTATTTCCTACTGCAATTCATCATGCTTAGACATAGGACTGGTTAGACTAAGGACAAAACGACTTAATTAAAATTTGAACAACATAGTATTGGGTGGAGGTGAGATGATAGTACGTTAGGGAAGCCATTTTGGTGGAACTAGCCGAAGCTACCGATCCAAGACCCAAACTAGTTAGACCAAAATCCTTCAAGAAGTAACTTGAAGATGAATTTTCAATAAAAGGCTTTGTCAAGGAAAGGGTTGATGATCCAATAAGGCTATGGCCAAAGAAGGCCTATTGCCTCGCCAAGACCTGGATGTCAATTATTGAAAATCAAATTCACTTTACTATTATCAGATTTGAATCTGACACAAATTTTAATTAATCTTAGAGTCAACCACTTTTCAAAATGAACTTAAACTTAATTTATTTAATCTTTTAAAGTTAACCATGTTTTCAAATTAAAATCTTAATTTTTGTTAAACCTGTCTCACAAAACTCATAAGGTTAACGTGATTGATAACACTAGATTGGGTGAGACAGACTAGGTTGTGAAAATCAATTTAAGCTATCCTTAATTCTAATTGGATCCAAATCAATAAATACTTTATGTGTAGGAACATAAAGATTTGGACCAATGGATGTTGGATAGTGGATGCTCCAAACACATGACTGGAGACAAATTGAAATTCACCAAACTCAAGTTCAAGCACCTAGGCTCAGTAGTATTTGGCAACAATGCTAAGCTCAAAGTCATTGGGTCAGGTAACATTGAACTCAAATCTGATTTTGTGATTAAAAAAGTACTGTTAGTTGAAAATTTCAAGTTTAATTTGCTTAGTATAAGTCAACTATGTGATACTGGCTATGTAGTTACTTTTACCAACTCTGACTGCCTGATTAGAAATCTTCAAGACTCAGAAGTCATGTTTAAGGGTACTAGGAAAAATAATGTGTATACTATCAATCTACCTTTAGTACCAAAATGTCTCTTAACTCAATTAGAAGAATCGAACCTCTGGCATAGGAGATTAGGTCACACTAATGTTAGACTAATTTCTAATATTACCCAGCTTGGTCTAATTAAAGGGGTACCAAAAATTAAGAACTATGAAAACACTATATGTAACTCATGTAACCAAGGTAAACAAACCAAGTTTAATCACAAGCCAATTCAATCAGACTTAACCCAAACCACACTTGAGCTCCTACACCTTGACCTATTTGATTTACATGGAGCCAAGTCACTAAGCGAGAACCGATACTGCTTAGTTATTATCGATGATTACTCTAGGTTTACATGGGTTAGGTTACTAAAAACTAAGAATGAAACCCTAAACTTATTTATTGACTTATGCAAAACAATTGAAAATCAAAATGATACCAAAATCAAAAGACTTAGGCGTGATCACGGGGGAGAGTTTGAGAATCAAAAGTTTGAGGAATTCTGTAGAATAAATGGTTATATTCACGAATTTTCCTGTCCTAGAACCCCCCAACAAAATAGGATAGTAGAAAGAAAGAATAGAACCCTTCAGGAAGCTGCTAGGACCATGCTCAATGAATTCAACCTAGCTAACCAATTTTAGGCAGAAGCAATAAGTACGGCTTGCTATATCCAAAATAGGGTCCTAATTAACAAAAGACATAATAAAACTCCCTATGAACTGTATTACCATAGACTGCCAAACCTACATTACCTAAGGGTCTTCGGGTGCAAAGTACATATCCTAAACACCAAGGACTACCTAGTAAATTTCAGTCTAAGTCAACTCCAGGAGTCTTCTTAGGATACTCAACAACTAGTAGAGCTTATAGGGTCTACAACAAACAAACTAATAAAATTGAAGAAACAACTAACTTAATCTTTGATGAGGAGACTAATCCAAAATTTGATAACCAAAACTGAACCAATCAAATATAAATCAGGAAGATAATGAACAATTATTTGAACCTTCAATTGAACCACTAGTTGAACCTCTAAATGAACTAACTCTTGAACCAACTACTGCGTCAACTGAACCAATAATTGAACCAATCCATGGAGTTGAACGAAATACTGAACCAAACCATCCAGCCGGACCTAAAGCTGAACCAAGTTCTAGAAGAACAAGAAACCCAGACTCAATCACCCTTCTGATCAAATTATGGGTGATCCAACCTTAGGAGTCAGAACTAGGTCTTCCTATAGAAATCTTAGTCAAATAGCACTAATATCAAAAATTAAACCTAAGACTATAGAGGAAGCACTAATATCAACCCCCCAGATTTGAAGACCTAGAAAAACCTGACTACGTTTTCAAACTTAAAAAGGCACTTTATGGATTAAAACAAGCACCTAAGGCATGGTATGAACGCCTATCAACTTACCTTATTTCTAAGGAATTTAACCAAGGACAAATTAACTACACCCTTTTTGTTAAAACCTTAGAAAAAGACATCTTCATTGTCTAAATCTATGTTGACGACATAATTTTCGGATCCACCAACTCAAACTTTTTAAAGGAGTTTGTAAAAATAATGAAAAATGAATTTGAAATGAGCTTAGTTGGTGAGCTCAATTTCTTCTTAGGACTGTAAATTAAGCAAACAAGAGATGGTAATTATGTTCACCAATCCAAATATGCTAAGGAGTTAATAAAGAAATTTAAAATGGATAACTCCAAAAGTATAAGTACCCCTATGGCCACAAATGTCAAAATTGATAGTGACCCTGAAGGAAAACCTGTAGATCTTAAGATATTCCGAAGTATAATTGGAAGTCTACTTTACCTTACAGCTAGCAGACCTGATATCCTATTCTCTGTAGGAATGTGTGCTAGATACCAAACTTGTGCTAAGGAATCACACTTAACAGTCCTAAAAAGAGTATTTAGATACATTAAGGGTACCATAAATGTAGAGATTTGGTATCCTAGGACTTCCACCTTTGAACTATCAGGATATTCTGATTCTGACTATGTTGGATGCAAATTAGATAGAAAAAGTACAAGTGGAAGATATCAACTTTTAGGAAATAGTCTAGTCAGCTGGTGTAGTAGAAAGCAACACTGCGTAGCCTTATCTACAACCGAAGCAGAATATGTTGCTTTAGGAGAGTGTGTGGCACAACTCTTATAGATGATGCACACTCTTAAGGACTTCCAGCTTGACTACCCCCAAACCCAAGTTTACATTGATAACATAAGCTCAATCAATCTAACTAAAAACTCAGTTCAACACTCAAGAACAAAATATATAGAAGTTAAACATCACTTTGTAAGGAATCATGTAGCCAGGGGTGAAATAGTCCTTAAGCATGTGGACTCAAAGTCAAACTTAGCTGATATCTTTACCAAACCCTTACCTGAGTCTGAGTTTAGCTCACTAAGAAGGCAGTTAGGGTTATGCTTAGTAGAATAGGACTGCTCTACATATTATTTTTCAAAAATTATTTTATTTCTTATCTATTAATTAATATGTTTTAAGAAATCATTTTTTAATTTAAAATGATTTTCCGACTTAGTTTTTTTCAAAAACTTATCCCCTTCAAAACTAGGGATTTTTCGTAAATGGACTTAGCTTAGGCCCTAACCCTAGAATTGCATGCACCTATTGATTTAGAAGCCAGCATCTCACAAGCACCTTAGGGTAATTTTGATTGATAACCTAGACTGGGTGGAGATGCTTAGGTCTATGCATTGATTCAAGATGCTTTAAGTCAGTGCATCTGCAGTAATTGGGGCAATAAATACCAATTGAACAGCAATCAGGTTAAGTGTCAAGCTTAGAAAATCTAACTTGATCAAATCACTTAACTTGACTAACCCTAGCGAAAGCTACTGTTTATAACAGTTAGTAAGTAGCTAACTGGGTTAGACAGGACCCGAA
Organism: Boesenbergia rotunda; assembly: GCA_024364735.1. NCBI lineage: Eukaryota > Viridiplantae > Streptophyta > Magnoliopsida > Zingiberales > Zingiberaceae > Boesenbergia > Boesenbergia rotunda. The sequence continues at coordinate 283,669 of JAGFNQ010001981.1, read as the reverse complement.
CAAGAACGGTTTAATTTGGTTTGGTCCAGTTTATGCTTATTAAAGTTGGTTCAATACAGTACACAATTTTTTGCTCTAATTTTTTTCTATAATTAGTTTTTTTTATATATGGCAAAGGGGGAGACAAAAGAAAGGAGAAGAATTTTTTTTTCAAAACTTTTAATATTTTCAAAAACTTTTATCTTCTTTTTTAAAAAGTAAAGTAAATAACGAAAATGCTTAAAAATATTTTTCAAATCTAAGCATTTCAAAAATAAAATTTTCTAAGTATAGAAAAACTTTTTTTGAAAATTTTCTAAGTATAGAAAAACTTTTTCTGAAAATTTTCTAAGTATAGAAAAACTTTTTCTAAAAATTTTCTAAGTATGAGTATAGAAAAACTTTTTCTAAAAATTTTCTAAGTATGAGTATAGAAAAACTTTTTCTGAAAATTTCCTAAGTATAATGTTGAATTTTTTTTTAATTTTTCTATGTGTGCAAAAACTTTTCGGGAAATCTTTGCTAAACATGAAAACCTTGCAAAAATCTAAAGCACTTAGAAGATTTTAAAAACCCCACTTATCTTTAAAAAACTCAGGGGGAGGATTTTCGGTTCAAGGGGAGGAAACTAAATATTGTTCAATTCGTTGCTTTTTTTTTAACTTAACTTTTTGAACCGTGTTGCCATAAATCAAAAAGGAGGAGATTGTTGGTGCAGGAAGCATCTAAGTCAAACCTGTGTTTTGATAATGGCAAAGGGTTCAGAAGTTAAGGTGTTAATGTGATCTAACAAGCTTACTAAGTGTGCAGGAAAAGTCCTAGGTACACTAGGCAAGAAGTCCTGGTCGAGGACTGGGCAAGAAGTCCCGGCGAAGGGCTGGGCAACGAAGACCTGACCGAAAGTTGGGCAAGAAGTCCTGGTCGTGGACTGGGCACGAAGACCTGATCAGGTGGATTGGGCAAAAGTCCAACCGCAGGAGCCGGTTGGCAAAAGGTAAACTCTCCTGAGAGGAGTAGGTAAGGACGCATTTGTTGATGCAATCTGACCCTGATTGTTGTTTTGGTGTTGACATCGATTTTAGTTTAGGTTGATGATTATGATTAAGTCCTGATCGGGGATCAGGCATGGTATGGAAAATCCTAGCTTGGAGGCTAGGTGTTGGAAAATTCTAACCTGGAGGGTTAAGTGTGGAAAATCCTAGCTTGGAGGGCTAGGTGTTGAAAAGTCCTAATTCGGAAGGGTTGGGTGAAATGTCCTAGCTTGGAGGCTAGGTGAAAAGTCCTAACTTGGAGGGTTAGGTGAAAAGTCCCAACTTGGAGAGTTAGGTGAAAACCCCTGGCTTGGAGGGTCAGGTCCTAGCTTGGAGGGCTAGGTGTGGAAAGTTCTAACTCGAAAGGTTGGGTGAAAAGTCCTAGCTTGGAGGGCTAGGTGAAAAGTCCTAACTTGGAGGGTTAGGTGAAAAGTCCCAACTGGAGAGTTAGTGGAAAACCCTTGGCTTGGAGGGTCAGGTCCTAGCATGGAGGGCTAGGTTGGATGAAACCCTAGCTTGGAGGGCTAGGTTGGAGCCCCTGGATCGGTCTGGTGACCGATCAGGGAGTTGGCACGGTGCTCTTTCGTGGATCAGTCTGGTGACCGATCCAACGATGACTGATCGGTCTGGTGACCGATCAGGGAATATGTGTTTCACCCATTGCTTGGCTCCTGATCGGTCTGGTGACCGATCAGAGAGCAAACAGTGAGGTTGAGTTCCCTTGCTGATCTGCTCCTAATCGGTCTGGTGACCGATCAGGATCACAGTGCAGATCGTTCTGGAGAACGATCCAGCGTCGCGGGTTCCTCTCTATGATCGATCAGGACGGAGCCTGATCTGTCTGGTCATGACCTGATCGGTCTGGTGACCGATCAGGAGGCTCCCTGATCGGTCCGGTGACCGATCAGGAGGTTTGGACTGCGAAGCTCAGAAATCGCCCAATAAAGGGGTGGATCGGTCGGGTGATCGATCCACAACCTGGGATCGGTCTGGTGATCGATCCAGGAGAGTCCCAAAGAAATCGTGATTTCTAATTGAGCGTTGGGGACCGATCAGGACGGAGCCTGATCGGTCTGGACCCAGCCTGATCAGTCTGGTGACCGATCAGGAGGTATCCGATTCTCTGATCGCGTCTGAACGTATCCGATTCTCTGCGCTTAACATCTGATACATGATTTCCTGCTCGATATGTTGTGCTAACACTCTGATTAAGCTGCAGGTGACAGGGAAGATTCGAACACTCAAGGAGAGTCAATGGAGGCCTTTCCTTGGAGCAGGTTTGTCCGTTTTCCATCTCAGGTTGCAACGGCTGGAGCTGCAGACTGGAGCTGCTGACTGGAGCTTGGCTGAGGGAAGCTCAGGAAGTCCAGGGAGAGCTCAGTGGTAGCTAGCGTTGGCAGGGAAGCAGCTGGAGGTTGCAGGAGATGGTGTCACTTGGTGCTGAGTGGAGAAACAAAAGGGCGCAAGAAAGATTCGTTGAAGCAGGTGTTCGAAATAAAGTTCTGCTGCTTGAGTTCTTGCTGCGACTTTGTGTTCTCCACAACTTGCTTGCGTGTTCTGAAGTTCCATCACTTTGAGCAAGCTACTACAATCTTGAAGCAACCATCCCTTGCTTGAGCACTTGGAGGAAAGAACAAGAGGCTTCGAGTCCAACAGCGAGAAGACACGGGGAAAGGGTTCTTGCGTGAGATCGTCGCTGGGTGGAGCTCAGGAGGAAGCTTGCTGTGTTCTTGTCTTTGCTAGTGCTAAGTAAGATCTTTCTTGTGTTTCATTGTGCTTAAACCTATATCTGTGATTGAAACGCTGTGGAGAGGTTTCTCCACCGAGAAGGAGGTTGCTTTCTATCCGGTGTTCACCGGGGCTTGATCTGCCGACGATCAAGAGATCGCCCACCTCACGGGCACGCCAAGGAGTAGGGGCAAGTTATCCCCGAACCTTGTAAACCCTCCTTGTTAGCGATCTTGCTAGTTGTGTTAGTTTGCTTTCATTTTCTGTTTTTCTGCATACTCTGTATTGGCTACTTCCGCTGTGCTACTAACAAATCTAAGTGCAGAACTTTGAAAAGCTTAAAGTCCAAGTGTTTGGCTATATTCACCCCCCCCCTCTAGCCATCCGGGTTCCAACAAGTGGTATCAGAGCTTGGGGCTCTGTTTTTGCGGATTAACAACCGAGAGCTATAATACATGGCGTTGAGAGAAGGATTTTCCACCACCCGACCTCCTTTCTTTGATGGCGCTGATTTCCAATATTGGAGATCAAAGATGGAGTAGTATTTGAAGATGGACATCAACACTTGGTTCGCGGTGAAGGAGGGATTCACCCCTCCAAAGGATGATGAAGGCAAGGAACTTGAATCATGGCGGTGGACAGCTGAACAAACTCGGAAGAGTGAAGCCGACGCGAAGGCGGTTGTCACTCTACAATGCGGCATGAACAAAGACCAACTCATCAAGGTTGGTGCTTTCAAAGTGCAAAGGACTTGTGGAACATGCTCATCGAAGTCTATGAGTGCACCCGAGATTCAAGAATCGCCAAGAGGGACTTGTTCCTCAACCAATTACAAAATCTCTCCATGAAGGAAAATGAATCCGTAAGTGAGCTTCATAGCCGGTTCAAGGAAGTCCTCAATGGGCTTCATTCGATTGATGAAAAGGTCGAGAATCGCGACCTTGTGAGGTATGTACTAAAAGCATTTCCAAGGAATGCTTTGTGGTCATCCATGGTGGATGCCTACAAAGTCTCCAAGGACTTATCAATTGTTAAGTTAGATGATTTATTTTGTGAAATGGAATTGAATGAAATGGCTAACAAAGGCCCCAAGGAGAAGGGGATTGCCTTAGTTGCAGGGGAACGATCCAACAAGAAGAAGAAGGAGAAGGAGAAGGAAGTCTCTTCATCTTCATCCTCTTCCGAATTCGAGTCTGATTCCGAGGAAGATGGCAGCAGCTCCTCATCCTCTGAGATGGCGAACTTTGTGAGAAGGATGATGAGAAGGGGTCGACGCTTCAAGGGTAAAGGTAATCCTAGTGAAGCTAAACTTGATAAGACTAATGCTTCTTGCTTTGAGTGTGGTAGGAAAGGGCATTTCAAGAATGAATGCCCAAAGCTAAAGAAGAAGGAGGAGAAATCCAAAAGGAAAGAAGAAAAATCCAAGAAAAAGAAGAAGACCTTGAAGGCCACTTGGGATGAATCATCCTCAAGCTCATCTGATGAAGAGAAGGAGGAGAAGAGCACAAGACATGTGGCACTCATGGCTCTTGGAGAGGAAAGCAGTGATGAATCATCAAATTCCTCAAACGCGGCTTCATCATCTTCGGATGATGAAGAGGTAACCTCTCCCGAACTTGAAAAATGTTATAGAGCTATTGCATGCTTAACCAATATGCTTAAGAAGTCAAAAAATAAGGTTAAATCATTGCAATTGGAAATTGAACAATTGAAAGCATCTAGGGATGATAATATAGATGACTTGCATGTTGAATTGTTAGAAGATGAGATTAAGTCATTGAATCTTGAGGTTGAAAATTTGAAATCCTCTAAGGTTGAGGATGTAGATGATTTGTATGATGACTTGCTAGTAGAAGAAAACAAATCATTAAAGAGTGAAGTTGAGAAACTCAAGAATATTCTTGAGAAGTTCTCAACTAACTCTAAAACCCTAGACATGATCTTGAATGCCCAAAGGGCAGTCTACAATAGGGCTAGTATTGGTTACCATCCTAAAGAACTATCATTTGTGTCTCTTATGTCTAGGACTGATATGAGACAATCTAGGACACCCAAGTTCAAAAGAAAGTTGTCAAGGCATGGGTGTCTAAGTCTTGTTTGGTTGGTACTTTAGGTCCCAAGGTTTGGGTACCTAAAACTTCTATTTTTCGAATTGTGTAGGTTATGGTTGAGGGGGAGCATCTATCAACTTGGTTCGTTGATAGTGGATGCTTCAAACACATGACCGGGGATAGATCATTGTTTACCACACTTCACAAGAAAAGTAGAGGTAATGTTTCATTTGGTAACAATGGTAGTCTTAAGGTCATAGGAATAGGAGACATTCAAATACCTGAATGTCTTAGAATTTCAAATGTCCTTCTAGTCAAGGGGATGAAATTTAATCTCCTAAGTGTCAGTCAATTGTGTGACACGGGTTACACAATTGATTTTCAACCAAGTCAATGTCTAGTTAGACAACATGACACCTTGGACACGGTACTAGTAGGAACAAGAGTAGACAATATTTATCAAGTTTCATTTAAAAGTGCTACTAATGTTTCTGCTAAGTGTTTCATGTCAAAAGAAGAAGAGTCCACCCTTTGGCACCGGAGGCTAGCACATGTGAACATGAAGAACATCCGGAAGTTGGCCAACAAGGGATTAGTTCGTGGCTTACCAAGCATCAAGTACGAAAAGGACAAACTTTGTGATGCATGTCAAATGGGTAAGCAAACAAAATCTGCACATAAAGGTAAAAGCGTTGTAAGTACATCTACCACTTTAGATTTACTTCACATGGATCTATTTGATTGTAGTACTATCATATCATTGAATGGAAGTTGGTATTGCTTTGTGATCATTGATGATTTCACTAGATATACATGGACCTACTTTTTAAAATATAAGGACCAAACCTTAGATGTTTTCATTTCTTTTTGTAGAAGAGTTGAAAATGAAAAATCATCAACTATTAAGACAATTAGAAGTGATCATGGAGGTGAATTTCAAAACCAACGGTTTTTAGAATTTTGTCAAGATAGAGGGTATAGACATGAATTCTCTACTCCTAGAACACCACAACAAAATGGTGTTGTAGAGAGGAAGAACCGTGTTCTTCAAGAGGCTGCACGAAGCATGCTGAATGAGTACTCACTACCGAGTTACTTATGGGCTGAAGCTGTAAATACAGCTTGCTATGTGCAAAACCGGGTCCTCATTCATAGGTTTTTAGCAAAGACTCCCCATGAGCTTTGGTTTGGGAAACCACCTACGGTTAAACATCTTAGGGTGTTTGGTTGTAAGGTGTTCATCCTAAACACCAAGGACCATCTTGGAAAGTTCACGGCAAAGGCTGATGAAGGGATACTAGTCGGGTATTCCCTCGTTAGCAAAGCCTACCGAGTCTACAACAAGAAATCTAGATTAGTTGAAGAATCTTCTGATGTTGTCTTTGAAGAAATTCCAAAAGTCAATGGTCAACCAGAAGATGAAGCCCAATTCGAACTTAGGAGACTAAGTTTGAATGAGAGTCCAAATGTTGTTGATGGTGATGAATCCGATGACGGTGAGCCTAGACAACCCTTTGATCAGCCGGATCCTGAGGCTGAGTCGATGTCTAGTGAATCCATTCAAGAAGCACCACCAACACCAACGCAAACTAGATTAGCCTCTAGTCATCCCCAAGACCAAATTGTTGGTGACATCCACCATGGGGTTAGAACTAGATCATTCTTCCGGAATGAGGCTAATGAAGTTGCCCTAATTTCTGAAATTGAACCTAGAAAAATTGATGAAGCATTAAATTATCCCGATTGGATCATTGCAATGCAAGATGAACTAGGTCAATTTTAAAGAAGTCAAGTTTGGGACTTAGTCCCTAGACCTAAGAAGATCACCATCATTGGAACCAAATGGGTCTTCAAGAACAAATTGAACCATATGGGAGAAATCATTAGAAACAAGGCACGCTTAGTAGCCAAGGGCTATAGTCAAGTTGAAGGCCTTGATTATGATGAGACCTATGCTCCCGTGGCACGATTAGAGTCCATCCGATTGATGCTTGCATTTACAGCACATCGTGGCTTCAAATTATACCAAATGGATGTCAAATCAGCTTTTCTAAATGGTTTGATTAGGGAAGAGGTCTATGTCGAACATGGTTTGAGAGTTCCGAATTTCCAAACCACGTGTTCAAGCTCAAAAAGGCACTTTATGGCCTTAAACAAGCACCCCGAGCTTGGTATGAGCGGTTGTCGACATTCCTAATTGAGAAAGGCTTCGTTAGAGGTCAAATAGACCCTACACTATTTCTACGTAGAGATGGTGACAATATTTTTGTAGCCCAAGTATATGTCGATGACATAATTTGTGGCTCAAATAATAAGGGATATTTAAATGAGTTCATTGGACACATGGAGAGTGAATTTGAAATGAGTCTGGTGGGAGAGTTGACTTTCTTCCTTGGACTCGAAATCAAGCAAACTCGTGATGGTATCCATGTGCACCAATCAAAGTTTACACAAGAAATGCTTCGAAAATTCAACATGAGTGATTCAAAAGAGGTAACCACTCCCATGGCTACAAACACAAGATTAGACAATGATGAGAGTGGTAAACCAGTTGATTTGACCCAATATCGAAGCATGATATGTAGTTTGCTAAACCTCACAGCTAGTCGACCGGATATTCTATTTGTTGTGGGTATGTGCGCTAGGTATCAAGTGTGTGCCAAGGAATCTCATTTGATCACTGTTAAGCGAATTTTGAGATATCTCAAAGGCACAATTGGAGTCGGTCTATGGTACCCCCGTACCGAATCATTTGATTTAATTGGCTATACGGATTCCGACTACGCTGGATATAAGTTGGACCGGAAAAGCACAAGTGGGGGTTGTCAATTCTTAGGTTCATCCTTAGTAAGTTGGTTAAGTCGGAAGCAACATTGTGTTGCTCTCTCCACGACCAAGGCAGAGTATATTGCTATGGGAGAGAGCGTATCGCAATTGTTGTGGATGATTCACACTCTAGAGGACTATGGATTGAGTTACAAGGGTGTGCAAGTGTTATGTGATAACATTAGCACAATTAATCTAACCAAAAATCCAGTCCATCATTCTAGGACCAAACATATTGAAGTGCGTCACCACTTCATTAGAGATCATGTGGCTAGGGGAGATATTGTACTCTCACATGTAGAGTCCAAATCAAACCTAGCTGACATTTTCACTAAACCACTCCCCGAAAATGAATTTAGTTTCCTAAGAAGGGAGTTGGGAATGTGTCGTGCTTCATGAATTTCAAAATGCATTCAAAACCCTTCATGATTATTTCGAAATTGTTGGGAAACAATTGGGTAACTTTGGGGACATCTCACACAAACTATAAGGTTTAACAAAACATTTTTGTTTGCTAGATATGGGGTGAGATGTTAGGATCAACTCAATTTCTCAAAATGTCAATGCATCCCTTGAGAAATTAAGTTGACGAGATAATAATCACTTCGGTGACCAAGTATGGGGAAAACCAATGCATAACATATGTGTATTTGGCTCCATGATCATACTTGGACATTCCAATCAAGGAAACTTGATTGGAAACTTGATTTTGATACAATCTTGGTTAAACTTTGATTGAATGATTGTTGATTGAATTTGACTCCACTTGGGTGGAGCAAAGTGATTGTTGAACCTATAAGGACCTTTGATCCTTGTTCAGGGATCAATTATAGACGAGAGACGGCTTCCAAGATCGATATCCTTCACCATATCCCTTTGGAAATCGTGTAACAATCTGAAACTGAAAGTTTCAGATCGTATCTGGGAGTTTCAGGAACCCTGATCGGTCACCGGACCGATCAGGAGTAGGGCTGATCGGTCCCCGGACCGATCTGACTCCATCCTATAACGATCGGTCCACAGACCGATCAGAGGGGCAGCAGTGACTTTACGAAATTCTGACCAAACTTACTGTGCTAGCCTGGATCGGTCCCCGGACCGATCAGGCACCCTATGGTGATCGGTCCATAGACCGATCAGAGGGCTCACAGGTTTCTCTCCGAACCCTACTGTTCGTGTCCTGATCGATCAGCCGATCGATCAGGAGCGAGCCTGATCAGTCACCCGACCGATCAGACCCAGGTCAGTCCGATCAGGCTGGAGCCTGATCGGTCTGGGCATTTCCAGATCGAACGGTGATCCGTTCAATCGCATTAAAGTCTGGTTGGTGGACCGATCCACCAACCGTTTTTAATCACGATTCTTTTCTACTCTTAAGCCCTAGCCGACCAAAACCCCTCAGCGCCGAAACCCTCTTCCTCCTCACTTGCGCGTGCGATCTCTTCCTTCCTTGCTGTGTGATCTTCTCTGCGAGTGCGGTCATCTCCTTCTGCGCAATAGCTCTTGACCTTGCTGTTGGTGGTGTTAGCAACTACTAGCTTGCGATCCTCCTTTGCGCAAGGTTCAGAAAGGAGCTTACTCTCAACCTTCAAGTACTTCTTCCATGGCACCTAAGTAAGTTCTCCTTGGTTAGTTTTCTTTTCGAATCAGTTCTTAGATTATGTATTTGAGCCTAACCATGTTCTTGGTGTGTTGTGCCGTGATCTTCTTGTGTTGGCCGTGACCCTATCTCTCCATGACTTACCTTATGATTACTCTTTTATGATCAAATCTTGGGTCCTTGATTAAACTATGTTCATGTAATCAAATCAATCTCGCTCATGTGATTATTCTGTACAATGACCAATTCTTGTATTGTGGTTATATTTCCCTAATCTTGTGTCCTGACTGACTTGATTATCCTGTGCCATGATCAAATCTATCTTCATGATTTATTCAATTCTTTAGAAAATCATCAAAGGGTAAAGATTCCGCAGAGGGCAGCGCAAAGGGGAAAGCTCCTTCCTCATCTGCGCCATCCAAAAGGCCTCAGCCTTCGTCGAGCTCTCGATTTCCCAATGCTGCCTGTGAGCAGGCATTCCAATCCCGCACCTTTAAGCTTCTACCCTGCCGATCGATCGATGTCACTTTTCTGACTGAATATTGTCCCTCGATTATGGAAATCGTCGCATTTTATAACCTTGGCTTCCTACTCTCCCTAGAGAGACCTATCAATTACGACCTTGTCTCCGAGTTATATAACAATCTTCAGCAGGGACCTCAGGGAGGCTTCGAGTTCACTACTCGAGTCGCCAAAAGGAACCTGGATTTCTTGTACGAGATCTTGGCAGAGTATCTAGGTGGTCGACGATCACCAAATCTGTATTCGATTTACCCCGAGCTTCCTGATCCGCTACTGGCACCTTTTGCGGGTGTTACTTCCGAAGGCATCTATCAGCACTTCTTTGGTCATCCCCGCCCAGCCGGTCTCGATGAGTTGGGCCCTGATTTTCCTACCTTTGCAGCTCTACGTCTGTCTCCCGTTGATTACATCTTATTCAAGATTATCACAAATTGTATCCTCCCAATTACTTCCAAGCCTTTAACTGAAATCCGACCCTACCATTGCCTTATGCTCTACGGCATGCACCGCCAGATGGACTTTGATATCATGGAAAGTGTCTTTCAGTCCATTCTGTCTTATAGAGAGCCGAGTCGCCGCACAGTCTACATGTCATTTGGTCATGTCATCACCGATTGGCTTATGTCGGTTGGTGTTGATGTCACCAAAGGCAGGATAGTGCCTATGGTTCGATAGGACTGTCAACTTGGTCGGCGTGCATTTGTAAAATCCGGCATTATTATTCGAGAGCACGACCGAGCCTTGGTCTGGAAGGATGGGAGAGGACTCGGTGACCTACCTGGGGGAGCACCACATTTTCAGGCACCACCCGAGGCGGCTGCACCTCATGAGACTCCTGCTGCTGGTGATTACTACGATGAGCCTGAGCCGGATCTGCGCTGGCAGATTTCAGAGCTGGATCAGACCTTCCAGCATGATTTTCAGTTGCGAGAGATTTACCGCGAGGAGGTCTGATCACAGTTCTGATCCATTGATCGCAGATTGACCGGCGTGGAATCCACTGTCTCTGGGGTCCAGACATTGCAGCAGACTTGGTACGCAGAGTGGCGCCGCCATACATTTCCAGGGGATGCCCCTTCAGGCAGTGCTGCACCAGGATCTGCTGATGCTACGATGGATGATCTCATGTAGGATGACGACCCCCCTCCCCCCCGCTGACAGTTGAGCTTGGATGTCCGTTGCCTATCCTTGTGATCTGTGTACTTGACTGTTTGATTTGTGTGACTTTTGGGCTGTATGCCCTATGACTTGTCAGTTGTGGCCTTGAGTCGCATGTATTTTGACTTTGATGCATGCGTCTTGCATCTTGTTATGCCTTGACTTCTCTGACTTTACCTCACATGTTTATCCTACTTTAGTATGTTTATTATTGATGCTATGATGTTTACATGAGTATTATCTGCATGTTTGCTACATTGCCATGATTATGCTTATGATGCCATGTTCATATGCTGCATGTGAATGCTATATCTTGATCTATTTTTTCACATGATGTCATATGTGTTCCAAAATTACATTCAATCTTTGATTTTTGGGATGCCCCTAGGATTGAGGGGGAGTATGGTTAAACATAACATCCCCTCTAGACCCTTTTCGGTGTTCGACAAAGAGGGAGAGTGTTGGTTGGTTAAGTTTAGGATGATTATATTGTAGGGCAAGGATCTTGATTCCCCTATGATTCTGGAAGTTGAGAAATTGATTGAGAATCCCTAAACTTAAAATCGGATTGTCAAACAACAAAAAGGGGGAGATTGTTGATGCAGTCTGACCCTGATTGTTGTTTTTGGTGTTGACATCGATTTTAGTTTAGGTTGATGATTATGATGATTATGATTAAGTCCTGATCGGGGATCAGACATGGTATGGAAAATCCTAGCTTGGAGGTCTAGGTGTTGGAAAATCCTAACCTGGAGGGTTAGGTGTGGAAAATCCTAGCTTGGAGGGCTAGGTGTTGAAAAGTCCTAATTCGGAAGGGTTGGGTGAAAAGTCGTAGCTTGGAGGGCTAGGTGAAAAGTCCTAACTTGGAGGGTTAGGTGAAAAGTCCCAACTTGAAGAGTTAGGTGAAAAACCTGGCTTGGAGGGTCAGGTCCTAGCTTGGAGGGCTAGGTGTGGAAAGTTCTAACTCGGAAGGTTGGGTGAAAAGTCCTAGCTTGGAGGGCTAGGTGAAAAGTCCTAACTTGGAGGGTTAGGTAAAAAGTCCCAACTGGAGAGTTAGTGGAAAACCCCTGGCTTGGAGGGTCAGGTCCTAGCTTGGAGGGCTAGGTTGGAGCCCATGGATCAGTCTGGTGACCGATCAGGGAGTTGGCACGGTGCTCTTTCGTGGATCGGTCTGGTGACCGATCCAGCGATGACTGATCGGTCTAGTGACCGATCAGGGAGTATGCGTTTCACCCATTGCTTGGCTCCTAATCGGTCTTGTGACCGATCAGGGAGCAAACAGTGAGTTTGAGTTCCCTTGCTGATCTGCTCCTGATCGGTCTGGTGACCGATCAGGATCACTGTGCAGATCATTCTGGAGAACGATCCAGCGTCGCGGGTTCCTCTCAATGATCGATCAGTACGGAGCCTGATCTGTCTGGTCATGACCTGATCGGTCTGGTGACCGATCAGGAGGCTCCCTGATCGGTCCGGTGACCGATCAGGAGGTTTGGACTGCGAAGCTCAGAAATCGCCCAATAAAGGGGTGGATCGGTCGGGTGATCGATCCACAACCTGGGATCGGTCTGGTGATCGATCCAGGAGAGTCCCAAAGAAATCGTGATTTCTAATTGAGCGTTGGGGACCGATCAGGACGGAGCCTGATCGGTCTGGACCCAGCCTGATCAGTCTGGTGACCGATCAGGAGGTTCTCTGATCGGTCCGGTGACCGATAACTTTAATTCAAAATGCACTGTCAAACGCTCTGATCATGTCTGAACGTATCCGATTCTCTGCGCTTAACATCTAATACATGATTTCCTGCTCGATATGCTGTGCTAACACTCTGATTAAGCTGTAGGTGACAGGGAAGATTCAAACACTCAAGAAGAGTCAATGGAGGCCTTTCCTTGGAGCAGGTTTGTCTGTTTTCCATCTCATGTTGCAACGGCTGGAGCTGCAGACTGGAGCTGCTGACTGGAGCTTGGCTGAGGGAAGCTCAGGATGTCCAGGGAGAGCTCAGTGGTAGGTGGCGTTGGCAGGGAAGCAGCTGGAGGCTGCAGGAGATGGTGTCACCTGGTGCTGAGTGGAGAAACAAAAGGGCGCAAGAAAGCTTCATTGAAGCAGGTGTTCGAAATAGAGTTCTGCTGCTTGTGTTCTTGCTACGACTTTGTGTTCTCCACAACTTGCTTGCGTGTTCTGAAGTTCCATCACTTTGAGCAAGCTACTGCAATCTTGAAGCAACCATCCCTTGCTTGAGCACTTGGAGGAAAGAACAAGAGGCTTCGAGTCCAACAGCGAGAAGACACGGGGAAAGGGTTCTTGCGTGAGATCGTCGCTGGATGGAGCTCAGGAGGAAGCTTGCTGTGTTCTTGTCTTTGCTAGTGCTAAGTAAGATCTTTCTTGTGTTTCATTGTGCTTAAACCTATATCTGTGATTGAAACGCTATGGAGAGGTTTCTCCACCGAGAAGGAGGTTGCTTTCTATCCGGTATTCACTGGGGCTTAATCTGCCGACGATCAAGGGATCGCCCACCTCTCGGGCACGCCAAGGAGTAGGGGCAAGTTATTCCCGAACCTTGTAAACCCTCCTTGTTAGCGATCTTGCTAGTTGTGTTAGTTTGCTTTCATTTTCTGTTTTTCTGCATACTCTGTATTGGCTACTTCCGCTGTGCTACTAACAAATCTAAGTGCAGAACTTTGAAAAGCTTAAAGTCCAAGTGTTTGGCTATATTCACCCCCCCCCTCTCTAGCCATCCGGGTTCCAACAGCGTTCCCCGTGCGAGGGAACAGTAGGCGTCGATTCGACCTAGGGTTCCATTTGGGAGACCCAAAGTCAGAACCAAGACAGCTTAGGCTATAAATAATGGCTAACATGTCTGCTTCCTTTTGTTTTGGAACTAACCTTGGTTGCAGGGATTGAAGGAATGAATTTCTGCAGCTGAGGCACCTCAATGGAGTGAGGCACCTCACTGGGCCTAAGCGCCCGGATGGACACGGGTGCCCCAATGGAAGGCTAAACCGAAGCAACAAAGCAAACTGCCACGAAGTCTCTGAATCAAGCCAGCTCAGGCGCCCGGGACCATACAGGCGCCCCTGTGAGGTGGATAAGCGCTGACCGAGCCTGCGGATAAGAGATCGCGCAGGAAAGGCCACGTGTAGGCACCCTCATCGACACAGGCGCCCCTATGGGTGCTATAAAAGGGGGTTCACCCCCAAGGCTTCAAGCACATCGCTCACAAACGCTCCAAGCACTTTCGTTCAAGCGCTATGCTCCGACAAGCTCCGACTTCGAGATTCCAGCGCCAACGACAATCCTCTGCTCTGATCATCGATCCACCTCGGGCGTCGGTAAAATTAATTTACGAAAAGTGTTGCAATTTAAATTCCAATTCTATTTCTGTACTCGATTTGTAAAATCCTTTTGCGACTATAGAATTGCCCAAAGTAAATGGTCAAGGACCGTGGACCTTGGAGTAGGAGCCGACTGCAACTCCGAACCAAGTAAAACTAACTTGTGTTCGCGTTTATTCTATTATTTTCTGCTGCGTATCTTCTCTAGTTTTCCGAAAAATTTGATATCGATATTCACCCCCCGCCCCCGACCTCTATCGATTCTCTACGATCCAACATTGTTGATGTGGACCCTCTACTCAACGTACGCCAACTCAACCAAGCCTTGGTTGAGTCATAAGTACATGGGCGCCCAAGTCCCTCTCGGGCGCCTAAGTGCCGCCAGTCGCCAATTCGCTTAGTTGCAACACAGGGTTAGTCCAACAAATACTATGCAAAATGAAAATTCATGCAATGACAACCATTGCTGTCCGATCCTGACTTTCAGGTTTCAATTGAAACCCTACGTCAGACTAATGCCTACTATTTCCTCTTCCGGGGAATGCGTCATCACCTACTCTACTCTAGAAAAGTTACCTGTTGCCAACCGGCACCTCCAGTTGAACTTTTGTTCGGCCTCCGATGACACCGGATCTTACGACGTTTGTACCTTGATCCGTCCCTACTTTTGTCCGTTGTCCTTTCTTGGCTACGACTTCTACCCGATCTTCCGAATTAGGACTTCAGTGTCTAACTCCCGACCAGATCTTCGTTCCCAATTTCACTCACTAGGTCTTCATGCCCAACCCTTGGTCAGCTCTTCGTGCCTAGCTTCACTCACCAGGTTTTCGGTGCCCAGACCTTGACCAAAACTTCGTGCTCAACCTTGTAGATCAAGACTTTATGTCGAGTTACACTAGGACTTTCCTACACACTCAGGTAAATGATTAGAAACAACAACACACTTAACATTGAACCCTTTTTCATTATCAAAACAAAGTTCGATCTGGTGCTTCCGACACAACAATATCCTACAAGATGTAAGGGGAGTTAGTAACAACCTACTAATCCTCTTTTAATATGCAAGAATAAGTACAAAAGAATACAAATTATATCGACACGCTTGAGCGCAGCGTGTCGGAGAGCTTCCCGGTGTTGTACAGCATATCATGAGTAGTTCGTTGAAGAAGGAAAATAGTGTAGGGCAAGTGGAAGAGATGATCAATGCACTGGTCTCGAGTTCTTCTTATATAGGCACGGTTTCGTTGATTGAAAAATCGTTCAGTCAACTGATCTTTTCAGTTGACTGAACCTCCTATTTGGCCCACCGACCCCTGCGTCATTCCTTCTTTGTTTCACTCGGTTGGCACTGTAATAAATACATTTGGTAGACTGATCCTCCTGATCAGTCGACAGAACAAGCTTCGTTCTATGTAGATGTGTCATTCCAAAAATAGTTCGGTCGATTGATCCTGATGATCAGTCGACTAAACCACCTGAATTCTTCCCAATCTGGCATTGTTTGGCTGGTTCGGTCTTTCACTCGTTCAGTTGACTGAACCTTTGATCAACTTGTTTTGACTGATCTGCAAGAAATTATTTGCACAACAAAATAATATGTGAATGATTAACCCTACAAAATAGAGTTAGCACAAATACAATACATGAGTAATCGATAGTAGGACTTGTCCTGATCTCAACTTAGAAACCTTCGTAGGTTTCTCTAGTTGGATCAGCGCCTAAGGCTATCCCATCGGGACACTACCTCACAACACTCTTCTCCAGAAGCTTATCTCACTCACCTGCCAAACATCATGTCTCCCAAACCTATTTGGACTTTACTACTTGGCATTGGATCGACCTGTCAAGGCTTCCACTTGCTCGGTATCGGGTCTTCCAGACCTACCGAGACTTCCTACTTGATGTCAACCCATCTGGCTTCCTGCCTAGTGTCACGACCCCAGAGGCACATGCTTGCTCGAAAATCGAGCAGTATCTCCCCTGTACGGAGGACAAGTTGGGGCAAGTATACATACACTCCAAACTCAAAGATGGCTCATCCATCATAACAGGAATAAAACATCACCACGCAGTTATAAATAAGATAATGGGTGGCTCAGCCACTTTACACTTAAAAGAAACCATAACCAAAGAGAACTCAAAATGTCTCTTTAATACTGTCAAAAAATCAGTCCGATACCTGATAAACAAATAAAATGCAAAACTCACCAAATGCCGAAAATAAAACAACGAAGCCCAATACGGAAACAACTCAACTCTGGGGACTGGCAACTGGATCCTCTCCTGACTCCAAGAAACGCAACTACCTGCTATCTGAAACAAAAAGAGAAAGCAGGGGTGGTGAGTCCGGGCGGATTCAGCGGGTATATGAGTAGACAATAAGCATGGCATAACAAAGGGTATAATAAGTAGAGAACCAACATGGTACAGTCCATAAGGAATATAGGAATACCTAAACATGCATAACATATATAGAACCACATGTTATAAAACTGGATAATAACTAAGCAGGTATAAAACAACGCGACAACAATAAACCCAACATATACATGCATGTCAACCAAGTGCAACAATCATAGTTTATATAAATGCATCAAACACAAGAAAATGCATAAATGAAATACGTATGCATATGATGCAATGACATGTGTCACCCCTGACGCCAGTTAAGCCGCCAACACATCTCATCTATGTGACCGAGTGGATAGGGTTGTGACAACTGTACGCACTCCAACAAATATCACAGAAAGGTGTGGTTGAGTGGACAGGATGCTAGGGAGCCAACAATCCAAAACCCCGATACATAGGGGGAGCCACCAACAGCTCAATATCCCTTGAAAAATAACGGTGAGGGTATCACTGCTTGCCTACAACTGCAACATGTATGTCGGACAGTTGCTCGCACTCTAGCAACTATCACGACAGCAAGTGGTTGAGTGAACCGAGCAACTAAATGACTAACGACGGCTTAACCATATGGAAGCCCAACAGTCGTTAGTATGCAACGTGCAGATATGGTGTATGCTACAAGATGCACGAACAACCGGAGAAACAACGATGTAACAAAATCCAACAAGTATACGATGCATCAATACAACCAACCAGTAACTGAAAACCAACAATTATGCACATACACTACCAGGTAGGATATTTCTAATGTCAAATAAACCTAATTGTGTTTAATGGACTTCTAAGTACTCGCGTACCAGCGGTACTTTACAGAACAAAAAAACAACAGGGGACTGTATGGATACCAATTTTGAATACTCGAAAATCAACGAAGAATAAGTATCAACGGCGATGTTAAAAATAACAAACAACAAGGAATAAGGTCAAACAATCTAGTAGACATAAAATAGTCATGCTTTAAGGTAAAAGAGCTACACGAGTACAAAGGAAAAGTATCCACCTTTTATGTAGAACGTGTCTGAAAGAGTCCTCTGTGATCGAACACACGCAACCAATCAACGTCCTGTATCAAGGACACCATTTAGCCATTAATAACACCATTAAATAACTAAATTAACCACTAAGAATAATTAAAGGAGCTAACCCTAATCAAACCAAAAGGTCACGACAAGAAGAATTACAAGATCATAAACCCCCACAACAACTCTACAACACTTCACACAACCCAATTCCACTCAAAATTCCCAAATCGCACCTGAACCAATTATGTTCAGCAAATTAAACTACAAATCTACAATATAAAGAAAGTCACATACATTACATCATAATCAACCTTTCACTAACAGTAGTTTATCATCCAATTCCTCCACTTTCCTTACCAAAACTCCTTAGAGCAAAATCCAACGACGCAGCCTAGCTTTTGCCCCCTCTTCCACAGCAAGGTATCAATTTTTCCCAACCAAACTGTCACGCCCCGAGACCCCAGGAGCCGCTGGTCCAATAGAAGATCGGACAGCACCTCCCCTGACACCTCCCCTGTCCGGCGGACAACTTACACATACATACAACGACATAAATCACAACCACACAGTTAAATGGGCCTCAGGCCTCAAATCAAGACACAACGTAAGATAAAACCGAATAAAACATACCTGACTGCGGACCGGTCCGACTTACGATAAAACACAAGGCATAAAGATCTCACAAAAGTACAACTATACTGCCGTATAGTATGACTAAATCTAACCCAAAGGTAACAGCGGAAGAAAATGTAGAAAGTACTACTAACAAAGTAGACGAAGAAAAATCCGAAGACATCTCGACGAGTACGCGAACTGGGACAGGCTGTCGGGCACGCTCCAGTCAGTCATCCTGAAATAAAAACAAGGAGCTGCGGGATGAGTTATAGAACTCAGCGACTATCTCTTCATATATATACAAGATATTCTAGAATAGCAACAGGGTAATAGACTACCGAAATAAACATGTATGGGCAGTAATAAGAACAACTGCATAAGAACAATAAGAACTACCATACCACTGTCGTAGAGTCGCCAAGACCAGACATAAGGGTCTCCTGTAAGTGCATGTCAATCATAATGCAGCATCAAGTAAACACAAGCACAAGTAAGGGCAAAATAAACGAATACACAAAGTGCAATGACATGGTCACCCCTGCCATCGGTCAGACATCGTCACCTATGTACAGGAGGAAGCTGAACGGAGGCCACCCTCCGACGTAGGGCTGTGACTGCCGTCCATACTCTGCCATCACTACTCCTGAGCGATCAAGTAGACGGGATGCTGCCGGTGTAACACCCCTACTCCATGGCCTATACTAGCGAGGTAATCCATCAGCCTAAGACCATCTGTGGAGGACATCTCTGTCTGAGTGTTACCCCTACCCCATGTATATAAATGGGGGAAAGACCTCTCCCTCTCATCTCCTGGTATCTGGACAACTCAAGGAGGGGCATCTGCCTGCTATCACGCTCCGATTCACTGACCCATGAGTGCACGAGCGAAGCAGCACAGAGCACACTACCCATACTCCGTCAACCACTAACCCATGAGTGGTCGTATGGGTAGGTCAATATGACTGTCGACCTAGCTCACCCAAAAGGGGCCCCTGCTCGACAATGATGCACAGTGCAGTATGATGCATATCAACGGTCAAATAGCATTCACTATCTAGTCCACCTATATCAACATGATATGCAAGGATCGTGGAACATGCACCATATCCTAAATCCTACAGGTATAGGTATCACATATCAGTTGTGGCACAACCAGCATCGACAAAACAAATATAATAGTCATGCCACCATTCTATTACTCTATTGCTACACAAGCATATCAAATATATATATATATATATCTGTGACAATTCTAAAAGAAGAGTCAGAGATACCCGCCTCCAGCGTATAGTCCGAATCGGAAAAGAAGCTTCACGTCCTGTTATCCAAAACCAATCAATGTCCTGCATAAATAAAAATGTCTTAGCTGTGATAGCAATCTAATCTAGATACCGAAATCAATTGGTATCATCCTAATTAGAGTATTCATTTACTTATTCCTAACTAAATGATTACTCTTTGTTTAATCCCAATTCTCAAACTGACACCCAACTTATCCCTGTACCAATCTGTACAAGACCTAGGATCAAAAGGAAACCACCTAAGAACCTCACGGCAGAACCCAGATCAACATTCCCAAACAAATCAAGAACAAGGCTCACAGCAATCTCCAATCAAAGGTTCCATGACACAGCTTCAAGAACAGTCAAATCACAAACATAGCCATGAAGAACCGACTTAACACTAACAAATCGAATGAAATATCCATCCAACTTCCCAGTTCTCAGCCAAATTCCAAATAATACTCAATCAATCTATAACAAGAGGAAAACATAAACTAAAGATGATTAACATTTCCTTCATCCAAACACCCAATTGCAACACCTAACCTGAGAAACAAACGCACGGGAGAACACCAAGATCAGACTTAACCGATCGAAGAACAATTTCAAATAAGAACCGAATTCAACCAAACCCACTCCAAGAACACCTCATGGCAGTAGACAAAAATCAACAGTTCCAACACAGATCGAAAGAACCAACCACTCACAAATCATACCCACGCTTAAAACAAGCTCACGGCTAAGGAAGGAGTAAGATCAATCCAATTTTTATTCTAAACTCTAAACCAAGGTTGAGATTTGAACAAGAACAAACCAGTGTATAAAGCCGAATAATAACATATGCTAGATTTCCAACATCGAAACCAAATCCTATACAAACCCAGCAACAGATCCCTTCACAGATCGAAAAACCAACAGAAACAACATCCGAAACTCTCGGAAACCACTAGAAATCACAGAACGCAGCAAAACCCTAATCTGATCATCACCAACAAAGCATTACCTTGATTGTCGGCCCCAAATTCCAACCAAGATCTGTGCAGAATAAGCCCTGAAATCATCAACCACATAAAGCTCCAGATCTGAGCTAGGTTCCGCTCCAAGCCCCAAATTCTTGGATATTCCCGGAACGCCTCTGCCTTCTCGGATCACCTAAACCCGCCGCGCCCAAGATCACCACCGGGCCATAGAACAGGCGACACCGATCAGTGGAGAGGCAGAGGAGGAGGAGATGAAGAAGCGGTGGCTTCGGTTCTCAGTCACGCGATGAGATCGGGGAGTGGCGTCGGTCGAGGATTGGATCGGGTGTGGAGAAGACGAAGAGGAAAGAGGAAGGGGCTCGTGCGATTTGGGCAGAAAGAAAAGGAATCGGGGATTTAGGGATTCAGCCGAAACTTTGGGGAAGAAAAAGGAAATTTATTTATGGCTGGCCTTTTTGTAATTTGCCCCTCTGGCTTTGGCCTATTCGATATAGGCCCTTAAGTTTAGGAACTTTGCATTCTGATCCTTAAATTTCCAGTATTTAACAAAACCGAAGTACTAGCCAACCAAAACAAAACAAATAGCATAAGCATCTTATCATCCCCACCAGCATAGCTCATCCCCAAAACAACATCAACAACTCTGATCCAAACACACATAATCAAACCCCTAACCACACGCAAATCGTAGTCGACAAAATCCGAACAGAACAGATCAGCAATGACCTACTGATCATCCAAATCCCATTCCAAATCTTCAACTCAAACAAGGCTACAATGCAAAACCAAATTGTTATATATATATAAAAAGAAAACATGAATTTGATTAGGAAATTAGGTTATCCCTACTAATCCAACTAAACCGAACTGCCCTTACCTGAGATTGTGTGCCAGTGATTGTCGTATAGGGAAGGAGAAGATGCCTTCGGCACTAAGGTGGAATATCGCCTGAGATGCTATCATTGACGGTTTGTTTGCGCTTGCGCAAGGAAGAGAAGAGGAGAAGTTAGGGCCAACGGCCCTGTGGTTTCTCGCGTGGAGGAGAAGATCGCGTGGCACGCAGCGTCGATCACAAAGGGAGAAGGAATCGCAACAGCAACTGTCGCGAGGAGGAGGAGAAGAGGAGAAGATCGCGAGGTCGGCGACGGTTTCGAGCGGCGAGGAACGGCTTGCGCATGATGTTGGCGTCGGGGAGAAACACGAGGAGAAGAGGGAATTCATACGGGAGGAAGTTAGGGCAAATTAAAATAGTTTTGGGTTTTTGCGAAAAAAACCCCTCTAGTTGAGTTAATTCCAACTAAGCCCTTAATTTTTGATTTTTAGTCTTTAAACCCTCCAAACTTTCAGTATTTAACACCTAGTTTCCACGATCTGCCAAGACTTTCTTGTCTAGCCGCAATTAAGACATCACAGAGGTAATTTTTTTACACGATTGTTATCTTTATTAGATAATAACAAGACTTAACTTGAACCTTTGTTAACATCAAAATACAAATTCGACTGTGATGCACCCTGCATTAACAACCACAACAGTCTTAACTATCACAACCGAAATAACTGGTGCTAACAATAAATCTACATGGTGCCAGAGAAACTGAACATGTATGAGCATTCCAATGCAAGCAAGGAAAAGTACATCAAATAGATTCTGGATTGCTTCCACCTAAAATACACAAGAATAAGAGTTAAAAGGCTTAAAGCATAAAACTATTGGGGAGAAAAAATTAATTCTGGACATAAGCTACCAATAACCAAATTATCATCTTGTTTCTTTTTATTTATTGCTGCGCTTCATCAAATTGCACAATAAATTAAAACCTAACAGTGGGTTCTAATTTAAAAAATTAAATATATATGAGGAATTCAAAGAGAGATTGCCAAATTTACTTGGTTATGAAACCTAATTAGCATATCAGCTTCTGTGTCATTTTGAAAGAAAATGTGCTTACCATATGTGTTAACACAATTCAAGTTTAGAGGGCAAGGCATGATATAAATCTCATCATTTTACATTTCTATTGCTTTGTTTTAGCGACAGAGGCAGATATTAAAAAATTTAGTTTAGAAAAAAATTGTTGAAAAGAATTCCAATAGGAGTCCCTACATAAACTACCAGCCTACTTTCTTATTTTTAAGTTCTGTTAGAAAGGAAGATATTATAGCAAATAGCACATACTATTTAGAAAATAATTATTCATTAGAAAAATGAATGGGTCATGATGGCTAACAATAAAATATGAAAAATATAATGATGGGAGAATCAATATTGATGACAAATATGTCATAAGCATATTAGATTGAGGAAAATAATGTAGAGAAAAAAATTCATAATTTAAAAGTTTCATGTGACATAAGAGCATTAGTCCTTAGAGAGTCTAAACCTTGTTGTGCAGTAAAACAAATGATACAACACTAAAAAAAAAGTAATCAATCAATGATTGTAAAGAAGACAGAAAATCAAATCTAACAATTTACAATATGTATAGCTAGCAAACAAGATAATCAAACAAAACAAGAATGTGGTAAGCTATGTACTCCAAGCTATTCTATTAAAGCTGTCTAAGTTAATTATATCAAAATGATGGTAGATAAACTATGAATCAATCATCATTACTATCCGACAGAGTTTGTTCTGACACCAACTCTCGCACCAGACGAGGACCCTTAATTGTATATTTATTCAATTAAATCATCAAAGAAATTAATATTTGGTTTGATCAAGAAAATGAAAAGAATAATATATCATTTGAGAAGAGAGGCCTAATCGGTATATAGTATACTCAAGAAAATGAACAATTATTGAATCATCTAAGAAGAGAGGTCAAGGACTTGTTAATTCTAGAACAGTCTAAAACATGCACTTTCCAATATTACCATCAATATTATGTGAGAATTGCAATTTGAAGGGAGGATACCTGCTCATTTCCAAACTTTGAATCAAATATACAAAAATTTACCAGTATTGGCACTAGAATCGAAGAAGAACTGTAGTTGCTATGGGACTGCTCCGATGTCTCGAAGTGTTCGAAAGCTGGATAAACATACCCAAATAACATCCTAGCATTAAAAGTTTCTAAACCAGATAAAGTGAATCCTTTTTGAAAAGATAATTACAATTTTATATCTAAAATAGAAATTAGTTACAACTTTACATCAGATTAATTCCAACAAATAGAAAAAGGAGAATTATTGACAATTTTTATTTTGATAAAGTTGAATAGTATAAATATAATATAATACAATAATAAAAATTAAAATAATAAATATAATATAATATAAATAATATAATATAATATAATAATAAAATTAAAAATAATATAATATAATATAATATAATTAATATAATATAATATAATATAATTAATATATAAAAATAATTAATATAATAAATATGATAATAATATAATATAATAATAAAAAAATAATGTAATAATAATAATAATAATAGTTAGGGGTAAGGTACATAAATACAAAATTAGAAACATGATTCAATTAAAAGAAAAAATAAACTTAAGTATGATAAGTTAGAAGTTGAGTATACATATACACTAAGTCCTAAGAAAGAAATAGCTGAGTTGGAACATGAGGATAGTATAATGAGCTAGTATCGATATCTTGATTTGTTGTTAGACATATTATTTACAGAGTTGAAACATGAGGATAGTGTTCTTCTTTATATCAAGACGGAGCAAAAATATTTGTGTCTCTTGGAATGTATGTGTTAATGAAAGAGTAAGAGCATAAAAGTTTTTCACACTAAATGACAACCCAAACAAATAGAACAAACCATCCAAGACCTTTTCATAATCATAACAAGAAGTATAATAAAGCAAAAGACATATTCTATGAAATCACAAGTAAACCTGAGCAATATAGACAACCACCAATAGTTGAGCAGTTGACCTGAAGATGAAGGAGAAGGAGAAGAAGCATGAGAATAGTATTCACATTTTACGATTGAAAGAAAGTGAGTGAGAGATAGAAATGAAGAGTTGTGTTGAGTGGTGTCACTTTGACACAAACACATTGAGAAATATCTATGCAAATGCAAACAATTAAAAGGATAAGAGCTTATCAAATAACCAGCCAGCAATAAAACACAGTAAATTCCAATCCATACTAGCAACCTTAAAAAAACATGTTAACATAAGTGAATCGCTCAAATTGCACATCATAAAAGGACAAAAATATCTTCACTGTGGGGTTGAATATATCAATGGGGCTGAATATATATATCATATATGCAATTGAATATTTAGCGCAAAAAAATATGGTTTAACATTTCTTATGAAGTTTTGGTATTCTATCACAAATCGTAAGATGCATTTTGCTCACATTGGTATTCTATCACATATCGTAAGATGCATCTGCTAATATATAATATATTAATTTATTTATTAAATAAATAAATAAATCATTAACAACATAATATTTAATTCATGTGTCAAACAAATATTACCCATCCCTTTATACGTTAAGTTTGGTCTAATCAAGTACACTCACCCTCATATGCTAAGAAGCTAAAATAATTTTTACAAAAGGACAGCCAACTACTTGACTAGATGATGATCTTAGAAAAATAGAATCTAATTAATAATCATATCTTATTTATCCTATTTCAAATATGCTAAGTTCATTTTGCAGGGCGTATTTTGTTTCTGGACTAATATTGTTTTGAGGGCGCCTCCGTGGGGTTAACACTGAAGATAGAGTTTTTTTTGCATTGAAGACACCTTAGCTTGGAGCCAATGTGCCTGAAGTTGGTTGAAGGCGACCTCTATTGGATAAGCTATGAAGGCTTCAGATCAAATAAAACCTCGGATTTTAGGCACCTTAGTTGGGAATTGAGACACCCTCATTGGGCTTTATAAGGTGATCGAGAGCAGCCCTTCACAAACAACTAATACATAAGCTACAACGCTCATTCGACGACTCTGTCTTCGTGCTACAGCCTTGCTACCACTCGTCTACGACAGATCACTACCGAAAGACCAACTCCGACACATGAACACTACCAGATACTTACGACGGTATTGGGTAACCAAAGTTAATTTACTGTACTAGTATTTGCAAAAGGGAAGTGTAGGTGTGTTACACTTCTCAGTTCATCTTTGTATTCAACTACTCAATCGGGGGTTTCCGATAGAGAGATTTAGTCAATTGCTCATCGAAAAGGTCTGAGGGACCTGTGCCTTGGAGTAGGAGTTGTCGAAGACTCTGAACTAAGTAAAACTACTTGTATTCGATTGTGTATTTATTTTCGAGATTTTTGATGTATGATCCACAAGTGCACGAAAACGTCATCAAGTAATATAAAAGATATCGTATCTACATAGACTGATGAGGTAAGCACTAGAAAATTTTGCAAGGCGAATTAACTAGATTAACTGGAAGTGTGAGTGATTGCACACTAAGAGAAAGCTAGAGAGAGAAGAGAGGACTAGAGAATTGAGTGAGGAAGACTAGTGCGAGAGGAATGCCTTAGGATCTAAGTTTCATTGGGATAGTTATTGACGTCCCATCGATAGTTAATGCCTCAGTCTCAATATTGATGCTTCATAGGATGTCTAACTAATCATCGGCGTGACCTCATGAATGCCACATCAGAGTGTCTTCGCATGGGCATTTAGTACCATTAGATAGATGACATAACTTAGAATGCACGGTTAAAGAATTATCCTTGTCACGGAGGGCTTCTCGGTCATACATTCTAGGTTATATAAGTCATCTCCTAACACGGTGTTAAGGAAACCCCATTAAGTACCACTTAGGTCCCTCCTTATATGGAAGTAGCCTCCATTCTAAGGTAGTGCTCTAGATTATCCATTTAAAAGATTACCCTTGTCATATAGGGCTTCCTGGGCATACAAATATTGAGCATTTCCCCTAGATGGTGGTCATTCCATACATCCTTTCAATCAAACATTATATTAAAGCATATACTCAAAAGATCTAAACATAAACTTTTCACATAGACATTCAATCAAACAAGCATTAAGCATATACATGTCATCAACACAAGGTACAAGCATATATATCCATAGGGTTACCCGTGGGGCTATAGTGCAGCGGAAGGGCGACTAGTTGTCAACTCAGACATTCGTACTTCGATCTCCAGCTACGACGTATTTTGTAGGAATTTTTCCCCCAAATAGGACGCGAACCCTGGGATGTTCGACTTCTAGACCGCCCGCCACGAGTACTTCCTGATTTACCTTGGCAGCCAGTGGAAAATTTTCGTGGGGCTAGGTTGATCGCCCAAGGTTGGAAAAATCGCGTTAATCATTTTATATATATATATATATATATAGGGTTTATCAAATACACATCACAACTACTCCTTAGGTCCTAGAATATAAAGAATCTACTCCATAAGCAAACGAGAAGACACCAAAGACATGAAAGTAAACATTCTACAACTCAAGCAAGAAGAGAGGAGAAGGAATGCTTAGCCCATTGAAGTGGAGAGTCACTTGCGAAAAGTGAACATCGAGTTCTTTCGATTGTTGTGATAGGCGTGCAGGGATCGACTAGATGAGAGCCCAAAGATTAACTAAGGAATCGCGCCTATCTGATGGCCACACTTGGGTTTTACTACCAGTTTTAGAGGGTTGCATCATGTACCTCAGATGTCGTGCCATAATTTCATGTTCTGATTGGAGATCGACCAAGACATTGTACCCACTAATGATGGAATGTTGGCGCTGGGTTGCCGTATATTGGTTCTAGATGCATGAGACTATGGATGGATGTGAGTAGCTATCAGCATGATTGGAGGCTCCAGGGCAGACATTGATTCGGGCTTTGAGACCAGACAGGAGATCAGTAGATTGGGTGGCTTCATTGTGTAGGCCTGGTGATTTATGCATGTCAGACAACTGGCGATGTGTTAGACAACGATTAGCTTTTGTATATGTTGTTACACACAAGTATATGTTGTTACACTTAAACAGTTAAGCTTTTGTGAGGATGGTATTTGCGAGGGTATTAGACATGTATATGTTGTTACACTTAGATAGTTATTCGAATCTAATACTTCACCAGAAATGAATTATAGTTATCTACTGGCCACATGTTTTGTTGTACAGTAACACTATATTGTGGACCATTCGTAACCCTGCGAGTCATTGGCTAGGCACCTGAATTCAACCTAGATTAGTTTTATTATTTTATTTTTAATAAATAATTCATTAATCATATAATATACCCATTAGCATCTAAAATTTGTTATATTAAATACTATAATCTAAAGGAAAGTTTGAACCCTAGGGAAATCTTATTAACTTAAATTCACTATAACTCAATTCCTAAATCCTAAATTTAAAAGCTAAATACATATAATATACCCCATGAGCATCTAGACTTTTTATTTTGAACATATAACCTAAGAGGAACGGATAAACCCTATTAGCTTAAATTCAATATAACCCAACCTCTAAATTCCAAAATCGTAAACCCTAAATATATCCTAAAAAATTTAAAAAATAAATAAATAAATTCTTCTGAATCTCGACCTAGGCACCTGTATTCAATACAGGCACCCCAAGTCCATAGGGGCACGCGGGGTAATGTCCGCAATAGAGCGAAATCATGTACTGCGATTTCATATATATATATATATATATATATATATATGAAATGCATAATCATTTTCAATTATATTCCTATTTTATAAGTAGTCAATTGATGATATATAAGATTCACGTTTACTAGTCGATTTCTAAATTTAGTATACTTGATTTGTGATGAATAATTAATTGCCCATAATCCATTAGTCAACTACGAAGGCCATTACATAACTTTTAAACTATCTCAAAGTGATATCAATTTTAAAAACTCACAGCTCTATCATAGATATAAAATTTATCTATGAGGGCACTGATACGCTTATAATGATGTAAGAAATGTAATGACTTTGATTTGAAATGTTTTTGAAGTGTCTAATGTCATCAATAATTTTTTACCAAAACTCGTTAATGACCTTAAGAATATCAAAATCGCTTCAAATCAAGACCATTACACTCCTAAGAGACTCTTGAGTATAACCATGCCCATTAGATTTATTCCACCACCCAGATTGACATATGTGAGTTTTTGAAATATTTACAATCTTAAGATAATTTGACACAAGCTCATTAATGAATGTAGGTCTGTCAAACTTAATTATTCATCTATATCACCAAAATATTTTTAGAATTTTCTTGGTTAATATCATGTCAAAATTTTAAAATTTTGAACATTATAGGATCATAAGCAAGTTTTGACTACACCTCATTAATTATTTTAGGAATCTCATAATTTTTTTAAACCAAGACTCTTAAGTGTAATTACACTCTTAGACATAGATTCAACACTTAAATTGAGAGATGTGAGTTTTTGAAATCTTCACAATCTTAAAATAATTTGACATAAGCTAATTAAAGGACATATGCCTATCATATTTACTCACCGACATTATTTAAGTATTTCTAGGACTTTTCAAGTTCAGATTAGGTTAAAATTTTGAAAATTTGAATAATATAGGCAGGGACGAAGATAGAAAAATCATATAGGAGGTGAAATTTATTTTAGACAATAAATTATCAAAAAATAAATATAGTAATTGATACAAATGCACAAAATAATAATACTATATTTAGACGTGTATAATCCAAGTTTCAACCAAAAAAAAATTAATGTCTTAATTTACTACAAGAAAAAACATTAAAATAAAGTTATAATTTAAAATAACTTATAAAAAATAGGAGCAACATGTACCATTTCAAATTTTTTAATTCTTCATTCATAGTATGTTCTATAGCAATAAAATTTATCCACGAGAAAAAACATTTCACATCTTCTAACTATTTGGGGATCGTCTATAAGCTGACCGATGAGCATAAATTTGATATTTTTTTATCTTTATTTTTATGTTCATTTACTTGATATGCTTAATTCATATTTAAGTTGGTATGCCTCTTTTCTTAGCTTTTATCAGTATTGATAGGGTTGAATGAGCTTTGGTCGGGACGAGGGATGAAGAAGCTGCATACACAATACATCGGGTCGAGATAACCCTCCTTCCCGGGCCCTGGGACCCACCGCTGGCGACTCACCGGGGAAGGTCGGCTGGGAGATCCCTCTCGGAAACACCCTGGGAGGGTAGGCCCCGAGCTTACCTCGGGAGGCGGAGTCCCTGCAATGGAGTTATAGCACCGAATGCCCCCGAGCTCACCTCGAGAGGCGGAGTCCTGCAATAATCAACCTCAGGTACTGACCCCCCCTCTCGGCACGGATAAGCATCCCCGCCAGAAGGGGTCCCCACGACCCTCAAATGTCGCTACAGGTGGACTCGTGATAACAGCAGAGACCGTTTCAAAGGATATCTCGCTACTGCTGAAATCGGGGGCGTGGCTTACGTAATCGGAGACGTGGCACTAATCGAGGGGCATGTCCAGTCTGTCGACATCAGTATAAAAGGTAACCCAACCCCTCCGATAAGGGGGTTACATTCCCTCAACTCTCGGCCTCTTCTCTACTTTCAGCAACCTTTTCTTCTCGACGGACACTAACTTGAGCGTCGGAGTGGACTCCGCCGGACCCCTGCCGGCATGTCCCTTAACGCTTGTGTTAACTTTGCAGAACCCTAAGTTCCTCTTTGACGCAACAACTTCCACGTGGGCGGAACCTCGGTGACTGGCTATCATCGTCGACTCCTTCCGGAACAAGCATATTCTCTATTTCTTGTTTGAAGATATGCTCTTTCTTTGTTTTCACTTTCAGAGAACATTTTGGAACCAAATGGACAAGAAAAGGAGAAAATCGGAGTCGGAGATTATCGAGACAAGGCGTTGGACAAGAGACACCCCCCCCACCAACAGCCTACACGACCAGGCCATGCCCCATGGCATGACCCGTGTAGTATTCTAGCTGAGGCCATGCCATCAGGCACGACTGTGTGTGCCGCATAGATGGGGTTATACCCCACGACATGGCTAGTGGCTTAAGATTCAGCTGCAACCTTGTCTATCATGCATGGCTATGCCTAGGTCATGCCCCATTTCTCAGTTTAGGTCATGCCAGCTAGCACGACCTTGCTTTGGCTGTGCTAATTTCACTAAATATGGCATGACCAAATAGTGCCAGCTAGGCACGACCTTGCTTCGGTTGTGCTAGTTTCGCTGTGTGTGACACGGCCAGGCCGTGCCATGCCACACGACCCATGTCATTATGGCGTGACATGGCCCATGTCGTGTGGGTCGTGTGAGGTCGGCGAACCTCACTTATAAAAGGGGGGTTTACACCCTTTCCAAGAGGAGGAACTTTCCCCACCAAGAGAGATCATCACTAGGCTCCACCACTCTATTCCGGTGACCTCTAGTGACTCCACACCATCTCCGACGCTCCTCCATCATCATGAAGGCTTGGATTAGATCTCAAGACTACGAATCACGATGGATAAGCTTTTTTCGCTCTTTCTCTCCCTTTTGTTCAAGAAGCTTTCATCTTGTATCTTAGATCTCATTTTCTATGTCTAGTGAGTAGATCTCCCTATGTTCTAGGGCGAGGGAGTAGATGTAATGTGTATTTGAGGTAAACTCTATAGTTTGTGTAACGCTCTTGGATTGATGGCATGCTTTGGAACATATCTTGCTTGATTAAATGCTTTAATGAATGTTTATGCTTATTTGCTCGAGTGTATGCTTGATTGATGTATTGATTGAATGGATTGTGTGGACCTATGGTCAATAAGGGGAGATACTCAAGGTTGTATGGCCGGGGAGCCCTCTTTGACAAGGGTATCCTTTCAACCAGACAACCTTGAGCATTCCCTTGACTTGGACATTGTATCCACGCAAGGATAGATCTAATCCCTACTCAATGACTTTCCCTTAATCCTATGTTAGGAGATAACTTATGTAATATAGGATCGTATGACTGGGGCAGTCTATGACATAGGCCTACCTTTAATCGGGCATTCTAAATTACCTTGCCTATCTAATGACATTAGATACCCTATGGGGGAAGCACTCCAATGTGAATTAGCTACTCACATTGGTAATCTAGTTATACTACCTATGATCCCAAACCATAGAAACCAAGGCATTATCAATTAATGGAACTTCAAAAGATCATCACATGGAAACTGTAACGACCCGGAAAATTCTCTTAATATTTTCTTAAAATATTAAGCATGTTTAAATAATTTTCCAAGGGACCTAGAAATATTAAGGAGAACTTAGGCCTAGAAAATCCATGTTTTCTCATTTAAATTGAGAAAACTAAGTACCAATGAGCTTTAAATGGGCTCCAAAATGGGTATTAATTAGGTAAAAATTAATATAAATTAGGTAAAATTAATATAAATATAAAAGAATTTTATTTAGGAATATTGGCATAATTATGGGTGATTTTAGGGGGATTTTCGAAATTTAAAAAAATAAAAATAATAAAATAAATGAAATAAAAATAAATGTGCATGAGCCAAGGATTGAACTTTGGACCTCTTGTACAACCATGTATGCACTAACCAACTCACCTAGCAAGGTATTGTTAGGAGGGAATGAAGTGGATATTGGTTAAGGCATAGAAGAAGATGAAGAGTCATGGAGAGACTCTTCATTTGCCTCCTTAATGGGCTATTAAAGGGGGGTTTGGGAGTTACCTCTTCTTCCATCACTTGCATTTCGAAACCTCTCCCTTCCCTCATCCTAGCCGAATACCCAAGGAGGGGTTCTCCCTTGGAAAAGCTCCACAAGAGGTCTTATCTCCAAGATCTAAGAGTTTTCCCAAGGATACAAGGACAAGGAGGCAAGGATCCAAAGCTTTTACAATCTTCTTCTTCCAAGGTTCGAAAAATCAAGAAACTCAAGGTAAGACTCCCTCACCTGTGGTATAATAGTTCCCTATGATTTTTTATGATTTTTAGTATGATATATAGTGGTTGGTTTTCGAATTGGATGTTGAAAGGAAAGAAAACCGAGACCCTCATGTTTAAGGGTTTCGGCCACCATGATTTACAGGTCTATAATTATGCTAAAAATCATGATAATGTTATTTAATGTTCCCTTATGATGTGTAGATGTTAAGTATAATTTTTGGGAATTTTTGGAGTACCCTAGGACACCCTAGGGTTTCGGCCAACATGAAAGAAACAAAACTAAGAACCCTCATGTTTAAGGGTTTCGGCCACCATGATTTACAGGTCTATAATTATGCTAAAAATCATGATAATGTTATTTAATGTCCCCTTATGATGTGTAGAGGTTAAGTATAATTTTTGGGAATTTTTGGAGTACCCTAGGACACCCTAGGGTTTCGGCCAACATGAAAGAAACAAAACTAAGAACCCTAAGTTTAAGGGTTTCGGCCACCATGATTTACAGGTCTATAATTATGCTAAAAATCATGATAATGTTATTTAATGTTCCCTTATGATGTGTAGAGGTTAAGTATAATTTTTGGGAATTTTTGGAGTACCCTAGGACACCCTAGGGTTTCGGCCAACATGAAATAAACAAAACTAAGAACCCTAAGTTTAAGGGTTTCGGTCACCATGATTTAAAGGTCTATAATTAAGCCAAAAATCTTGATAATGTTAATTTATGTTCCCTTATGATGTGTGGAGGTTAAGTATAAATTCTGGGAATTTTTGGATTACCCTAGAGACCCCATATGTTTCGGCCAACCTCAAGGGCCCAAGGGTTAGGGTTGAGCCTTTAACTTCAAGTATATGTTTATGTGTTTCCATGATAAGTAGGATAAGTATATGTTCAGGATATGAATGATGCCATGATAAGAATGATAGGGTTATGATCACGATAAAAATGATGCTATGATATGTTAGGTTCATGATATGAATGATGACATGTTAAGTATGTTATGTTTATGTTTAAGAATGAGGATGATGCCATGTTTAAGAATGAAAATGATGCCATGTTAAGTATGTTATGTTTATGTTTAAGAATGAAAATGATGCCATGTTAAGAATGAAAATGATGCCATGTCTAAAAAATGAAAGTGAAGAATGAAGTTAAGGTTCATGCCTTTAAGGCATAATGATGATGTTAAGTATGATGAATGAATGAATATGCTATGAATGATGATGAATGAAAGATGATGCTTATGTCTTTAAGGCATAAATATGCTAAGACGGCACGGTCGATGGTCGACGGTATGACGGTCGTGAGGACCGGTAAATGGGCCGGTAGACGGGCCGAGCCGTAACAAGTTATGCTATGTTAAAGATGCCATAAATGCCATATGAATGATGAAGCATGAAAAGTATTTTACTTTATGTATGGGCTTGTACCGGACCGAAGTATGGGTCCAAGGGATGGGCACCTTAAGAACGCCCCGGTTTTGGACTACCGTAGCTGTCCACGGTTCTGGCACTACCGGAGCTGTGCAACAGGGATGGGCACCTTAAGAACGCCTCGGTTCGGGGACTACCGACTATGCTGTCCTTACCCTAGTAGGTTGGGGCTCGCGACCTCGGACTTGCTAGGGATGCGCGCAATGATGTATGTATGTGGTACAAGCCGGGGACCCCAAATGATGTTATGATGATTATGTTTAAGCAATGAAAAGTATGTTTTAAAAGTTAAGCATCCTTATGTATATGCATTCCACTCATGCATCCATTCATGTTATGCATTATGCTATGTTGATAAGATTTTATGCTTACGTTTCATGTTAAGAAGTATGCATGAGAATGAATGAATTATGCCATGCTTAGAATGTTCACTATGTTTATGATTTATGCCATGAATTATGCCATGCTTAGAATGTTCACTATGTTTACGATATGCCATGAATTATGCCATGCTTAGAATGTTCACTATGTTTATGATTTATGCCATGCTTAGAATGTTCACTATGTTTATGATTCATGCCATGAATTATGCCATGCTTAGAATGGTCACTATGTTTACGATATGCCATGAATTATGCCATGCTTAGAATGTTCACTATGTTTATGAATTGTGCCATGAGAATGAATGAATTATGTCATGCTTAGAATGTCTATGATGTTTATGTTTATGCCATGTATCATGCCATGCTTAGAATGTTACTATGTTTATGTTCATGTCATGCTATGTATACGATAAGTGATGCAAGATGTTATGTTCTAAGTAGAGCACCAAGTATGTTAATGTTTTATGTGCTCATTATGAGATGATGAATGATGGATGGTTTTGTGAGTAGGAAAGAGTCTTACTAAGCCTGTGTGCTTATAGTCTTATTTCCTTATACCGCAGATCATTCAAGGGGATAATGAAGGAAGCAGCAGGAGGGCAAGAACGCATGTGTGACGTAGTGACTTGGCCCAGGAACTATATGTTTACTTATGTGTTTGAATAATGACTTATGGAACCTTATGATATGATGTTATGTGAGACATGATAGGATGCTTAAGTTCAAAGTTAATATGCTAAGGTTCCCATGTCAATAAGTTAAGAATGGTAACAGGGCATGTATAAGTTAAGTTATTCCGCTGCCTTATGATGTCTACATGCCCTAAGCATGTTAACGTAACGCCGCTTAGGAAAAAAAAAGCGGGCGTTACAGGTTGGTATCAGAGCAGTAACCATCTCACTACACACACATCAAGCCCTCTTCCTGCAGCTTCCAAGTAAGTACCCCTATGCATGTTTTATGATAGTAAGCACTTTTAGGATGCTTTATAGTTTAAGATATGCAAGTAAGAACGATAGGAAGATGAAGAAGTACTTTAAGATATGTAACGATGAACGATATTTTATCCTCTTTTATGAATTTATGTTCTTTTATGAATTAGTATTTAGAATCGTATAGGAGTAGGAAGAAAACTGATATTGGTTATACTGTCTTGGGTGAAGAAGAACATGGCTAGAAGACAGAGTAACCGACTGAACGAGGCGACCCCAACACCTGATCTGGTGCAATTAGTGGCCCAACTTCAGCGCCAAGTCACCGAGCAACAGCAGACCATTAGTACCTTAATGAACCAGCAGGAAAATTCTACTACTCCACCAGTGAACCAGACTGCTATACCTGTGGCGCCTACGGTTACACACACTCCTCCGCTGGGCTCGACCACTGTGGCACGACAGGAGGCTTACCTGATCCAGTGGTTAAGGCTGAAACCGGAGAACTTCTCGGGTGCTGGCGAACCTTGGGACGCCCAGGCATGGTTCAAAACGATGGAAAGTACCCTGGAGCTGCTGGACTGGCCTGAGCATGAGAAGATCAAGTGTGCGTCGTTCTGCCTGTCTGGGGATGCCAGAATGTGGTGGGAAAGGGTTAAGGCCAAGAGACCGGTGAACCAGATGGCGTGGGTAGATTTCGAATCAGAGTTCTTTGAAGAATTCTTCAACATGCGAGTCACGAATAAACACTATGATGAATTCACGGAATTCCGGCAGGGCGATCTCTCGGTCAATGAGGCCGTGAAGAAATTCAATCGACTGGCCCGGCTGTGCCCGGAATTGGTCCGTACTGAGAAAGAGAGGGTCCGACTTATGCTAAGAATGTTGCGGCCTGAAATAGCTCTGAACGTGGCTGGCGGAATTAGCAGACCCCAGACTGCCGAGGAACTGTTTAGTGGTGCCCTACTCACTGAGCACTATCTGAACAATATAAATCAGCAACGGAAGGCGAGGAATGAAAGTGGACAAAGGTCCCAGAGCAACCACGTTGGCGGGAAAGGAGATCAAGGTGGTAAACGGAAGTCATGGAGCAACGCTCAAGGAGGCTCAACAAGTAAACAGACCAAGTTTTCCCCCTGCGCGACATGCGGGAAGAATCACTCCGGGGAGTGCCGCAAGGGTACGAACCGGTGTTTCACCTGTGGCGTGGAAGGACATATGGCGGTTCATTGTCCTACAAAGAACCAGGTCTCTCCTCAACCACTGGCGCAGTACCAGGGAGCACCTGCAAAGTTGCACTATATGCCCGCTGAGCTGGAAGGGACCCCGATGTTGGAAGCCTCCCCAATAGTGACAAATGCCAGGGTTTTCTCGGTTACCAAGGAGGACGCTGCAGAAGCCTCTACGGTTGTCACAGGTCAGATATTTATTTCCGGTCAGTATGCTACTGCATTATTTGATACTGGAGCAACGCACTCGTTCATTTCGGTGCCCTTTATCAAGAAGATAGATAGGTTGCCGCAAGTGTTAGACTGCAGGTTCTTAACGACCCTACCTTCGGGAGAAATAATGACCTCCACTCATGTGCTGTGTGCGATGCCGGTCAGAATTGCAGAAAGGGAACTTTACTGCGATCTGATTGTACTCGACATGAAGGATTATGATGTTATTATGGGAATGGATTTCCTGGGTAAATACGGGGCTTCTATTGAGTGCCGTAAACGAAAGGTGGTTTTTCGGCCTGAGGCAAGCTCTATGTTCGAATTTATCGGAGAGCCAAGGAAAAGAACCGGGAAATATTTATCTACTCTCCAAGCCCAGAAGATGTTGGACAAAGGATGTTCTGGATTTCTAGCATATGTGGTGGATGCCAGTCTAGTGAAGAATCGGAAGCTGGAAGATGTTCGGGTGGTATGTGATTACCCAGAGGTTTTCCCAGAGGAGTTACCGGGATTAGCTCCTGACAGAGAAGTAGAATTTGAGATCGAATTAATTCCTGGTACTAACCCGATCTCCAAGGCACCCTACCGTATGGCGCCGGTTGAATTGAAGGAACTTCAGGAACAACTACGGGAGTTGCTGGATAAGGGATTTATTCGGCCTAGTCATTCCCCGTGGGGAGCTCCAGTACTGTTTGTGAAGAAGAAAGATGGATCTATGCGCATGTGCATAGATTATCGAGCGCTGAACAACGTAACTATCAAGAACAGGTATCCCCTTCCGAGGATAGATGACCTGTTTGACCAATTAAAGGGAGCCACTGTTTTCTCAAAAATTGATTTAAGGTCCGGGTATCATCAAGTTAGGGTGAAACAAGAGGATATCCCGAAGACGGCTTTCCGAACAAGGTACGGGCACTTTGAGTTTGTTGTTATGCCTTTCGGCGTGACGAACGCTCCTGCTATGTTTATGGACCTTATGAATCGGGTGTTCTCGTCGTTCCTCGACAAGTTCGTGATCGTCTTCATCGACGATATTCTTATTTATTCGAGGACTCAAGAAGAGCACACTGAGCACCTGAAAATAGTATTAGAGGTTCTTCGGGAAAAGCAACTATACGCAAAATTTTCCAAATGCGAGTTCTGGCTCGACCAAGTGGGCTTTTTGGGCCATATTATTTCTAAAGACGGGGTTATGGTAGATCCGATGAAGGTTGAAGCTGTGAATAACTGGAGCCGGCCGAAGAACGCCAGCGAGATCAGAAGTTTTCTGGGGTTGGCAGGCTATTATAGGAAATTTGTGGAGGATTTCTCACGGATCGCAGCCCCTTTAACGGCTCTCACCCGGAAGGATAAGAAGTATGAATGGACGGAAGACTGTGAAAAGAGTTTCTTGGAACTAAAAAGGAGACTCACAAGTGCACCGATCCTTACCCTTCCGGAAGGTAATCAGAACTTTGACATGTATAGCGATGCCTCCAAACTTGGACTTGGGGCTGTACTTATGCAGAATGGAAAAGTTATTGCCTATGCCTCTAGGCAACTCAAGGAATATGAACAGAATTACCCCACTCATGATCTGGAATTAGCCGCGGTGGTCTTCGCTCTTAAGATATGGAGGCATTATCTGTACGGAGCGCAGTGTCGAATTTATACAGACCACCAGAGTCTGCGATATTTCTTCACTCAGAAGGACCTGAATATGAGACAACGCCGATGGCTTGAGTTGGTAAAAGACTATGACTGTGAGATCTTCTATCACCCAGGGAAGGCGAACAAGGTGGCCGATGCACTCAGCCGGAAATCAAGTGCCACCTTGATGTCCATATCTAGATTATCCCGACCACTTGAACGAGAAATTATGAATTTTGGGGTTGAGGTCATCTCTGGGCGGCTTTCCACTATAACAATATCACCCGCCCTATGTGAGGACCTATTGGAAAAACAAAATGGTGATCTCAGTCTCCAGAAAATAAAAGAGGAGATCCGAGAAGGAAAGGGCGAGGGTTTTCATATCGCCAAAGGGGGAGTATTATACCTTAGGGATCGTCTATGTATCCCTAATGACTCGGAGCTTCGAAGAAAAATACTGACGGAAGCTCACGAGACCCCTTACTCAATGCATCCAGGATCCACCAAGATGTATCAGGATCTGAAAGAGAGGTTCTGGTGGTCCGGTATGAAGAGGGATGTGGCTCAGTATGTTAGTACTTGCATGACTTGCCAGCGAGTGAAAGCGGAACACCAGCGACCCGGAGGAGTTCTGCAGCCACTAGCGATTCCGGAGTGGAAATGGGAAGACATCTCTATGGATTTTATTTCGGGGCTTCCCAGGACTACAAATGGATATGATGCAATTTGGGTGATTGTGGACAGGCTGACAAAGTCTGCTCACTTCTTAGCGATCAAGATGACTTACTCGATTGAGCAACTGGCTCAATTATATGTCAAGGAAGTAATTAGGCTTCATGGAGTTCCCAAGACCATCATCTCAGATAGGGATGGTCGCTTTACTTCGCATTTTTGGGAATGCGTTCAGAAGTCTCTCGGCACTAAATTGCGATTTAGCACCGCCTTTCACCCTCAGACGGACGGCCAAACGGAACGGGTGAATCAGATATTGGAAGATATGTTGAGAGCTTGTGCCCTGGATTTCAAGGGAAGTTGGTGTCGATATCTATGCTTGGCGGAATTCGCTTACAATAATAGCTACCAAGCTACTATCAGAATGGCACCTTATGAAGCCTTGTATGGGAGGAGATGTAGGTC
Source organism: Boesenbergia rotunda (assembly GCA_024364735.1). Lineage (NCBI taxonomy): Eukaryota > Viridiplantae > Streptophyta > Magnoliopsida > Zingiberales > Zingiberaceae > Boesenbergia > Boesenbergia rotunda. The sequence goes on along the minus strand of JAGFNQ010001981.1, from coordinate 244,316 downwards.
TCCGATTTGTTGGTACGAGGGTGGTGAAAAGAAGGAAATGGGGCTCACAACGGAGGTTATCGATAGCGCCACCCGGGCTATACAGACTATTCGACAACGGATAGAGACTGCTCAGAGCCGGCAGAAGAGTTATGCCGATGTCCGGCGTAGACCACTGGAATTTAATGCTGGAGATTGGGTATTTCTCAAAGTGGCTCCTATGAAGGGAGTGACCAGATTTGGGAAGAAAGGAAAATTAAGTCCGCGCTATGTGGGGCCGTACCTGATTCTGAAAAGAGTCGGTAAGGTGGCATATGAGCTGGAGCTGCCTCCAGAGATGTCAGCTATCCATAACGTATTCCATGTGTCCCTGCTGAAAAAGTGTATCCCAAATATGGACCAAGTGATCGAGCCACAGACGGTGCAAGTGCAAGAGGACCTAAGCTATGAGAGCAGACCCATCCAGATTTTGGACAGGGAAATTAAGAAGCTGAGGAGTAAGGAAGTGCCCTTAGTCAAGGTCCTATGGCAAAGTCAACGGTTCGAAGAAGCTACCTGGGAGCGCGAGGACGAGATGAGGCGCAAGTACCCGGAGTTATTCTAAGTTCGAGGACGAACTTTCACGAGGTATGGGGGATTGTAACGACCCAGAAAATTCTCTTAATATTTTCTTAAAATATTAAGCATGTTTAAATAATTTTCCAAGGGACCTAGAAATATTAAGGAGAACTTAGGCCTAGAAAATCCATGTTTTCTCATTTAAATTGAGAAAACTAAGTACCAATGAGCTTTAAATGGGCTCCAAAATGTGTATTAATTAGATAAAATTAATATAAATTAGGTAAAATTAATATAAATTTTAAAGAATTTTATTTAGGAATATTGACATAATTATGGGTGATTTTAGGGGGATTTTCGGAATTTAGGAAATAAAAATAATAAAATAAATGAAATAAAAATAAAATAAAAATAAAGGTGCATGAGCCAAGGATTGAACCTTGGACCTCTTATACAACCATGTAAGCCTTAACCAACTCACCTAGTAAGGGATTTCTATGAGGAAATGAAGTGGATATAAGTTAAGATTAAGAAGAAGATGAAGAGTCATGGAGAGACTCTTCATTTACCTCTTTAATGGATGATAAATAGGGGGGTTTGGGAGTTTCATTCTCTCTTCTTTCAATTGCATTTCCTCCTCTCTTCCTCCCTCATTCTAGCCGACCACTCCTAGAGGGTTTTCCCCTTGGAAAAGCTTCCCCAAGGTTCCATCTCCTAGATCTAAAGTCTCTTCCAAGGATACAAGGACAAGGGGTTCAAGGGTCCAAAGATCTTACCATTTTCTTCTCTTCCAAGGTTTGAAAAATCAAGAAACCCAAGGTAAGACTCCCTCACCTGTGGTATAATAGTTCCCTATGATTTTTATGATTTTTAGTATGATATATAGTGGTTGGTTTTCGAATTGGATGTTGAAAGGAAAGAAAACCGAGACCCTCATGTTTAAGGGTTTCGGCCACCATGATTTACAGGTCTATAATTATGCTAAAAATCATGATAATGTTATTTAATGTTCCCTTATGATGTGTAGAGGTTAAGTATAATTTTTGGGAATTTTTGGAGTACCCTAGGACACCCTAGGGTTTCGGCCAACATGAAAGAAACAAAACTAAGAACCCTCATGTTTAAGGGTTTCGGCCACCATGATTTACAGGTCTATAATTATGCTAAAAATCATGATAATGTTATTTAATGTTCCCTTATGATGTGTAGAGGTTAATTATAATTTTTGGGAATTTTTGGAGTACCCTAGGACACCCTAGGGTTTCGGCCAACATGAAAGAAACAAAACTAAGAACCCTAAGTTTAAGGGTTTCGGCCACCATGATTTACAGGTCTATAATTATGCTAAAAATCATGATAATGTTATTTAATGTTCCCTTATGATGTGTAGAGGTTAAGTATAATTTTTGGGAATTTTTGGAGTACCCTAGGACACCCTAGGGTTTCGGCCAACATGAAAGAAACAAAACTAAGAACCCTAAGTTTAAGGGTTTCGGTCACCATGATTTAAAGGTCTATAATTAAGCCAAAAATCTTGATAATGTTAATTTATGTTCCCTTATGATGTGTGGAGGTTAAGTATAAATTCTGGGAATTTTTGGATTACCCTAGAGACCCCATATGTTTCGGCCAACCTCAAGGGCCCAAGGGTTAGGGTTGAGCCTTTAACTTCAAGTATATGTTTATGTGTTTCCATGATAAGTATGATAAGTATATGTTCAGGATATGAATGATGCCATGATAAGAATGATAGGGTTATGATCACGATAAAAATGATGCTATGATATGTTAGGTTCATGATATGAATGATGTCATGTTAAGTATGTTATGATTATGTTTAAGAATGAGGATGATGCCATGTTTAAGAATGAAAATGATGCCATGTTAAGTATGTTATGTTTATGTTTAAGAATGAAAATAATGCCATGTTTAAGAATGAAAATGATGCCATGTTAAGAATGAAGATGATGCTATGTCTAAAAAATGAAAGTGAAGAATGAAGTTAAGGTTCATGCCTTTAAGGCATAATGATGATGTTAAGTATGATGAATGAATGAATATGCTATGAATGATGATGAATGAAAGATGATGCTTATGTCTTTAAGGCATAAATATGCTAAGACGGCACGGTCGATGGTCGACGGTACGACGGTCGTGAGGACCGGTAAATGGGCCGGTAGACGGGCCGAGCCGTAACAAGTTATGCTATGTTAAAGATGCCATGAATGCCATATGAATGATGAAGCATGAAAAGTATTTTACTTTATGTATGGGCTTGTACCGGACCGAAGTATGGGTCCAAGGGATGGGCACCTTAAGAACGCCCCGGTTTTGGACTACCGTAGCTGTCCACGGTTCTGGCACTACCGGAGCTGTGCAACAGGGATGGGCACCTTAAGAACGCCTCGGTTCGGGGACTACCGACTATGCTGTCCTTACCCTAGTAGGTTGGGGCTCGCGACCTCGGACTTGCTAGGGATGCGCGCAATGATGTATGTATGTGGTACAAGCCGGGGACCCCAAATGATGTTATGATGATTATGTTTAAGCAATGAAAAGTATGTTTTAAAAGTTAAGCATCCTTATGTATATGCATTCCACTCATGCATCCATTCATGTTATGCATTATGCTATGTTGATAAGATTTTATGCTTACGTTTCATGTTAAGAAGTATGCATGAGAATGAATGAATTATGCCATGCTTAGAATGTTCACTATGTTTATGATTTATGCCATGAATTATGCCATGCTTAGAATGTTCACTATGTTTACGATATGCCATGAATTATGTCATGCTTAGAATGTTCACTATGTTTATGAATTGTGCCATGAGAATGAATGAATTATGCCATGCTTAGAATGTCTATGATGTTTATGTTTATGCCATGTATCATGCCATGCTTAGAATGTTACTATGTTTATGTTCATGCCATGCTATGTATACGATAAGTGATGCAAGATGTTATGTTCTAAGTAGAGCACCAAGTATGTTAATGTTTTATGTGCTCATTATGAGATGATGAATGATGGATGGTTTTGTGAGTAGGAAAGAGTCTTACTAAGCCTGTGTGCTTATAGTCTTATTTCCTTATACCGCAGATCATTCAAGGGGATGATGAAGGAAGCAGCAGGAGGGCAAGAACGCATGTGTGACGTAGTGACTTGGCCCAGGAACTATATGTTTACTTATGTGTTTGAATAATGACTTATGGAACCTTATGATATGATGTTATGTGAGACATGATAGGATGCTTAAGGTCAAAGTTAATATGCTAAGGTTCCCATGTCAATAAGTTAAGAATGGTAATAGGGCATGTATAAGTTATGTTATTCCGCTGCCTTATGATGTTTACATGCCCTAAGCATGTTAACGTAACGCCGCTTAGGAAAAAAAAATGGGCTTTACAGAAAGTCTCATATCTTTCATTTAAAACCATGCTAAACCTTGAGCATTCATCGTGATGAAGATTCTCAATCTTCATTCTTTCACTTATCTAAAAAAAATTAAAACACATGCTTTTAAGGAGGACCTCCCCCTCAAAACATGCTCTAAACCTCTATCATTGCACCAACAATGATTTTTGAGTTCCTAAAACTTTAGGAAATCTCAACTTGAGGTTATGAGATTTTGAGATTCAAAATTTGAATCAAAACCTCTCCTTGACTCTATAGTTTTCACCAAACCATCTCCCTTTTTGATTCCATAATAAAATTTACCCAAATATACTTATAAAAGTATTCTAAGAAGCTAGGGATTGTTAGGTTACTTAAAATTGGGTTAAAGGAACGAAATCAGACAGTTTCAATTATATCAATCGATTGGTGTTGGGTCCCAATCAATTAAACTGTGCCTTAATTGATTACCTGATCGATTACGGCTATCCTTAATCAATCAACAGATCGATTATGCGAGCTTCTGTGCTCGCGGAAAAGGTTCACCAATTGATTGGTCAATCGATTAGTGTATGTCTTAATCGATCACCTAATCGATTGGGAGTTTCTGATTTCTTAAAATAATTTCAGATTGAAATTTAGAAACTCCTAAATAATTCTGTAGAATTCTAAAATTCATGAAATTTTATGTAAACATTATTTAATACATATACTATCATGGAAAATTAATTTTCTATGAAAATACAATCTATTTTTAAAGATTGAAACAAAATTGAAAACTATTGAAATACTTCAATGTTTCACTCTATTTTCTATCATATTCATCAATGATTAGTTCTATCAAAAGATAGTCTTCACTAAGGTTTTCCAAGATAGTTTTGAAATAGTTTTAAAAAATAATTTCCATGTTCTTTGGGCTAAATACACATGACTTGTACATTAGCTTTCCCAATGATTGGAGTTTATTTAAATTCATATTTTGATGAACCTAAAACTCAATAAGATGCACATTAATCAACACCTTGAGTTTTATTCATCAACCTAACATCCCACTTGTTTCTAATGTGTCTCAAAACACACACAAGTCAACTTATGGTCTTGGTGAGATGTGTAAATTGAGGTGTTTGCATTACTCAAGTCTTCCGTCGTAATAAATCTTCATCCAGCAAATCGGAGCTAATCACCCCCCTTTAGCTCGCCTACTGGTCCTAACAATAGATGTTATGATCTAGTTAGCCAAAAACCTTATGTCTCATGTCATATTATTTTTATTGAACACATTCGATTCTATCCTATTCCCTCTGATACTCCTAATCTTCGAAAATTTGATCTCTTTGATCTCACTCGTATTAATCCTTTTTGCACTGACTCCGATGATATGTCGTCTCATGTCTCCCCCACAATTAGACCACCCTAGTATCTTTTCTTCTAATGATGCTACCTGCAGGATTGACATTCATACATATTATGGTCATCAACTCCCCAATGTTCTCTCTGGTCCTACTGCTTCCCATAATTCTCCTGTGATAGCAGATCCTCCTCCTCGTTATCCTCAACGATCTCATAAGTCTACTCAATTACTTGATTTTGTGTATTGTACTTATTCTGGGTCTTTTTCTTCTTTTTTGGCTTCTATTCACTAATTGATTGAGCACAATAACCTCTTATAGAGAGGTTTCTCTTGATCCTCTTTAGCAGCAAACTATGGCGAAAGAACTTTCTTCTTAGTATCAAATATGTACTTAAGATCTTGTTCCTCTTCCTTTAGGGAAGCGTGCGATTGGTTATCGATGGGGGTATAAGATTAAAACAAAATCTGATGGGTCAGTTGAGCAATATAAAGCTCGTTTGGTTGCTAAAGTATTTTTCCAACAATATGACATGGATTATGAAGAAACATATGCTCCAATTTCCAAACTTGTTACTATCCGTACTGTCATTGCAGTTGCATTAGTTTGTCAGTGGTCTATTTTTCTGATTGATGTTAAAATTACTTTTTTAAATGGAGATCTTCAAGAAGAAGTTTACATTATGCATCCACTAGGTGTTACTCACAATCCTACTGAAGTTTATAGATTAAAAAAAATCTTTTTATGGCCTTAAACAAGTTCCTCAAGCTTGGTTTGACAAATTCTCCAATGTTATTGGATCTCTTGGTTTTCTTCCTAGCCAACATGACTTTGTTCTTTTTGTTCGTTGTACTTTGTCAGGTCGCATGTTACTCTCTCTTTACGTTGTTGACATGATTATTACAGGGGATGTTATAAATGGAATAAAAGAATTGAAATTGCATTTGACTCATGAGTTTGAAATTACAGTTTTGGATCCTCTGTGTTATTTTTTGAGACATGAAGTAGCTTATTCTCTTCATGTCTATCTTCTCTCACAATCCAAATATATTGGTGACATTCTGGAGCAAACTCATATTCTATCTGACACTCGCACTGTTGTTACTTCGCTTGAGATTAATGCTCGGTACTCTTCTACTGATAGTGTTTCATTGCCAAATCCTTCTTTATATGACACTCTAGTTGGTAGTCTAGTGTATCTTACAATCACTAGACCTGACATTGCTTATGTTGTACACATTGTTAGTCAGTTTGTTGCTTCTCCCACTTCAGTACATTGGGGAGTTGTGCTTCGCATCCTTCGATATCTTCGAGGTGCCCAGTTTCATTGTCTTCTTTATCAATCCACTTCTACCTTAGAGCTGCATGCCTATCGAGCATGAAGACCTAATCGTAGGGTGGGCACAAAACTCAAGTGAGTGAAGCTGAGTCTCAATGAGTGAAGTTAGGTAGTAGAAGTCCTGATGAGTGAAACTCGGCATTAAGACCTAACCGCGAGTTGGGCACAAAATCTTGGTTAGCGAAGTTGGGAAAAATCCTGGCGAGTGAAGTTAGGTAATGAAAAGTCCTAGTGAGTGAAGTTAAGCAGTGGGAAACCCTAAACCTTAGGTAGTAAAGTCTTGGGGATTGACTTCAAACAAGGCCTAGTAGGTTAGGTAGACTTACAGAACTAAGTCTTAGGTTGTTTGTTTAGCTTGTGTATGTTTGTCTTGCAAGAACCTAGAGCTGGAGGCAAGATTGGAGAGCAAAACACAAACGAACAGAAAAATTAGCCTAGACCAAGCCTGGCCCAGGCGCCTGGAAGAATCCTGGCGCCTTGATACTTGATCCAGGCGCCTGGATAGTTCATTCAGGCGCTTGGATTAACCCAAGCACCTGAATCTTCTCAGGCGCTTAGATGGTCCCAGGCACCCGAGAGGGTATACGAGCGCTCGAGACCCAGTCCACAGAACCCATCTTCGGCGATAAGGCTTGATAAGTGCGAATAAAATAAGCATCAAATTGGGGGCGTCTGAGAAGGCTTCACAAGCGCCTGTATGACCCTTATATAAGGGACCTCGAGCAGAGCATCACAACTTTCTTCTTCATCATCCTACTACTCCATTTGTGCGAAAGAAATGTGCTAACACGATGTTCTGCGATCAAGGAGGCTCCATGAGGAGTACCCTATGCTCAAGACTTCTAGATCTACTGTTGTCATACTTTTCGATTTGATTTGCTATTATTACAAGTTGTACTGCAATTTTTATTATTTGTGTTTATAATACTTAAACTGTAAGATGGGTTTGTCTACCTCTGCAAAGTTTCGGAAAGGAGATCATTAGTGGACTCATGCTGAATGCATAGGCCTTGGATGTACTAATCCTGGGGGGTTAGGAACCAAGTAAATCCCGCATGTCCAACTGTCTTTATTTTCTATTTATTTCATTCCGTTGCTACTAACGATTTAATAGAAAGTTAAACTAACAAACATGAAATTCCGAAAGAAAAAGATGGTCGATATTCACCCCCCTCTATCGACGCATCTGATCCTATAGAATATCGTGCTATAGTCTTTACTACTACTGAAATTGTTTGGCTGCATGGGTTACTTATTGATATGGGTGTTTTTCTTTCGAACCCTACCCCTATGCATTGTGACAACTCTAATACTATTCAAAGTGCTCACAATTCTATCTTGCATGAATGTACCAAAGCATATTGAGGTTGATTGTGATCTCACTGGCCATCACTATCAGAATGACACCATCACTTTGTCATTTATTTAATCTTCCATGCAAATTGTAGACTTGCTCATCAAGGCGTATTCCATTGCACGTTTTCAGTTTTTGGTTAACAAACTTTCGATGTTTTCTATTAAAGTATTATGAATTTTCAGGAGATATTAGTATGTGATAAAATAAATATTTATGTAAGATAAAATTAGTCTAGGATAGAATTAATCTTTTATTTTATTATTAATTATCTATTTATATCTCATTTTCTTTGTAAACCCTAAGTTTTAATGAATACAATTATCTAGCCGTCGTTTGTTCTCTTATATTTTTCTCCTTCTCTTTGCATCGCCTTTTAGATTATATTTGCATTATTGTCATATAAATTGAGATTTATTTTTTTTCTTTGATCTTTGGGTCCTTGGTGTATCTTAACATCTATTTAGCTCTAAGAGAAATAATCCTATATTGATAATAAAGTGTTCTATTTTTGCTGGTTTTTCTTTTTGTCTTCTCCTAAATTCCATCTTCACATCAATCTGCAGGATAATCACTATCCTTCTCGGCGACAGGAAGAAAAAAAAATTGTTTTCCGATTTGAACGGACTAAAAAAATATCAAAAAATGATCCGCTTTGGATTGTTAAATCTGGCTGCCTATTAAGTAGAAAAGAATATAATTCATCCATTTTTAGGAAGGAAGAGGACGTAGTGCAAGGCCGCCGATCATGGCCGAATGAGGTCAGTTATGACGGTGAGAAATAGTTGTCCAGGTTTAAATTTTAAAGGAGGGTATTGCTTTCTGTCCGATTTGAGTGGAAGAAAAAATGATGAAATTATGATCTGCCGATGGTTTTTTAAATCCGTCTGTGCATTTGGTAAACAAAAGAAATAAAAATAACTCCTATTGAAAGGAATATACTCGTTTAAATTTTAAATGATTGATAAAAAGCTCATTATTTTTAGATAAACTCTTCTTTTAGCCTGTTAGGCATCATTAATTATCTTTTGATTCATATATCAATTTATTCAACTATTAGGGATCATGGATAACCTTTGATCTCATACAAATTCAATGATGCAATCGATCAGTTGACCGTCCTACAGTTGATCCTGATCTCACCATTACTGCCAGTGAGAGGGCTTATATTCCCCATATTCACCATCCCAGCCGCGAAGGCATTGAAGAATCCGACCATGTCTATGGAGTAGGTGCTGACAAGCAAGTCCGTGCAACCACCGTTAAAGAGTTGCTGGTCAGAGTGCAGCAGTCCTGTTTGGTTCACTAGACCCCAGAAGTAGAAGTTGTCGAAGGCGGTCGGGCTCTGAACGTCCAAAGGAGATAGTATGTTGTCGCCATTGCCGGACGTACTTGGGCAGTTGGCCTGTGTGGAGGTGGCAAATGATGGGTTGATGTTGTTCTCATTATAGATCCTGTTCCTGAAGTTAACACACCTCGCTTGTCCTATGCTATGCCCTCCTATTTCCAATGCATATATGTATATATTTTTAATTAAATTTTGATCTCAAAATGAAGAAATAATTGATTTATAAGTCAAAAATAAAAATGCAAGAATGATTTTTCTCATAGTTAGGGGCCAATCAAAGAATTAGATGTGGCTAACTAGACTTTGAGTGTGGAAGAGATGAGATTTAGTGAGCTAAGTAAAAAATTTATATAGATAAGAAAAAACCATTTTTGGCTGGACTAGAGCTTAAGACAACCCTACTCATGATTTGTCTGCTCCATCCGTGCTGATTAATAGACTATAATTATTAAAACATAAAAATATTTAAATATAATTATAGTATTATATAATAACTATGTAGCAACTAATCATCATGGTCACCTACAATTATAACAGCTATTATTCATATTTATTATAATAGCATAACAACTAAAATGAAGATGTGCATGTGGTAATAGTTATAATTCATAGTTTCGACAAATCATATATTTAAAGTACGCTTTGGTTCAAGTTATCATACATAACTTTGATTATATAATTATTAAGTAGTTACATAAATAAAGTTATAGGAAATGAAATAAAACCTGAAGTTGTTTGATTAAATTTTGATAATCAAATAAAATCTTGTTTGTTTGAAGGTAATAATAGTCTATAACATAATATAATATTTTACTGTATTACTTTTTAGTTCAATTTAAGTATGATAATATTATATGTTTATCTAAATTTAAAATAAGAAAAGTAAACTGATATTATATACATGTTCGAACCCTCGGTAAGTATAAAAAATTATATCGGTCTTCGAATCGACAATTATATTTATATTAATTTCTAAAAATTAAAATATCAAAAATATATAATAATAATAAATAAATAAATAAAATTGGATTATTATTTTATTTTTTAGAATTTGTTTAGATAATTTTATTAAATTTTAAATTAAAGTTATTTAATTTTTCTCTATTTAATTTATTAAAAATTTGATTAAAATATTAAATTAAAAAAATATTCGCCGGGGACACCAACGTCGATGTTGGCGTTGACGTCGATCGTCGGCATCCACATAGGCAGCCGGCGTCCAACGTCGGCGCCCGACTGTCGCCGCCGACAGTCGACGATCAACAGCCGGTCACCATCGTCGGTCGTCAGCCACGAATAATGCCTCCAGAATTTAATAAATTATGATGGTTATTTTTGTCTTAAATATAAATATTGGAGGATAATTTTGAAATGATAAATTTCATGAACTCGAAATCAAGAAAAAACTTAGGGTGTGTTTGGTTTGTTCCATTTTTTATTTTCATTTTTCCGAAAATTGTATTTTCTCATTTTATGGAAAATGACTTTATTTCATTATCTAATTTTCTAGAAAATACTATATCTTTTTCTGAAAAACAAGTCTGGAAAATACAAACCAAACATATTTTCCGGAAAGCCGCATTTTCTGTGGAAAATAAAAATCGAAAACAAGCCTACCAAATGCAGTCTTACTTTCCTAATGTTTTTCGATTCCGAGTTGCATTCTCCTTTTGTTGACGTGTCGGACATGGATTACTACTTAGGAATCATTGATTATCTAAACTAAATAAGATTTTCGTTGATAACATTGGATGTATAACAAAGGTTATCAAGGATAATCCTCAACTAAATGCACCCTTAGGGTTGTCCTCGTCTCTAGCTAGCCTAGTCTATTTATTTTTAGAGTTATGATAGAGAGCGTGAAATTATAGCGTGAAACTCAACGTGAATGACATGACACTTTTCGTGTACATGTCCGATTGTCGCTTGGACACCAACGGCGGTCTCCCGCCGCCGCCCCGAACAAAACTATAATATGGGGGGCACAGTGAACTCGTCGAGGATCGTTGCAATTGGGGTATCATATCATTCACGTTGGGTTTCACGTTAAAAATTCACGTTATCTATCATTTTTGTTATTTTTACTTGTTTTACTAAAATCTATTCCTTTCATATCCAAAGTCCCAACCCAAGCTCAGTCAATTATAATTTTGAATCTGTCCTTGTTATAATATACTCTTCTTATAGTATTGACAATAAAAGCATTTTAAAAAAAATAAGGTGAGATGTCCATTTAAGAAATAAATGACAAAGGAGTGTCTGATTTTGGCCTCGATTAATTTATTTGATACCTGAGAGTGCTACCATGTCAGTGGTACTAAGACCCTTGTTGGAGAAGACTGATATGAGACCACTGAGGTTTAAAAGAGGCGAAGGGAGATCGCTGGTTGCCAAACTGAAGCTGGCCGTCGTCGCGTCCCTTCTCCCTAACTGCACCGTCCATGAAGGTCCACCCAGCTGCAAATTAAATTAATATCAGAATTCGATCACTGAAATGGATTAATTCCTCATCGATCGTTCTTATAAATTCACGTGTTAGATCGATATATGATTACAGCTACGACGGCGTCTCGAGCTGCGACGGCGAGGATGTCGGCGCAGGACACGACTTGAGGGCACAACGCTTCGACTTGGGACTTGATGGCGTCGACGACGTCGAAGCCTCGAATGGAGTTGTTGTTCGGCGGCGCAGTCTTCTCGCCGGTGAAGTTGGCGGTGTCGTCCAGCAGCACCGACCCGTCGCACCCCTGCAATTAAAGCACGTGCATGAATGAATGCCAGCATGCATGCAGACGTAAGGATATATATATAGATTCTGATGATGCAGAATCTAAATGATCAATTGACTTGCGTTGACGAAGCAGTCGTGGAAATGCAGGCGGAGAAGGGAGGCGCCCATGCGAGCCTCTTGGTTGACTGCATCCTGCACCGCCGTCTGGATGGTGGTGAGGACGCCGGGGCACGAGGAGTCGTAGAAGGTGGACGAGAGCTGAGCAGCCGCCATGGACGCCGTCGCCATGAAAACTAGTCCTATCAATGAGAGAATACTTCGAGGAGAATTAGGGCACAAAAAAGCCATTTAATTAATTAAGCTAATTGATTAACCAATCTTAATTATCAGGAATGGAGTGCCGGGCACGAAGAAAATGGTGCTCAAAAGCTTCTTATTTATAGGCAGATTAGCAATTAATTAATTAATCAATCAATATCATGCATGCATTAATTAATTAATACCAGGAGAATGTTAAGCAGCATGCATTGTCTGAATGATAGAGGGAGTCAATGCCTAACTAGTCGCCAGTATTTCAACTAACAATCCAATCTCACTAACTAGTGCCTCCAACTAACTAGTGCCTCCAGGGCAGCTGTAAGATTATTAATCACTATTCTAGATATTCGTGATTCAATTCTTTACTTATAAGAATTTTTTTCAAATAGGGTATGAATCTTGAAAAGTTAGACTTCTAGATTGCTATTGTGAGTGCCTCCCGATTTACCCCGATGATCGATAAAAATCTTTCATGAGTCTAAATCAATTACCTCATATTTATTAATTATTTGGTCTAATATTTTTTTTTTCACTAACTAGTGATTTCTAGAAGACAGTAGATCCAACACACAAATTTTAATGGGCAATAATCGAAAGGGCTCTCTTTTAAAGGACGTTTCACTTCTTCAACCCATATAAAATTACATAGTTACCCTCAAATGGATCCAACACACAAATTTTAATGGGCAATAATCAAAAGGGCTCTCTTTTAAAGGACGTTTCACTTCTTCAACCCATATAAAATTATATAGTTACCCTCAAATAAACTATTCGACATTATTATCTTCTCGTGTACATATTAAATTTTAAATTAGTTATATGAACATTACAAATCTATGTTGCATTAGTTATAACATCGTAGTTATTATAAATATTATAATAAATATGATTTCATAATTGTTACAGTATAGATTTGATATGTTTACCTAACATTTACATTATAGTAGCTATGAAATCGTAGCTACTACACCTCATACCTTTTTGTTTAATAAAATTCATATTGTAGACGACTTTTTACCAAAGGGCGTACTCAAGATTTGATAATTACCAAAACGCGTACCATGCTTTCTTTTTTACCAAAGGGCGCATCCCATATAGTGAACTTGCTATTATACCCATCCCGGCAAGTGAAGGTTTTTTCGATTCACTTTTCGAGACCTCCGAACCACTTTATCAGTATAATATTAATTTGTGGCTCGGATGGACATGGAGTCAATTTTTCATCTCTCAGCACAACAACGTTAATGGTATTGTCGAAGGTGGCGGACATTATGTTAAAATACTGAAAATAGAGGGACCAGGACGCAAAATTCCTAAACTTAAGGGCCTATGTCGAATAGGCCAAAATCAGAGGGGCAAATTGCAAAAAGACCAGCCATTAATTAATTTCCTTTCTCTTCCCCAAAATTCGGCCGAATCCCTTAATTTTCGATTTCCTTGCCAAAACCCGCCAACTCCTCTCTTCTGTTCTTCGCGAGCCTAGGGCAGGGAATCACGATTCTTCTCCTTCCTCTTGCGGTGGGTCGCGAGATCGGGCAGAGTGAGGTTTGCTTCTTCTTCCCCTTCCTTTTCTCCTCCTTCGTTCTTCGCCGATCTGACGCCCTCTTCTCCTTCCAGACGACGATCACAGGCCGACCCCAAACTCAGTCCCGAGTTGTCTCCCTGCCATCGCGTTGAGTTGTTTCCCTTCTCGCTCACAGCCATAAGCGTCGGATCTAGGTAAGAATCAGTTCTTGATCATGAACTAGGGTTTTGTGTTGTATTGATTTCGGGAATTGTAGATTCGATTTGGTAGTTTGGATCTAGGATTTGTATTCGTTTCTAATCCTTCCTAATTTGTTTCTTTTGGTTGTTGATCTCGAGTGATCGGATGATTCAATTTGTTTCCATCTCTGTGTTCTCTAATGAGCAGATTTTTAGTTGGAACTCTTGTGAATTTTGTTTCGGTTGATCAGGGTAAGTTTGTGAAGCAGATCAGAGGATAGATTAGTGCTTCAGGCGGTCTTGTTGGTTCTCTGGAACTTGCTCTGAAAGGTATCAAGTTGTGGGTGGATTTCTGGTATATCTTGATGGGGATGTTCTGATTTGATTTCTGTCGTGAACCCTTCTTGGAGCTCTATATAATTAGGTTTTGATTGAGGGTTGTTGGTAAAATGCTGCTTGATCTGCCATGTGTGGGGATAGCTGAAGCAAACAAGGGTTTAATTAGCTATGATGTTGTGGATTCCTTTTTGGGTGTTTTGTTCGGGTGATTTATGATTTATTCGGTTTGGCAGTAGCATACAAACGCTAGGCTAATTGATTAGTGGTATTTAATTTTAATTAGTTATATATCATGTGTGAAGTAGCTAAATAATTGTTTATTTTATAAGCAGGACGTTGATTGAGTCGTTATCTCATTTCGGATATTATTTCGGACGGGGGGTTCTCAACGTTTGCAGATTTCTATATTGGAGGCGGGTATCTCTGACTCTTCTTTTAGATTTGTCACAGATATATATATACTTGATATGCTTGTTTAGCAATAGAGTAATAGATTGTGGCATGACTCTTATATTTGTTTGGCTGATGTTGTTTGTGCCACAACTGACATGTGATACCTATACCTTTAGGACTTAGGTTATGGTGCATTATCCACGATCCTTGCATATCATGTTGATGTAGGTGGACTAGATAGTGGATGCTGTTTGACCAGTGTTATGCATCATCGTGCACTGTTCATCACTGTTGATGAGGGGCCCCTTTTGGGTGAGCTAGGTCGACAGTCATACTGACCTACCCATACGGCCACTCATGGGTTAGTGGTTGACGAAGTATGGGTAGTGTGCTCTGTGTTGCTTCGCTCGTGCACTCATGGGTTAGAGAATCGGAGCGTGATAGCAAGCAGATGTCCCTCCTTGAGTAGTCCATATACCAGGAGATGAGAGGGAGAAGTCTCTCCCCCATTTATATACATGGGGTAGGGGTAACACTCATACAGAGATGTCCTCCAGAGATGACCTTAGGCTGATAGAGATAACGCTAGGATAGGTCATGGAGTAGGAGTGTTACATCGGCAGCATTCCGTCTACTCGATCGCTCAGGAGTAGTGATGGCAGAGTATACACGACAGTCACAGCCCTACGTCGGAGGGTGGCCTCCGCTCAGCTTCCTCCCTACATAGGTGACGATGTCTGACTGACGGCAGGGGTGACCATGTCATTGCACCTTGTGTATTCGTTTATGTTGCCCTTACTTGTGCTTGTTTTTATTTGATGCTACATATGATTGACATGCACTTACAGGAGACCCTTATGTCTGGTCTTGGCGATTCTGCTACATTGGTATGGTAGTCCTTATTTTTCTCTTGCAGCTCTTCTTATTACTGTCTGTGCACCTGTTATTTCGGTTGTCTATTACACTGTTGCTATATTAGACTATCTTGTATATATATGATGAGATATTCGCTGAGTTCTATGACTCATTCCGTTAGCTCCTTGTTTTTATTTCAGGATGATTGACTGGAGCGTGCCCGATAGCCTGTCCCTGTTCGCGTACTCGTCGAGATATTTTCGAGTTTTTCTTCTATTTTGTTGGTAGTACTTATTGGTATCAGTTTCTATATTTGATACACTTTACATTTCCGTTGTCGCTTTTGTGTTGGGTTTTGTCATACTATACGGTGGTATAGTTGTACGTTTGTGAGCCATGGTGGCCTTTACGCATTGTGTTTTGTCGTAAGTCGGACCGGTCCACAATCAGGTATGGTTTACCCAGTTTTATTTTACCTTCTGTCTTGATTTGAGGCCGGAGGCCCATTTAAACTGCGTGGTTGTGATTTATGTGATGTATGTATGTGTAAATTGTCCGCCAGACAGGGGCGATGCTGTCCAATTTTCTATTGGACCAGCGGCTCCTGGGGTCTCGGGGCGTGACACATTATGCTATCGTCGTGAGCTCATCCCCCGAATCCGTCTCCCCAACCAAAACCTATGGAAGTCTCGTAAGTGTTTGTGTGTGCCCCAGAGGTGGCTGTAAGTGTTAAGGTTTAAGTCCAGACTGCTCGACACTATCCAAAGTAGGGGTTAGGGTTTCTGCAAGGCTTATATTTTTGATAATGGTAGGAGAAAGACCTGTGTCTTCTTCCTTGGCATTAACCAGCAAGGTATGTTAGCGATAGTCTTAGGTCAAAACAGCAGAGTTTGTGCACATGTTTAAACTTATTTTTGCTTAATAAATTTGTAATGTATAAAAACTGTAGGTTTTAGATGATTTTGGGAAAAAATTACATTGGTGCAGTGTTTTAGGGCACTTTAAACAATTTTTTGAAGCATTTCAAATTTTAAATGATCGACATATTGCAAAGATCAAAGAGTCGCCCTTCAGTGTTTTCTTGGATATACAAGAATTGCAGCATATCCGTGGAATTTTGGTGAATATATTCGAAAGTTGGGATTCAACCTCGCAAGATTTTAAATTCTCAGGTAATAGTTTTAGTTATGAATTGTAAACAATATCTATAGTAAGATAAAACAGGGATAAAACAGGGATACATTTCACTCATTTCATTTCAGGCCTACCAAGGGCCTGAAGTGATTTCACTTCAGGCCCTCGGTAGGCCTGAAGTGATTTCATTTCAGGCCCACGTTGGGCCTGAAATAAAATAATTTTAGGCCCAAAGTGAAATCATTTAAGGCTATATTGTTGATGATAACTAAATATTTTAAATGTTTTAGGTATACCAGTTGCGTTCACCAGACGAGATGTTGTTTTGTTACTGGGTATAGTGGACCGTGGTGTTTTTGTTAAATCCGACACTTTTGGATGCGATCCAGAATTTTTTTTTTGAAGAAGACTTAGGCTTTTCGAGTCCCAAATTAAAATTTTAGGGTTAAACTGTTAAAAACTCTATCCTAAGGGCATGATTTAGATTCCGAAGACTTGAGGGGCTTTTCTACAAAAAGTCCAGCCACTTATAAACTCTATTTTCCTCCCCTTCATTCGGCCGTAGCCACGCCCGACCTCCCTTCCTCCCCCTTTCTCCTCACGAACCCTAGCTTGATGCCGACCTCGAGCGTTTCGCTACCTCTCTCGCGAAGCTTCCTCTCCACACTTGCCAGATCACGACGCCGACGGCATCAACCACGCGCGATCAAGCTCCGATGCCCCTCACCCCTCCCACTCGCGTTGGGCATGAGCATGAGACATTACCGTGTCCTCTTCTCAGTCGTGCCCTTGCATTGTTCCATTCTGATTGGCTACAGATTTCAGCCATGACCCGCCACCTCTTCTTTCCTGATCCGACCGACCACCATTCAGGGGTTGCCTTCTCCACGCGACGGCTTAACCTTGGTCATCAAGGGAAAATTTGGGAAGGGGATGGAACATGGTGCATCGGGGAAGAAGATCCTAAACGGGGCACCCCTTCTGTGCTACCTACTGGTCGGATTGGAACAAGGGATTTACGCAACCTTGGTACTTAGGTAAGGATTGCTATTTTGGAATTGGTCTTGGAAGAATTTGTTGATTGATTCAGGATAGTAATTTGGATTTTTGGTCAAAGTAGAAGCAGCTATGATGTGGATTTACTTGGGTTTCCACTCTTAGTTCTGTTTTGGGACAGGTTCTTGACCATAATCCATTTTCAGAGGTTGTGTTAATGCTTGGACTTGGAGTTTGGTGCAGGTTCTTGATCTTGTTGGTAAAGGCTGATCATTCTGTAGGCGAATTGTTTCCTCTGCCTTTCTTGTTGCTTCTGATCAGTTCTGATTTGGGTTTAGGGCTGATGTTGGTTTCTTTATTTGTTCTGTGACTCCCATCACCATGAGTTGTTGATTTTGGAATTGATCTAGTGTTGAATTGTCATAGCTTTAAGTTGTGTTTCGTGTTATGTTGAGACTGGAGTCTGCCATGTGTTTTTTGGTTTTCCTTGATAGTATGGTGGAAGTCAATACTAGTAGTATGGTTTGATTTGATTTGGTTGAAGATTAAGATTAGATTAGTTTTTGGTTGTGCACGTGATGCCATGTATCACTCCTTGTTAGTTGTGAGTTTTGATGAGGTTGGTTTATCTTGAGGAATTGTTCTCATGTGATCAGAGTGAGTGGGTTTGTCTCTGTTTAGGGAATTTATGTTGGGATATGTTAGAATCTAGGATTAACTCGGAGGTTGATTCCTAATTAAGGCTAATTCTAATTAAATTAGCGTTAGTCTAATTGTGTGTTCTAGTATTGGGGTAAACCACACTTTAGTCAGGTTGGGTTAATCCGAATACGACTTGGTGTCTAGTCTAGTTAGCATCATTTGTAATGATGACTTATATTATGTTTCATGGATACAGGGCATTGATTTGGACATTTGGTTGCAGACCATTGGACGGGAGGTTTTCATTTGATATGGACTCCTACATTGAGGTGGGTACCCTTGACTTATCTTTTTAGATTCTATCTTACTATTATGCATAGTTTGTTATAGATAGCAGTAGGTTTCTACGCTATACCTGCCTTTGTATATCATGATCCGATATCTTTTGCTTACTCTTCTTAGATGATTCCTATTTAGTTTCATATAGTCTCGTTATCTGTCTTGCGTGCTTATGTGCACAAATACAGTAATAGGTCACTTTGTATCTGTAGTTGGATTGATTCCTAGATATACCTTGCATGGATACCTAGGGTAGAATGGTTAGATCTGGATACATGTGTTAGACCTATACCTTTTCCACCGGCCTATGGTTGAGGATCTGATTAGTGAGGAGGGTGTCGTTAGCATACTTTACCCTCTAGGTTGTATACTGAGCTGTAGACTCTATATGATTGCATACTGGCGATCATCGGCTCCCCTAGGGTTTGAGCCCGTCGCACAGTCAGGTTTCCCGTATTGATTGAGTTATTAGCACGATGCTATTATCATGATGGAGACCATCGGCTCTCCTGAGGTCTGAGCCCGTTGCCAGTCATGCCTGCATCATACTTGCATCGCCATGAGTGCTGGGCGTCATACTTGCATAGCCACGAGTGCTGGGCATCATATTGCATAGCCACGAGTGCTGGGCTACATACTTGCATTGCCACGAGTGCTGGACATCATATTTGCATAGCCACGAGTGTTGGGCTACATACTTACATCGCCACGAGTGTTAGGCGTCATACGTGCATTGCCATAGGTGCTAAGCGTCATATTTGCATAGCCACAGGTGATGAGCTACATATTGCATTGCCACAGGTATTGGGCATCATATTTGCATAGCCACAGGTGCTGGGCTACATAATGCATTCGCCACGAGTGCTAGGCGTCATACTTGCATTGCCACGAGTGCTGGGCATCATATTTGCATAGCCACGAGTGCTGGCCTACATACTTGCATCGCCACGAGTGCTGGGCATCATACTTGCATTGCCACGAGTGCTGGGCATCATACTTGCATAGCCACGAGTGTTGGACTACATACTTGCATCGCCACGAGTGCTGGGCGTCATATCTGCATAGCCACGAGTGTTGGGCTTCATATATTGTACGCCACAAGTGGTTGGCTTCTCTATGCAACCATGAGTGGTTGGCTTGTCTATTTTCTATTCACCCAACCGCCGATCTGGTAGTGGCTGAGGTGCGTACAGAACAGATCATTGCATCGGGCGTATAGGATGTATTACACCTTTGTTGGTGCTTGTTGAGTTTGGGTGCTATATATGTTTGACATGCACTTACAGGTGACATACACATTTTGATTATGTATTATTCTTGAGGTTATATAGAGGATTGATTACACTTATCTGCAGGATAGACAGACTCTGGTATGTATTTCACCCTTAGTCTTTAGATATGCTTTATCCTCTATACTCGAGACTGTATCAGCGTGATTTTTATTGTTATTTATAGCTTGCTATGCATATATACTTCTAGTATCCACTGAGTTTATTTGGACTCACCACCGTTGCCCATAATTTTGTTTCCAGGTTGATTGGTCTCCAGGGGAGCCCCAGTTGCCAGTCCCAGGTCCCTACAACTCCAGTGATGGGTGCTTCTGCGTAGTTATATTTCTTTTACATCGTATTATTTGGTTTGTATTTGTTTTATGTCGTGGAACTGGTATCGCGTTTCAGTTGTCTTGGTATTTTATTTTTGAGTCCTCTGATGGACTATGTATTTGTTGTTTTTGTGGTAAGTCGGACTGGTTCGCAGTAAAGTATGGTTTACTTTGTGTTATGGTTATGTTATGTCTTGATTTTGAGACCTGAGGCCAAATTATTACCTGCATGTGTTGTTTGTATATGTAAATTATCCGCCGGACAGGGGAGATGCTGTCCGATTTTATATTGGAACAGCGGCTCCTGGGTCTCGGGGCGTGACAGTTTCGGTCCCTATTAATTCAACTAAAGCATCGGGTGACCTCTATCTTACTTACTTCTCAAAAGGAAAACCTACCAGAACAAGAATTGAGGAGTTACTTAAATATTATTCAAAAAGTGTTGAATCAAAGGATGATGTTTTATTAGTGTGTAAATTCTATATTTTGTATATATTTGTTTGTGTTTTATTTTCATCTAGTACATATAAGGTCCCTCTAGGTCTTGTAGATATAGTAGATGATTATGAGAATCTTACTAGATTCAATTGGGTGGAAGCTATCCATCAATTTTTGTCTTCACAATTACCTAAGATTGGGGACTTATTTTCATCAACTCAGGGATACCAGAGCAGCACCAACCTCCCTTACCTAAAGGGGTTTGCTGGGCTTTTGGCAGCGAGTAGAATTTTCTTATTAAATTTTATAATATTTTGCTGTCATTAATGTATTTGGCTGGAAAACTTGGTGTAGGCATGGTTTTTGGAGCATGTACCAATTCAAAAACCATACAATGTTGAAGGACCCCGAATAAATAAGTGGAGGAATATTTCTTCGCATATTAGTCGGGTGAGGGTCCTTGTCGACCGACTGTTGCCGGAAGAGGTAATTATTCTAAACTGTGATCTATGTTAGTTTGATATAGAAGCAGTAACATTTGTATAATTGTTAATTTACAGGTCATTGTAGAAATAATTCCTAACCTACATGAGAACTATTTGTTTGAGATCCTTGATATCGGTGATAACATTCCACGACCAATGGAGACATCGCAAGGAGATGGCACAGAAGATGTAAGGCTATGTGGTGAATGCATTATTAAAGACAAGCAAATTAAGGAGCTAGCAGAGGAGAATATTATTTTAAATGAAAGAGTTAAGGAATTGCTTTCAATAATTGAAATAAAGGGCAATGGGGTTGAAGAAAGCTACCCTGTAGTCGATCCTCTTTCTGATCCAGTATATTGTAGAACAAGGAGAGAACGTGACCGAACTCGGTATGCTTACAGGGATACTCCAATTGGCAGTCCAGTATGGCACCAGCTATTACCAAAGGGGAAGCGGAGCAAGAAAGAAATATCAAATGTCATGGACAAGGGAAAAATGAAAATTAGTGAGGAGGATATGGATGAAGCAAGAGAAACGATAATTGTAATGGAAGTCATGTCTGAAGAAGACACAGAGGAGGAAACAAGAAGGTCCTCTGAACTATACAAAATGAGGCAACAAGGCATTAATGTATGTGATTAACTTTCATATAAAATACCTCAATTGTTATTGAATTTGGTCATTAATTAGTTTTTTGAAAATGTATTGATGTAGTTTGTGAAGAAGCATTTTATGAATTCAAAGAAGAAAAATCAAGATAAAGAATGACCTACCTGATAAATAAATTGGAGAACCTAAAGTAAGTTACGAAACATAGTTTAGTTAATATATCTTGGTCTTTAATATATAATCTTATCAAATTACTTGGCAGGTTGGCATCTGAATTTATTTGGCAGGATGCACCCTTTGCTTTGAATTTGTATTCATTCTTACAAATCCTCAATGGAGAGGTATTTACAAAAGGCGAGGTAATTGATGCCTTTTGTAAAATTCTATTTAGGGGAGCATCCGTATGTGGTAGGTCATACAACAAGTCAATATATTATTCAACCTTCTTCACAGGAAGTGATGTAAATGAATTTACAAGATAGATTGTAGAAGACCTAATATTATGATTTGGCTATAAATAATTTTCTGTATGCATTTTTTTAGGCATCAATAAGATCGTCAAGAAAGTTTTCCCTGCAACAAGTGATGATGACTGATATGATAGAACAAGGGTTTAGATATATTTTAATACCTTTGTGTAGTGATAATACACACTTTCACTTGTTGGTGGTGGATACAGAAGCCATGACTTTCTATCATTTAAATTCTCTTGCTAGTGGTCGTAAATATAAGAATGACTTTGACTCAGCGGTGAGCAACCTTTATTCATATATATGTTAATCTTTGAAACATCATTCATGGTGATTATTAAAATCATGATATATTTTACAAGTAAAAGAACTTAAACAATATAGTCGCAAGGAACTTACGACTATTCATCCATATCTACAAAGTTATCATCCCTTGGACAATTGACCCTCCGTCAGTCAAAAATGTCCCCAACAAAAACATAGGTAAGTAAATGGGGATGAGTTTAAAAATATGAAAGTATTTGATATACCCACTTATTGAAATAAAAATTACTCTATTGTTATTTTCAGCGTGGACTGTGCCTTTTTTGTGATGCAATACATTCGATGTCTCCTATATGATGAGAAGATGGATTTCAAACAAGGAGACATGAGGAAAATGAGATTTGATCTGACAGTTAATATTTTGAGGGACATGTTTTGTAAAACATGAGAGTAAATATCGATGGATTCTTGTCAAAAAAATCCTTTATTGTTGATTGAACTCCATTTGTATGGAAAATTCTGAGTATGTAGATGTTGTCATATGAATATAATTTATTGTCAAGAAAAACAAAACAATTGTGTGATGTTGATTCACCTCCAGTTGCTGCAATGTTGTGTGCCAACAGATACGGTAAGATAACATAACTAATAATGATTGGAACTAAGGTTGGACACCAAAAATAACATCTCTTTGGTTAACTCTAACTAGTGATATCGAGTATGGACTTACAAGACTCCTATTGCAACAAAAACTGAAAATATGACCTCATAATGTGCAAGGAGTCGAAATTTCTATGCATTTTGTATTTAGGTAGTATCCAGATTTTGTCTACAATACATTCAATAAACTTTTTTGAAGTTTAATAAACTGTAAGCCTGTGTTGATAAAAAAGAAAAATAAAATAAAATGCGAGGATTGGGTCACAAGGAATCCAAGTAGGGGTTGAAATCACTTGAATTCAGGCTCACGGTGGGCCTGAAATCAAGTGATTTCAGGACCACGGTGGACCTGATGTCACATGATTTCAGGCCCACCTTGGGCCTAATATCATTTGATTTCAAGGCCACCTTGGGCCTGAAATATCTTCATTTCAGGCCCAACTAGGGCCTGAAATAACTTGTTATCAGACCTACTTTGGGCCTGAACAGGTATCCTTTTGCAACATGATGTACTAAAATAAGAGGTGTGGACACCAAAAATAACATCTCCTAGCTCTACTCTACCTATTGGTATCTGGTTTACAGAAATGCAAAGATCCTAGGTCCATCAGTGGGGTTGGGTGGAAAGCCGCTGATAGACCTACAGGGTATCCTTTAGCAACATAATGTACTAAAATTAGAGGTGTGGACACCAAAAATAGCATCTCCTAGCTCTACACTATCTATTGGTATAGGGTTTATAGAAATGCAAAGATCCTAGGCCCATTAGTGGGTTTGGGTGGAAAGCCACTAATAGACCAACGGAGTATCCTTTTGCAACATGATGTACTAAAATTAGAGGCGTGGACACCAAAAATAGCATCTACTAGCTCTACTCTACCTATTGGTATAGGATTTACAGTAATACAAAGATCTTAGGTCCATCAGTGGGTTTGGGTGGAAAGCCACTGATAGACCTATAGAGTATCCTTTTGCAACATGATGTACTAAAATTAGAGGTGTGGACACCAAAAATAGCATCTCCTAGCTCTACTCTACCTATTGGTATAGGGTTTACAGAAATGCAAAGATCCTAGGTCCATCAGTGGGTTTGGGTGGTGGAAAGCCACTGATAGACCTACAGAGTATCCTTTTGCAACATGATGTATTAAAATTAGAGGTGTGGACACCAAAAATTACATCTCCTAGCTCTACTCTACCTATTGGTATAGGGTTTACAGAAATGCAATGATCCTAGGTCCATCAGTGGGTTTGGGTGGAAAGCCACTGATAGACCTACAGAGTATCCTTTTGCAACATGATGTACTAAAATTTATGGTTTGGACACCAAAAATTGCATCTCCTAGCTCTACTCTACCTATTCGTATAGGGTTTTCAGAAATGTAAAGATCCTAGGTCCATCAGTGGGTTTGGGTGGAAAGCCATTGATAGACTTACAGAGTATCCTTTTGCAACATGATGTACTAAAATTAGAGGTGTGGACACCAAAAATTGCATCTCCTAGCTCTACTCTACCTATTGGTATAGGGTTTTTAGAAATCCAAAGATCCTAGGTCCATCAGTGGGTTTGGGTGGAAAGCCACTGATAGATCTACAGAGTATCCTTTTGCAACATAATGTACTAAAATTTGTGGTTTGGACACCAAAAATTGCATCTCCTAGCTCTACTCTACCTATTGGTATAGGGTATTCAGAAATCCAAAGATCCTATGTCCATCAGTGGGTTTGGGTGGAAAACCACTGATAGACCTACAGAGTATCCTTTTGCAACATGATGTACTAGAATTAGAGGTGTGGACACCAAAAATTATATCTCCTAGCTCTACTCTACCTATTGGTATCGGTCGTCGTTGAGCCTGAATATCTGCGATTTTAGGCCCACGGTGGGCCTGAATATCTGTGATTTGAGGCACACGGTGGGCCTGAATAGATGTGATTTCTAGCCCAAGGTGGGCCTGAAAATCTGTGATTTCAAGCCCACGGCGGGCTTGAATATATCTGATTTCAGGCCCACGGTGAGCCTGAATATCTCTGATTTCAGGCCCAGGGTGGTTCTTAAATTTGTTTAATTCACAAACTTCAAAAATACATATAAATACAAAATCAATAAATTTAAAAATAAACCAGAGTAATATATGACCAAAGAATAATAAAGATGTTATCTCGTTGAGTTAAAAAAAATGTTATATAGATGATATATCTTTTAAATAAAAATAAACATATATCTAATTAATAAATAATACATATACAAAATAAGGCCCACGTTGGGCCTGAAATCCTATTATATCTGGCCCAGCAGTGATCGAGGTTTAAAGCGTGCTCGGGATCGTAGTCGTAAGCAATCGTCTTGTAGCTCCTGTTTTCTTGACATTTGAAGTTCTAGCGTGCTTTCGTCAATTGGAGTCGTGTGGGCGACTTCCTCCTCATCGAACTAGTCGAAATGTACATACCCTCACATTTAGTTTTTCATTTTAGATTTTGTTTTTGACCTAGGGTTAGCGACAGTCTTCACTCACTGACTGAATATGAGGAGACTCTTTATGAACGAAATCTAAGTGTTATATATGTTTTTTGTCAAATAATTTTTGTTTGATGGTTGCTAAGTTCGGGATGGCTCCAAAAAGATCATCTGCAATAATTCCAACTTCCAAAAAATCGAAGAAACAGCAAGCCCCTTGTGGAAGTAAAAAAAACAGTTGACACATGGAAAAAGGAAATTGTTTAGCGACTATACAAGTTTTGTCAACAGAGGTCGAACTAAACGAATGAACTGGAAAAGTAGCTTTTGCCATTTCCAAAATTTTATTGGTTCAGTTCCACCCACACCAGCACAAGAACAGTTGCTTAGAGATACACCCTTTTCTTGGGTCTTGGACCTCCCTACTACTTCATGTGTAAGACCCCAGGTTCAGAATATGTTCGATAATTGGGATGAAGAAGAACAGAGCTTTATATTCCATGGGAAAAATCTAAAATTCACAAAGGTTGATATATCACTTATTCTAGGGCTACCTGACAATGGAGAGATAATGCAACTAGATTTGAACGAGGCCTCCAGCCCACTGTACAAGCAGTATTTTGAAGAGTCAAGTTGTTCTACCAAGCATTTGGAGAAACTGATAATGAAGTCTACATCCAATGACAAGCTCTACTGTCAGTTGTATATACTCTATTTTTTCTACAGTTCTATTTTGTGGTACTAGCAGCATACTTGCCATTCCTGCCCTGTCACTAATTGATTGCGTAGATGATTTTGACAACCTACCAAACTATAATTGGTGCAA
>JAGFNQ010001981.1:149002-217490 GCA_024364735.1 Boesenbergia rotunda | reverse complement strand
GGTTCTTTCTCTCATGTCACCATCGATCATATTCATCGCCACTATTTTGGCCGTCCTCGACCCATCACGTCGAACATCTTTGAGCATACAAACATGGGGGTAGTCCAGTACATATGGTATCGCATCATTCTAGACTGCATTCTCCCTCTTGTCACCCGGGGACGGTCTGTCATTCGACTCCCGCATCTTGTTATGATGTATGCTCTTGAGCAGCATTTTGACATAGACGTTGCCCTGCATGTCTTTCTTTCCATCCTACACTTTTCAGGTCCGATCCAGGGAAAGCTCTATCTGCCTTTTGGCCACATTTTGACAGAGTACTTTGCATCCAAAGGAATTGATACATCTAGGGGTGAGATTAAGAAACTATCCCCTCAATATAGTCAACTAGGGGAATTGCATCTTAAACTCGCCAAGATTGTCTGTCATGGGGGAGTCATGATGTGGAAGGCTGAGGTTCCTCATCATGATGATTTAGCAGCCGAGGAGGACGCCCCTGCTGTACCTGCGGATGCCGGTGGGGCTGCGGATGCCGCTGGAACTGAGGATGCCCCTGGAGATGCTCCTATGCCTGATGCTCAGTACCCCGGCTCTCTTGTTGAGCGGGTTACACATTTGGAGGAGATGGTCGGCCAGGGCTTTCAGGAGTTTCGTGACTTTCGTCAGGCGACATATGACCGGTGGACCGTGGAGGATCAGCGTCACATCATGTATGACCAGCGTCAGCTGGAGATGTATGAGATGCTACGTGCTATGCAGATCTCTCATCAGTATCCTCCACCTCCTCCGCCTGCCGACGAGTAGATTGAGTTGCCTCTTGGCATTTCCTGGCGTCGAGACTTGTTTTATTAGTCCATCTATTGTATCTCGGACGCAGGTCTTTCTGGTTGATGTATTTGGATGACACTTTATTTACTTGGCTATGGTTGATTTCACTTCTGTTTATGTTTTTTTTAGTTATGTAAAAACTCTATTTGCAGTTATGAAGTAGTTTCGTCATTTTGGGTTGGTGATCATATGAGTTGGTTTGGATTATGTTTGATACTATATTCACCTTGGCAGTGTAGAATCTATACTCTTATTTTTCTTGCTGCTATCAGCCCTATTTATCATCAGTATGGATTTTTAATGGCATAATGGATTAAGGGGGAGTCTCCGTGTTGGTTAAGAACAAGAGTCTTATGTATGGCCATATCCATGTATTCTTAGTAATCATTGATCATGACTCTTAAACTTGCCTTGAACACATTTCCTAATCCCCATAGAATGGCATAGCATAGGTCTTTCATTGATAGCTATAGTTGGTGCCTAGATTGATACATAGTTTCATGAGTATCAAGTTATTTCTGGACTTTTCAAACTTTGTATCAAACCGCTATTTCAAGGTGCATATATTTTTCAAAATATTTTTCATGAATAGTGGGTAACTTAAGAAATGTTGGGGTGAAATTTCAGAATTTTTCGATCACTGTACATTTGTTTCTGCATTTCTGAATTTCGGGAGATGAAATCTGCATTTATCAGCTACCAGTCGACTGGCACTGTACCAGTCGACTGGTATCAGTCGACCAGAGGTCGACCGGGTGACTCTGTTTTGTGCTGAAATTGAAGTTGTGTCCGTCCTTTGAACCCTGATTGGTCAAGAGAGTCATTGGATTCAAGTTGACACGCAAGGTTGTTACATTATGGGAAGAGGCTCGGATTCTTTTTAATCTGTATTGATGGCTAAGAATTGTTGGTGTTGCCTTCAAAATGTATCAAGGACATTATTGGTGCAATGATCCAAGGCGAGCAAGGCTTTAGGGGGAGCAAGCCTTTAACGGGTACATGTCTATCCTGACTTATCTCATGGTTCATTCCTCGCTTGAGTGTTGTCACTCCCTTTTGTGATTTTTGTCAAAAAGGGGGAGAAATAGATTAAGTTAGCTCTTAATCGTGATTATGTGTTTTAGATTACATGAAATGTTGCATGATTATATTTATATGTTTTTCTTTATATGCCTCATGTTCATGTATCATTATACTTAAAGCATGTTGTGATATTTAAAGACCTAACTTAAATGAGTTTTGCCAAACATCAAAAAGGGGGAGATTGTTGGTGCAATCTTGCTCCAAGTAATTATGGTTTTCATGTTTAGCTAAACAAGTTTAAGTTAGGCAATGTTTTGTGTTCTAACTTGTGTACTTTGAGTAAGCAGGAAAGTCCAGGTGGAAGACTTGGCAAGGGAAGTCCAAGAAGAGAGTCTTGGCAAAGGAAGTCCCGGAGGTGTGACCTCTTGGCAAAAGGGAGACTTAGTATGACGAAGCCGATGGAAACACTTCAAGCAAGTGCAAGGATGAGGAGTCGTGGACTCGGAAGCATCCAAGAGAGGCACAAGGCTTGTGGAAGGTGTTTGAAGGCGTGAGTCAAGACTAAGGGATGAAAAGGGAAGTTGAAATGTGATTTCTCAGCTTCATCAGTCGACTGGTAAGTTGTCAGTCGACTGGGACCACAACACACAGAGAATCGGGTCGACCCAAGGAGGGTCGACCAGTCGACTTCCAGTCGACTGGAATTGGTTACAGTCGACTGGCTCCAGTCGACTGGTCCTGTACCGGTCGACTAGAGGTCGACCGTTGCGAAGACGGCTGAGGCACTCATTACATATTTTGTAGCCGTTGAAGCCTACCAGTCGACTGGTAAGTGAGCAGTCGACTGAAGTCGCGGACGAAGATATAAAACCTAGTGTTTTATCTTGGAGAAAGATAGAGCTTTCCTTGTGTACGAAGTGTGCGATCATTCTAGAGCTCTCCAAGCTTCACAACTCTCTCAATCTCCTCCTCCAAGCCTTCATTTCATTTGTAAGAGGAGGGAGATCATTGTGTTAGGGTTTCTCCACCTTCAAGTGTGATCTTGAGAAGGAGAAGTTCATAGTGAAGGGTTTTGTGTGGTGTGTGTGGATCCTTGGATTAGTCACCTTGAAGAGGTGGATACCAAGTAAAATCAGTGAGTTAGTATTGATTTCTTTCCTACCTTCATATTTCTATTAGTATTGCTTCCGCTAACGTGTTTGTAGGAAAGAAAAATCGAAAGATAGCTATTCACCCCCCCTCTAGCTAGGGCAAAGATCCTAACATTTAGTAGTAGAGTGTGGATGGATATTAGCTTGATATGTGATCATGTTTGGAATTGAGAATTGATACTGGTTTGGATTAGGTGTGAAGGAACCTACTATTTGATCTTGTGTAAGCTATTACGATATGTGGAGCTATTTGGTGAAAATAGGTTGTGGTGTGGATGTGTATCCTTGGTGTTCCAATCCTTATCGTGAGCTCTTTGGGTTGGAATTTAGTTGGGTGTTTGAAATGGTGTAAGCTACCCCATGTTTTCTTTCTACTTGCCGTGAGCCCATATTGAGACTTAGCTTGGATTAGGGATATTACCTTCGAGTTTAAACCTAATAGGTTAACTTGATAAATTCGGATTCCAAAACCTAATAGGAATCTAATCGGGATAATTTGAGATAATTAAGGATTAATCATCTAATTAAGGTTAATTAGATGAAACGACGATAATTAGAACGATCCTAATTACGTGGAATAGCTCAGTTAGCTATAAATTACATATTATTGTAGCTAAATATTATGCCTTTGATACAGGGCATTGATTGGAGTTATCATTGCTGATTACCAGACGGGAGGTTCTCTTCTGATATGAACATCTCTTTTGAGGCGGGTACCCTTGACTTAACTCTTTTGATACTGTCATATTGTTATGCATGGTCTGTTATAGATAACAGTAAGTTTATATGCTATATTTGCCTTAGTATACATGTATTTGATATATGTTGGTTATCCTTGAGGTTATCTCCCGTTTAGCTTTATACAGTCTCAATAGTTGCCATGTATATATATATATATATGTGTGTGTGTGTGTGTGTGTGTGTGTGTGCGCGCGCGCGTGCCTAGATGTAGTGATATGTTCCCTCTTGCATTTTGACATTGATAGATCACTGGTTACGTTTTCAGTACACCTAGTAGATTACTTGTATCCCATGATATAGGATTCAGACCTATACCTAGCACACTGAGGTGTTAGTTGAGGACTTGGTGAGTGTTATATGTGTTTGGATCATGCACCATCTTTGCATTATTGCATGCTGACGATCATCGGCTCCTATGTAGTCTGAGCCCATCGTCAGTTACATGAGGATATGCACACACATCTACTCAGGAGTAGTGGCTACCATAGGGTGTGTGCATTTGCCCTGTATTGCTCCACACGGTCACTATTTGGAGGGTGGTTCCGGTGCGTGGTAGCAGCCAGGGATCCCTTCTCGTCCTGAGACACGAGAAGATGAGAGCTAGACTCCCACATTGCTTGGGGTAGGAGAGTGACCTCCGCCAGCATCCTGTCCACCCGGTCACTCAGGAGCAGTGATAGCAGGGTACGTACAGTTATCATAGCCCTACCCTTTCGGACGTCCATTTATGACAGGTGGACGATGATCTGACTGGTGTCAGGGGTGACAGATATCATTGCACCATGTGCATATTTTGCATCGTGCATTGTTTGCTGCATTTGATTTCTACACTTGATTAACATGAATATACTGGATACCTGTTTACCATGGATTATATGTTATACTTGTTCCCTAGGGATTTATTTCACCCTCTACAAGATAGATGGATTCGGGTATGTACCTTTATTCAGTATCTTCAGTGTTTACCCTTGTCTACGATTCATATGAGACTGTATTAGCGTAGACTCTTACTGTTAGTATAACGTACTATGCGTATCTGCTGGGTATTCGCTGAGTTTATGGACTCACACCGTTGCCATATATTTTTATTTTCATGCTGAAATACTTGGAGTCACCAGAAGATCCCAGCAGCCAGTCCCTACCCATCGCGATGACAGGGTTTTGTTTTTGTACTTGGAAAGACTTTTGTTTCATATTTCTTTTAGGACTTTGTATATGTCTTGTGAGGGTTGTAGTGTGCCCTAAGGGGTTTATGTATTAGTTGATTTGTCGTAAGTCGGACCGGTCCACAGTCAGGTATGATTTACCATGTTTTATTTTATATTCTGTCTTGATTTTTAGGCCTGAGGCCAAATATATACTGTATGGATTGTATGGTTATTTATATGTATGTGTAAATTGTCCGTCGGACAGGGGAGGTGCTGTCTGATTTTCTATTGGATTAGCGGCTTCTGGGTCTCGGGGCGTGATAATTACAAAAGGCATCAATTACCTCGCCTTTTGTAAAAACCTCTTCATTGAGGATTTGTAAGAATGAATGCAAATTCAAAGAAAAGAGTGCATCCTCCCAAATAAATTCAGATGTCAACCTGCCAAGTAAATTGATAAGATTATATATTAAAGACCAAGATATATTAACTCAACTATGTTTCGTAACTTACTTTAGGTTCTCCAATTTATTTATCAGGTAGGTCACTTCTTTATCTTGATTTTTCTTCTTTGAATTCATAAAATGCTTCTTCACAAACTACATCAATATATTTTCAAAAAACTAATTAATGACAAAATTCAATAACAATTAAGGTATTTTAAATGAAAATAAATCACATACATCAATTCCTTGTTGCCTCATTTTGTATAGTTTGGAGGTCCTTCTTGTTTCCTCCTCTGTGTTTTCTTCATACATGACTTCCATTACAATTATCGTTTTTCTTGCTTCATCCATATCCTCCTCACTAATTTTCTTTTTTCCCTTGTCCAGGACAGTTGATATTTCTTTCTTGCTCCGCTTCCCCTTTGGTAATAGTTGGTGCCATATTGGACTGTCAATTGGAGTATCCCTGTAATCATACCGAGTTCGGTCACGTCCTCTCCTTGTTCTACAATATACTGGATCAGAAAAAGGATCGAATACAGGGTAGCTTTCTTCAGCCCCCGTGCCCTTTATTTCAATTATTGAAAGTAATTCCTTAACCCTTTCATTCAAAATAATATTCTCCTCTTTTAGCTCCTTGATTTGCTTGTCTTTAAGAATGCATTCACCACATAGCCTTACATCTTCTGTGTCATCTCCTTGTGATGTCTCCATTGGCCGTGGAATGTCATCACCGATATCAAGGATCTCAAATAAATTGTTCTCATGTAGGTTATGAATTATTTCTACAATGACCTGTCAATTAACAAGTACACAAATGTTACTGCTTCTATATCAAACTAACATAGATCACAGTTTAGAATAATTACCTCTTCGGGCGACAGTCGGTCTACAAGGGCCCTCACCCGACTAATATGCGAAGGAATATTCCTTCATTTATTTATTCGGGGTCCTTGAACATTGTATGGTTTTTGAATTGGTACATGCTCCAAAAACCATGCCTACACCAAGTTTTCCAGCCAAATACATTAATGACAGCAAAATATTATAAAATTTAACAAGAAAATTCTACTCACTGCCAAAAGCCCAGCAAACCCCTTTAGGTAAGGGAGGTTGGTGCTGGTCTGGTACTCATGAGTTGATGAAAATTAGTCCCTAATCTTAGGTAATTGTGGAGACAAAAATTGATGGATAGATTCCACCCAGTTGAATCTAGAAAGATTCTCATAATCATCTACTATATCTACAAGACCTAGAGGGACCTTATATGTACTAGACGAAAATAAAACACAAACAAATATATACAAAATATAGAATTTACACACTAATAAAACATCATCCTCTGATTCAACACTTTTTGAATAATATTTAAGTAACTCGTTAATTCTTGTTCTAGTAGGTTTTACTTTTGAGAAGTAAGTAAGATAGAGGTCACCCGATGCTTTAGTTGAATTAATAGGGACCGAAATACCACGGTCCACTATACCCAGTAACAAAGCAACATCTCGTCTGGTGAATACAACCGATATACCTGAAACATTTAAAATATTTAGTTATCATCAACAATATAGCCTTCAAATAATTTCACTTTGGGCCTGAAATGATTTCATTTCAGGCCTAACGTGGGCCTGAAATAACTTCATATCAGGCCCAACGTGGGCCTGAAATGAGTTATTTCAAGCCCAACGTGGGCCTGAAATGAGTTATTTCAGGCCCAACATGGGCCTGAATTGAAATCATTTTAGGCCCACGTTGGGCCTAAAATGATTTCATTTCAGGCCCAACGTGAGCCTGAAAAATTTTCACTTCAGGCCCTCGGTAGGCTTGAAATTAAATGAGTGAAATGTATCCCTGTTTTATCTTACTATAGATATTATTTACACTTCATAACTAAAACTATTACCTGAAAATTTAAAAATTTACGAGTTTGAATCCTAACTTTCGAATATATTCACCAAAATTTCATGGATATGCTGCAATTCTTGTATGTCCAAGAAAACACTGAAAGACGACTCTTTGATCTTCGTAATGTGTCGATCATTTAAAATTTGAAATGCTTCAAAAAATTGTTTAAAGTACCCTAAAACACTGCACCAATGTAATTTTTTTCCAAAATCATTTGAAACCTACAGTTTATACATTACAAATTTATTAAGCACAAATAACTTTAAACATGTGCACAAACTCTGTTGTTTTGACCTAAGACTATCGCTAACATACCTTGCTAGTTAATGCCAAGGAAGAAGACGCTGACCTTTCTTCTGCTATTATCAAAAATATCAGCCTTACAGAAACCCTAACCCCTACTTTGGATAGTGCCGAGCAGTCTGAGTTAAGCCTTAACACTTACAGCCACCTCTGGGACACACACAAACACTTACGGCCCTTCTCTAGGTTTTGGTTGGAGAGACGGATTCGGGGGATGAGCTCACGACGATAACACAATATCCGCCACCTGCGACAATACCATTAACGTTGTTGTGCTGATAGATGAAAAATCGACTCCATGCACATCCGAGCCATAAATTAATATTATACTGATAAAGTGGTTCAGAAGTCTCAAAAACTGAATCGAGAAAGGCTTCAATTGGCGGGATAGGTATAATAGGAAGTTTACTATATGTGATGCACCCTTTGGTAAAAAAGAAAATATGGTACGTATTTTGATAATTACCAAATCTTAGATACGCCCTTGGGTAAAAAGCCATTTTTAAAAAAAATATGGAATATGATAATTTTCTCTTCTTCTCTTCAAACTTCATTCTCTTCTCTCATAAGTAGTTTCACTTGTATATATCTATTGAAAAAGAATACCCTTCAACTCATTTGAAAAAATATAATTAAAAAAAGATATTTTAATTATTATTTCTTTTTAATCATATTTTACTTTTTAAAAGAAAAAAAGATGTTAATAAATAATTTTAATTATTAAAAAATTTTATAAAAATATTCTTTATAATTTTTTAATCAACTTAAATTTTAAAAAATAATATGTAGTAAAAAAAGGCGCCTGCTTTTATGAAAACTATTATTATAGAGGCCAACCTTTTTAATTTTTGTCCATGGAAACGCGTCTACACGTCTTCCACAGGCGGTGGAGAAACAAAATTAATTTAAATTATATAATATTAATTTTAAATTTTAAATCCATTATCATATTTAGTTTTATCCTATTTTTGAATAATAAATTTTACCCTTAACAAATGTATCCAATGATTCCCCAATCAAATGCTACAGCACCCTTTCGGTGCTAATCCAGTGCAGAAAGCGACTCTGCGCACCTTCTTTGCTCTGTTCTATCTTCTGCTCCACGCCAATGTGAAAGCAAGAAGCAGAGATCGAAGAGACACCACGGCGACGGCGAAGACGACGACGAAGGGCCCATCCCCACTCCTCGCCGCGTTCAAACTTCTCTCCTCTGCGTACGCGCTCTTCCACTCTCTCCGGTGGCCTCCTATAGTCCTATAAATTCCCTCCTCCCTTCTCCTCCCCTGCAGCCATCGGTAATCATTCCATCTCCCTGCATTTCCTAGTTCAATCAATCGGCCATGGCTTCCCTCTCTCCGGCCGCTGCGGCGGGCGTCGCCGCACTTCTCGTTCTGTGCTGGTGCGGCACCGGCTGCCGAGCAGCCCCGCCGCCGGCGATGTACGTGTTCGGCGACTCGCTGGTGGACGTCGGGAACAATAACTACCTCAGCTTCTCTCTGCTCAAGGCCGACTTCCCCCACAACGGCATCGACTACCCAGGCCACAAGGCCACCGGCCGCTTCTGCAACGGCAAGAACTCCGCGGATTCCCTCGGTACGTATCTACTCTTGCAACTCAGCATCAATCCATTCCATACATGCTCTGTTCATTAAATTGCGATAAGTTACTGTCGCAGCCGAGAAACTTGGACTAGTCTCCCCCCTTGCTTACCTTTCTTTACCGTCCAACTCGAACAACACCGGCGCCTTCCTCGGCGGCCTCAACTTCGCCTCCGGCGGTGCCGGAACGCTCGACTCAACCAACAAAGTGAGCGACGCGAATTGGATAATCAGTAAACTTATCGCTCTCATACCAGAAAGATAATCGATTGTCCATATTCTGATTGATCCAGGGTAAATGCCTCTCGATGAACAAGCAAATAGACTACTATACTACAGTCTACGGAGCTTTGGCTAAGCAGTTAGGAACCAGTGCGGCCCAAACTCATCTCTCCGATTCCATCTTCACCGTCGTGATCGGCAGCAACGACATCCTCAATTACGTAGGATCAGACTCGGCCAACAAGCTCAAGACCCCCGGTCAACAGTTGGTGGATTCCATGGTCGCATCACTGCAAGGTCAACTCAAGGTAAGCTAGCGCGAGACATTCAGAATCTCTTTGTGACTGTTTTAAAAAACATCCATTATTTCAGACAATGTACAACCTCGGCGCACGCAAGCTCGCAGTGATCGGCACCGGAGCCATCGGCTGCAGCCCGGCCCAGAGGCATGAGAACAAGACCGGCGACTGCAGCGTGGAAGCCAACTTCCTGGCGTCCCAGTTCAACAAGGGCGTCAGTTCGATGCTCGAGCAACTGGAAGCAGAGCTAACTGAGTTGAGCTACTCCTTCTTCGACACCTACGCAGCGTTGACGGACATCATCAACGACCCATCTTCCTACGGTAACCTTACTCGAATCAATTCGATGGAACTGAACTGAAACTGAGCTTTGTGAATTTGTTGTTGCTTTGATGAAGGATTCGTGGAGATTAAGGCTGCTTGCTGTGGGTTGGGTAAACTGAACGCCAAATTCGCCTGCACTCCGATCTCCAGCTACTGCTCCAATCGGAGAGATCACGTCTTTTGGGATTTCTACCACCCAACAGAAGCCGCAGCAGGGAAGCTGACGAGCGCTGCTTTTGATGGATCGGAGGGGTATGCGCATCCGATGAGCATCAAACAGCTTGCTGCCTTGTGATGAGCCCAGAAACGCTTAATTAAAGATAAGCTCCAGTGTCTAATGGAACCTGTTCTTGCACCCATAGCGAAAGAGAGTGAATATATATCAATGGTTACTTGGAAAGCTGTAATTTCACATGGAAAATTCTCTTGAATCAAGTTAAGCTAATTATATATTTTTTCAAACAATCTTTTCTAATTTTTCCAATATCATCTACTTAATTTTTTTGTTGTTGCATTTGTTTTGTCCATTTTGACATTGAGCGAGAGCAGCAGTAGGTAGAAATTAAAACTCCTTCCGTCATGGCCCCGTGCTGCTCCGGCGGCGACGTACGTGTTCCGCGACTCGCTGGCGGATGTGGACCACAGGAACCTGCCTTTCTCAGTACTGCTCGAGGCCAACGTCCGCCGGCATTGATTTCCCTGCTGCAGGGCTACCGGCCGCTTCTGCGAGGCCAAGAACATGCAACGGCGAAGAACGTCGGACTACCGGCGCGCCGGAATCCTCGATTCCACCAACAAAGTAAGCCAAGTATCCATTGGTTCAAACTTCAAATTTATCGCCGGACCATTCTATTTCACTGTTCCCAGTTGATGTAAAAGGAATTGAAATTTTTGAAGAAATTATCCATTCAAAGCGAGAAAGATTGAAGAGGATTGGCTACATTTTTCCCTGGCCAGACTTATAGTCTGGTGGCAGGGCTCTGATCGAGAACCCAACTGGAAGAGCAGACTGCAACAATGAGGAACTGGAACTGAAGCCTTCAACCAGTTGATGAATTTACTTGGAAATGGGGAAATCATTTGGAGGTCAATTTATTTGAGGAAAAAAAATCTATTAACTATCTTTTACTAATCTTGGATGATGAGTCGTCTTATAAAAATTTTCTATCGATCATTAAGATAAATCATAAAGTATTCAGGATGGCCGGTCCGTAAATTCAGCATCTCAAAATTTACATCTCATTTGAAAAAATTTATTTTATAAAATATGTCTTAGTTAAAAATGAAATTATAAATATCTGAAATATTAATTAAATATTTAAAATATTAATTAATCCGGCCGCCTTCCGGGGATGAGAAGAAGCTGGTGGTGTCTCGATGAGAAGAAGCCAACTCAAGTACTCAACGGTGTCAAAGTCTGGTAATTGCCGCGTGGTCATGTCTTCTTCAAGTTTTGCGAGTGTTCTTTCGCGGTGGCAATGCAAACTGCAAGAGAGTTATTATCTATTGTCTAAATGTGGAGACAAAAGATAATGGCAAAAGAGAAGAAATTAGCCCAAATAGGAATGATGAATATTTAACTCTTTCATGAAAATCTTTATTTTATTATTATCTTTATTTAAAAACAACTTGAAAAAAAATCAAATTGCTAAAAAAAAGTAATTTTTTATAACAAACAAAACAAATATTAACGCCGCAGGGACCATCCCAGTGGCTCCAAAACTTTCTGCTTTAGTCGCCCAAAAACCAAAATCACATCCTTTCCCGAGTACTTTCTCAGGTTCACAGGTTCCTTGTCCATGGCGGTGCTGCATGCTATGCCTGTGAGACGAGAACCGACGCAAAAACCCTCATTATTTATCGACCAATCATTGTCCCACTTCCCTTGTCCTCAACATCTCACATGGAACTCGCAGCGCCCATTTGCATCTGTCTCAATTGATCCAATGCTCAGAATAATCCAGCCTGAGGCAGCCTGGATTTCCCACAACCTGTGTCAGCTCTCCACCACGCAAAGACGAAACAACATGTTCTACCTTGTAGTTATTTCTAGCAGAGTTGTCAATGTTATTGTTGTACGTGGAAGTGGGAAGTGGGAATGGGAATGGGAAATGGGAAATGGGAATGAAGTTGCCATAGATCTGAAGCAATATATATATATAAAAGCTTCATGATCAACCCAGCAACCTACTACTGCACTTCCCTGTCCTCCTCAATCTCAGCAAGGATGGGATC
Organism: Boesenbergia rotunda; assembly: GCA_024364735.1. Lineage (NCBI taxonomy): Eukaryota > Viridiplantae > Streptophyta > Magnoliopsida > Zingiberales > Zingiberaceae > Boesenbergia > Boesenbergia rotunda. The sequence continues at coordinate 205,267 of JAGFNQ010001981.1, read as the reverse complement.
ATGGAAGCTTGTTTCCCTGGTTCTTCTCTTCCTTTCTTGTTCCGCAGCTCTTTCGTCGGCCGATCCGGGGAAGTCCTCCACCGGTTTCTCATTCAAGGACAGCTTCAAGATAATGCCTGCGCAGGATCATTTCAGGACTTCTTCCGACGGGCAGATCTGGTACCTCTACTTGGACAAGAAAGCAGGTATAAAACAGCAATGCATTCTTCCTCTGTTCCTCGAGCTCAATTAAGTGCGCTAATGGCGTATACCTGCCAACGAAGGTGGTGGTTTTCAGACGCGAGAGAGATACCTGTTTGGGTGGTTCAGCATGAAGATGAAGCTCGTCGGCGGTGACTCAGCCGGCGTCGTCACGGCGTACTATGTGAGTAGACGGACTAATTGAGTGATAAATTTGACAGGGGATCGACTTAATGGTAAATGATCAACTGCAGATGTGCTCCGACCTTGGAGCAGGGCCGAAGAGAGACGAGTTGGACTTCGAGTTCTTGGGCAACAGGACGGGGCAGCCTTACACGATCCAGACCAATGTGTACCAAAGTGGGATCGGAGGAAGGGAGATGAGGCACAGTCTGTGGTTCGATCCCACGGCAGACTTCCACACTTATTCCATTCTCTGGAACAGACATCGGATCGTGTACGATTCTGTGCAGAATTGCAGATGCTTGGTGAATCTGTCCGACGATGAAATCGATTTTTTTTTTTTTTTTTTTTTTTGCAGGTTCTACGCGGACAGGGTGCCGATAAGGGTGTACAAGAACAACGGGAGGAAGAACGACTTCTTCCCGACCGAGAAGCCGATGTACATGTTCTCGAGCATCTGGGACGGCGACGACTGGGCCACGAGAGGTGGGCTGGAGAAGACGAACTGGAAGAAGGCGCCGTTCGTGTCGTCGTACAAGGACTTCAATGCGGACGGGTGCCGATGGGAGGATCCGTTCCCGGCGTGCGTCGCCTCCACAGGGGAGCACTGGTGGGATCAGTCGGAGGCGTGGGTGTTCGCCGACGCGCAGCAGGAGGACTTGTCGTGGGTGGGAAGGAACCTCGTCGTGTACGACTACTGCAAGGATACGGAGAGGTACCCCGAATTGCCGGAGGAATGCAACTTGTAGAGGAAGGAAGGAGGAGAAGAAGAAGAAGGAAGACCACAGGAACAAGTATTCAACTTTGAAGTGTACGATTTTGGCGGCGCAATAGATCGTAAATTGTATGTTGCTGTGGGGAATATCGAATTCTGTGATAGATATTGTGTTGGATCATGAAGAGAATTTATTTTGAACCTGCAGAGCCCATTTTTTTTTCTGATCAGAAACAACGGGGAAGAAATAAAAAGCAACAACAAAATGGTCACAAGTTCTATCAAAAGGTAAAAATCTCAATCAAAACTAAATCAAATAGTTTATCTCCAATCATTAACTTAATAATATTACTCGGTTAATGAAAAAAACAAAGAGAGAAAGCAACGAGACAAGAACAGAGTGGACAACTTAGGCACTGTTTTCACTTAAACACCCAACTAATTCCAATGCAATGTTTCCTATTGCCCGCTGCAAATTTGAGGGAATCTACCTCGATGCTCTAACACTGTGGTGCTCTAGTTTCCAAAATGTCAACACCACCTTGGAAGTCTCAACCCTCCATATTTCAACACCATTTTGGAAGTCTCAACCCTTCAGATTTATTGAGCTCACTTGAGGGAGAGGATGGTTAACTCTGTGTCGTCTACACGTATTAACATACAATATCATGTTTAGTGTCTATCTCTCTTATGCAAAGGATATTATGATTAAAATATCGTCGTGATTTATCCCTTTATACAGTGTATGGAACCGGCTGGACGGACAACTAAAATGGCAACCTCACCAACTCAGTTTCAGTAATGATGAAATCTCCTACTCTTTGTGAATTGGCCCAGACCTGTTCGAGCATGCCTAACCAGCTTAGTCTAGACCTAACTACAGTCAATTTGTGCAATGGATGAATTGTAACCAATTTTCCGCAGTGAATTTGAGACATTTAAACTTTGTATTCAATGTGGTGGGGGAGGCAAACGCTGACAAGTCTCACATTCTGGTGCAAGATGAGCATTTGTGGTCCACTTCACAAATTCTTCTACGAAAGGCAGAAAGGGTCATAAAAACAACGGCATGTCAAAATTCAATGCCATTTTTCTTACTATAATCTCTCACTTCAATATCTCGGCATAAAAGGTCCCAAATCTCATCGGTTCATTTATCTCCGGCCACCCTAACACCGTGAAAGAAGAGCTCTCTCTGTTTTTTTTTTGTTGTCTCTTCTTGCCTGTGGGTTGTGACTGTGTGGAAGCTAACAAGCCCATCCAGTTGGATGGTCCGGTGGAGACAAAGCTGTGCATGCATTAACTCTCCCACTTGTATTTCTTTCTCCTCCCTTCCTCGACTTGCTCGCTCTCGAGTTTACGAGGGCTTTGCGTTCTCCTCCTCCTCCTCTGAGCCAAGCGACTGAGCATGGTGGTTGTGAAGTCTCAGAGATTTTGATTGCTTCCTTAATGGCTTCGGGGTTCCCAAGGCAGAGAGGAGACTGCCTCTGTACTCTCGAAGGAAACCGTCCATGAGCTGGTATTACTCTCGCTATACTTCCTGTTACTTACTGTTACACCTCCTCACCCTAGTTAAGGCAAGAAATCAACCCGAATTTTGGTTGCGTGTGATGTGCCATGGCAGGAGGAGCATTGAAGCAGCAGAGGAGAGCAGGCAAAGGAGAGGAGAAGATGGAGAAGGAGAGGATGCCCGGCACCGTCTGGTTTGCGCTCAAGAAGTCACTCCACTGCAAATCGGAGCCCTCCGACGTGTACGACCCCAAGGCCAGGGGGAGCCATCATCACCTGGGTAGCATCCTCACCAGGAAGCCGCCGAGGTCTGGCTGCTCCAGATCCATCGCCAACCTCAAGGACGTCATCCATGGCAGCAAGAGGCACCTTGAGAAGCCGCCCAGCTGCAGCCCCCGGTCGATCGGCAGCAACGAGTTCCTCAACCCCATCACGCACGAGGTCATCCTCAGCAACTCCCGGTGCGAACTCAGGATCACCGGCTTCGGCGCCTGCCCCGACGGAGAACACCACCCTTCGTACGTCGGCACCCTCCGGCCAGGCACGCCCGGCCCTGGAGGCCACCACTACTCCCTCCAGAGCTGTCCTTCCTACAGGGGAGCACCCAACACCACTCCCCCGAGGAAGTGCTTTACGGCTTCCTCTGTTTCCAGCTCTTTATTGCCCGGAGACGGAGGAGGAGCTCACCACGCCGCCGCCGCTCCGACACAGAGGGCTTCCCACGAACCAGAGTCACAGTTGCAAGCAAAGAGACCCTCCAGTGGACTGACGTGCCACAAGTGCGGTGAGCCGTTTGGCAAGTTGGAGGCCTTGGAGTCGCACCACCTTTCCAACCACGCAGGTAGGCATTTGCTTTCGTTTCATGGATTTCAGTGCTTCAATCTTGTCATAGAATTGACGAATGCGCAGTGACTGAGCTGGTGGAAGGCGACTCGTCGCGGAAGATCGTCGAGATCATCTGCCGGGCGAGCTGGGTGAAGGCGGAGAACAGTAGCATCCGCATCGAACGCGTCCTCAAGGTCCACAACACGCAGAAGACGCTCGCCCGCTTCGAGGACTACCGCGAAGCGGTTAAGGCCAAGGCGAGCAAGCTGGCGAAGAAGCACCCCCGGTGCCTGGCCGACGGCAACGAGCTGCTTCGCTTTCACGGCACCACCATTGCCTGCGGCCTCGGCGCCGGCGCCTCCTCCACCCTCTGCTCCTCCGACAAGTGCAACGTGTGCCGGATCGTCCGCCACGGCTTCTCCACGAGCAAGAAGGAGGACGTGGTCAGGGGCGGCGGGGTGGGCGTGTTCACCACCTCCACCAGCGGCCGGGCGTTCGAGGCGATCGGAGACGCCGGCGAGGAGGACGGCGGCGGAAAGAAGGCGCTGCTAGTGTGCAGGTAGGGACCGACTCATGGCGTTAACCGCGTCGCGTCACTTCAAATTTCACCGGATTTTGTCTAATCCCATCAGCTCCCACGCGCAGAGTGGTCGCGGACGGGTGCACCGGCCATTGGACAACTACCAAGAGCTCGCGAGGCAGACCGGGTTCGACTCAGTCGCCGGAAAGGTAGGCCTCTACGCCAACATCGAGGAGCTCTACCTGCTCAATCCAAGGGCTTTACTTCCCTGCTTCGTGGTGATCTGCAAAACATGATGCGATTATTACCGAAAATTTCCTAGATCCTCTCCTCTTTCACTTCAATCCCGAAGAATCACAGAATTGTTGGTAATCTGTGTGCGCTTGCATTCAGATAAATTTGCATTTATTTTTCGTGTCCGGTGTTCCTTTTGCCAGAGAAATCGAGATGGCAATGCCATGCTCGTCCGTTCTCCTCATTGATCCGTCTTTTTCATCAGCATCAGCTCACTGTCGCCTCTGCTCGATTAACTACCGCATGAACTCACTGCGGTAGAGGACTACCCCGCATTGCACTCTCGACAATTTCGAAGAAAAACCTCTGCGACTTCTGTAAATTCTTCAACTAATGCTAAGTCAGCCACGAAGATCCTAACGATAAATGAGTTATATTCGAAGAAGCTTAATACCATTATCAAAAAGAATACAATAGAATTTTACATTTAAGAGGGTGGGACGACTTTTGTAATACATCAAGGAAAACAAAGGTTAATCTCCCTTTGGACCACCAGCCGACAGCCTTTTGGTATTCAAGAACTGGAAACAAAATTAAGTTTGCCACCGTGATTTCAGGCTTCTGATATTGGTCCTACGCTTTTGAAGTTATCCTCTCACGCCATTCTCTCCCTAAAACCCCTGCTCAGCGGGCCTATGGTGCAGCGGAAATGTATTAGTTATCATCTCATATATTTGTAATTCAATCTCTAATTGCGTGTATTTTATAAATTTTTTTTTTTGAAATCAGACGCGAATTCTGAGATGCTGAGCTTCTGGATCGTCCGTCGCGAACGCTTCATGATATGCGTTGGTGATCGATAAAATTTTCATAAGACCAAATGATCGCCTAAGATTAAATATTATCTAACCTCATTAATTATTTTTTTCTCCTCAAACCCCTGTTCAAATGTTCCCGATCCTCTGTCGTCAGTTGTTCCTCCATTGACAACTAACTGAGCTTGATTTGTTATTACTTCACTATGGTGTCTTATTTTAATGCAATTTGAAGAGAAGCAACTTGAAAAATTATTTATTGAATCATCCTATATTAATGGTTTTGATTCAATTATATTTTTATTTATATTTAAATAAATTTTATTTTATTTTATTATTTCTAATTAAATTCTTTTTTATATTCACGTATTATCATCTCATTGTATAATTGAGATATATAATAACTGTCTATATCATTTTAAATATATTTTTTTAGAATTTTTCTGTAATTCTTTAATATCTTTATTTTTTTGTCTTATCTATTTTTATAGATCCATTTTAATATACTTATCACTGATTCTCATTTTTTTGATGGGTATTCATTTTATAATTCATCATTTAATTTTATATAATATAATAATCTAATCATTATTTTATAATTTTTAAAAATTTTTATAAGTATCATTAGATTATAGACTATATTAATTTTAGAACGGTCAAATGACAGAGCGGGTTGTCCTATAGTAGACTAATCATTTGGCAGGACGGAATGCCTGATCTGTTATCTTGGTGTGTTAGAAAATCTCCAACTCAATTTAAGGCGAGTTGCGGGTTAGGCCCTGGGTCTATCAAAAATTTTAAAAAAAATTCATATATTTAACGTTTTATTTTGAAAATATTTCATCAATTAAATATATCTAAAACGTATACTTTAAATGTATATGGACAAACAAATAATCATATTCGATGAAAAATATTATTTTTACTTTTAAATTATAATAAAGAAAGATAATAAAATGATAAAAAATTTGGTTACATATGTTTCTCAACCTGCGAGCCAACCTAAACCTGTCGCGGGTAGACCCATGCGGGTTGCCGACTTAGGCGGGCCTACCGCTGCGGGCTTAGTTGATATAATTTCAATCCAATCCGTTTAAATTATTTGACAAGGCTGGCTAATCTGATGGGCCAACTCAAATAGACCATTCTAACTAATATATGCAATGATCAAGTGAGAGTTATATGCACTGGATTTGATGTGATGGTAAAAAATAGAATAAACTTTTATACAATGAGAGTTTGATTCCCATGTAGAATATTTTATTTTAGGTTCAATATCTATAATATAGACATAATATGATAATCAATTAAAATTAAATATTAAAAAAAAAAAAATGATAAAATAAAACTAAAATATTGAAGTTTGTCTTGCATATGATAAATAAAATGTAAGTATAGCATAAGTAAAATATTGTCGATGTAAAGAACGTACATAAGTTCGAATAAATATAGATATTTTAATGAACTTATGGCATATCCTACCTATGTTAACGCAGGAGATTATTCTGTCATCTCAAGAAAAATAAGATTTCTTTCAAATAACATGGTCAACGCAATTTGAGACTATTTCTTTTCTTTCGGATAACGAACGGATCTCTGTCCCCAATATACTTTTATCCTTGTATTTTAATTCGTCGCGATCATCGGCGAGTCGTTTAATCGCCGATCAAGCATCATTAAAGATTTTCGATCGTCGTCCGAATCAAACGATACCCTTGGAGAAGAGTGAATCGGTCGGGATCGTCGTAATTGTCAACTCGCCGGATTCAATGGTGAATCCGATAAGATCACAATTACGACGATCCCTGACGGATTCATCGTACCTCCCAGGATATAGTTTGGTTCAGAGCGACGATCGAAAACTACCCATGATATTCGATCGACGATCGAATGACACATTAGTCATCATCAACGAATTAGGATAGAGGATAGATCATTTCGGAACAGAGGATTCATTATCATGAATTTATTGGATGCGAGACGACATCTAATTCCTCGGTCCCTTAAACTAATTAATGTGATTACACAATCCGCTCCGGGTTAGGCGCCATTAATGTGGCATATTAACGATCTTTCAAACGCAAATGCTTAGGACTGAATGACCAATTACGTCCATACACATTTTTATCGATACGCGGAGAGGAAACGAGACCGTATGAAATAAACGTTATTATCCTTAATGCTTCAATGATATATAGACAAATTTAAATGGGGATGAAAACTAAAGTAAAACGAGAATTTATCAAAGATCGCATGCAAATTTAATAAATTTTAAAAATCACGTCCTATATTTTGAGAATGTTTAAATGACATATTAATTTATGTAAATATTATTTTTTTATATGTCAATTTCTAATACATTTGAGACAAATTTCAAATGTTTAAATTTTAAAATAATTTCGATTATTCAAATGAATGCAATTTCAATATCTCTCCCTCTCTCTCCATGGAAAATAAATCTCTCCCTCCCTCCTTCCCTCACTTGTGGATTTATACAACTCGATTTTCCCCCAAAATTTAACTACTAAAATTAAAAAAAAGATTTGACATCAAATCAACTTTCTTCAAATTCTACTACTCTTTCATGTTGTTATAAATTTGCAAAAATCTAAAGAATTTAAGGCAATCAATAGATTTCGATCAAAATCACTGATCGACTTATAGAGTTTCGATTGCACTCATTCCAAATCTTGTGAGTTTCTAAAGTCCCTAGGAGTCTGAATATGTCCTCCTTGACTGTTTTCAAGCTTATATAGTAGTGTCAAAGAGAAAAAAATTTTAGCTAGAATTCTTAGGTTTGGTCTCCTAGAGACTAGGACCATGTTAAACATGACCTAAGAACATACCAAGACCAAGTTGAGTTTGGTGTGGGAGATCTGACCCAACTTAGTCCTAGTATCCTAGTATGCTCTCTGATCATGCCCAACGTGAACCTGGTCTCAGGAGACTAAGCCCAAATGTTCTAGTTGAAAGTGAGCATAATACTAGAGCACTTATGGGGAGCTCAAATTAAGTAATAAAGAATACCTTTAGATTTCTTGCAACATCAGAAATCCACAAGACCTTAAGTGAGTGCAATTTGAGCTCTCTAGGTCAATTAATGAGTTTTGACCGAATCCATTGATGGACCTATGCTATTTGGATTTATACAAACTTGTATCCATCCGGTAAGATTGGTGAGTGAAAGGAAGGTAGATGTGATGTCAAACCTTGACTACGATCAAGGTACACTGTGAGCCTGGTGTTGGGAAACCAAACATAGAGAACATAGATTGCACCCATTTAAAGGTCTTATGAATTTCAGAGGTCACAAAGAGTCCAGATGTAGATTCCATTGCTTTTTTAGGACTCCCCACAGGTGCTCAAATATTACGTTAACTTTTACTAGAATGCTTGGCCTAAGCATTATAGCAGAAGACATTTTTCTCCTTGACACTACCAAGGAAGTCTGAAAATTGTAAAGGTACATTTGGACTCCTTGGTGTTGGAACGAGTGGACCAAATAGAGGAGTGAATAACCTACAATAGAAAACTCAATCTCTTGATTTCTAACTTAACAAGGATATACACTTTTAATTAAAGAATAAAATATAAGCATAACAGACAATAAGAGGCAGAGGGTTACTTGGTTACAACCTAGGTGGTTATTAATCTAAGATAGTGAAAGCTCAACTACAAATCTTCTTCGTGAAGGTGGAGTAGTCTATTATAAACTTTAGAAGCTCAAAAACAATGTAGAAAATGATTACATAGTGTGTTCTTGAATTCTTAGCTCTCTATGGTGCTATTTATAATGCGCTATGCAAAATTTACCGTTGCTGACATGACATTGGAGGTGCCTCCAATGTCAGTGGAGGCGCCTCCATGTGATAAAGTTTAATCAACGACTCTATAACATTGGAGGCGCCTCTAAAGTGGTTTGAGGAGCCTCGGCTATTGTTCATCTGAGGTGCCTTAGATGACACTTAGGGTGTCTTGAACATTGTTCATCTGAGACACCTCTAGTTCGATCTGAGGCGCCTTAAAAACTGATCATCCGAGAATGATCAATCTCAATCTTGCATTCTTTGTTCGGCTCACTTGGGTGATGCTCCAATCGTTTGGAGTTGACATCATTTGAATCCAACTCCGACCTTATCCTTGATCAAGCTTCTTCCCCAATTTCTCGTCCCTAAAATGCGCTACGCGTGTTCTTCTTGCTCTACCGATATACTTTTCCGTAACTTCTCGTCCCTCGGATGCACCGAGCCCGTCGACTCCCTTCCCATGCCCTCATTCTCGCTTTGTGCGTCTTTTGCTCAACTTCTTGTGTTTCTAAATTCTTGCACACTTAGACATAAGACATTAAAAAACACAGGATCTAACTTAACTCAATTGATCAACATCAAACTAACCCGTGATATTTATAATCTCCCCTTTTTTATATGCATTAACCCGAGTTAAGATAAGAGTAAACCAACAATAAAATTCTATAAACAATTAAGCATAAAAATAATTGCAAATAAGTACAGAAAAAATGTAATCTCCCCTTTAATTTAACCCCCATCATTTCTCCTCTTTGACATCAAAAAAAAAAAAAGGGATAAGTATAACAAAAAAAATATAGAAAAATCTGAAAATTTTTCTAGTAGTTTGTACATACAATATGTAAGCCGGTATATTTTTCAAAAAAAAATATTTTCTAAATAAACTAATTTTCATGAATTAAAATATAGATTTCCTCTTTAACTTAATTCCCATCTTTCTCCCCTTTGATCATATTAAAAAAATAGGGTAAGTATAATGGAAAAGATATAGAACAATCTGAAAATTTTTCTAGTGGTTTGGAAAAAAAATTATTTTTTAAATAAACTAATTTTCATGAATTAAAATATAGATTATTGAATTTGAAAATTATTTTTAACCTTTGGAAAATATTGAGAATTTTTATCAATATTGATCATTATTAATCTGATCATAGGAAAAATTTTGATGAAAAAACTTTTTTTGTCAAAATAATTATTTTTGAATAGAAATAATTATTAATGAAAATAAATTCTTCAAACTAGATTTCTATGACTAAACAATTTGCTAATTTTTTTGAACATTCAAAATACAACGATCATTTGCCCAAAAAAAATTAGGTTTTTTCAAAATTAATTTCCAACATTTTTATTTTAAAATCATATTTCATAAAATAATTCATAAAAAAATTTAACGGTCAAAAAATCTCAAAATTTTTTATACCAATAGATAACATAATGTTTTATAACATAAAATTAAAAAAAAATAACTAAAGAGAAAGGCTATGAAAACTAATTTTTCAATCATTCTATTTATTTAATCAAATTAATATAAAATAAAGGTAATTTAATAGATTAATACATATTTTGGAATTTAAATACAGTTCTACCAACAAGATTTATCAATAATTTTTTTAGAATATTATTTCTTGAAATCTTTACAATTTAGCCCCTGGATTTCTCAAATACTAGTTCAGTCCTGCATAGTATCTAAAATTACTTTCTAGACATATGAATTTGAACATACAAAATCCTTTTCTGATTTTAATTTTTTTCATTTGTTCTTTTAATTTTGTAATTTTAATTTGACTTTTATCAAATTGTTCTAATAGACATACATTTGCCAAGTTAATTCTTAAATTAATATTATCATTTTTCAATTTTGTTGGTGCAAGTTGTATCAGTGATGTCTCCTCTAAATGTTTCAATGTTTGACAATATATTTAAGTCAGTGATACATTGAATAAAGGAAGGGTTAGTCAAGAAAGGTATAACAAAGTGAACCAAAGTCCTAGTAAACCTAGGCAATAAGTCCTGGTTCGAAGAATTGGACACGAAGTCCTGGTTCAAGGAATTGGACACTAAGTCCTGACCAAGCGCTGGGCACCTAAGACCTAACTAAGGGTTGGGCACGAAGTCCTAGTTCGAGGAATTGGACACTAAGTCCTGGCCAAGGGTTGAGCACGAAGACCTGGTTCGAGGAATTGGGCAAAAGTCCTGATGAGTGAAGTTAGACACTAAGTCCTGGATCTAGGGTTTGGGCGCGAAGTCTATGTCCGAGGGATTGAGCAACTTAGCTGAGCGATGACTAAGGACATAAGTAGAGACGGGTCGAGGGTCGGACGTCTTGAGATCCGAGAGTATCGAAGGCTAAGTTAAAGACCACCCGAATGGACTGGGTGGCAACCGTCTCCTGAGAGGAGTAGGTGAAAGGCGCGCGTTCCCGGGGGTGGGAACTTGCGTCGGTTCGACTTAGGGTTTCGGGGGGTGAGAAGTCAGGACCATTTCCTTAAGGTTAAGATTATCTACTTGTTTGCCTTGTATTTATGTATCTTGCAGGTACCTAAAAGTGAAGACAAAGCAGGCAAACAACCAAACAAACAAGGCTGGAAAAGGGATGCTAGGCGCCCCCATTGAAGGAGGCGCCCTAACGGAGCTAGGCGCCTCATTGAATGAGGCGCCTGGGTTCAATGAGGCACCTGGGAGGTCTAGGGCACCATGGTCAGAAGCCTTATCGACTGCGGCGAGTTCGGCGCGGAGATAAGCTTTGACCAAGCCCTTTGAGGCTCCCCCTTCAACACAGGCGCCCTAGACAAGACTATAAAAGGGGCTTCGACCCCTCAACTCAAAACACAACTTTCCGAAACCATTCTAAGCTTCCCAAGTGACGACAAAGCGCTAACGACGAAGCTCTACGACCAGGAGGTTCCAGGAGGAAGTGTGCGACACTTCGGAGGTCCAGATCGGCCGAGTTTCAATCTGTTTGTTCGGTTTGAGTTTACATTCTGCATTTAAATTTATCTATCTTTTGTTTGTAACTCTTGCACTGTAAGACGGGTTTCTCCGCCTCCGGAAAGTCCGGAAAGGAGACCATTAGTGGATGGACGTTCCCATACTTAGGCCTTGGATGTACTGACCCTGGGGGGTCGGGAACCAAGTAAAATCCCGTGTGTAATTTGTGTCATTCTTTACTTTACTGTTTTATTTTCCGCTGTGCTACTAACGCTCTGTTTAGAACGAATCTCAAAGTGTCGAACCGAAAAGTTTACAAAGTTTGCGAAAGATTTTTTACGGTCGATATTCACCCCCTATCGACGACACTGGTCCTACAAGTGGTATCAGAGCCAGACCGCTCTTCACCGGACTAACCGCCGACGGAGCAAAGACGTCAGGAGTTGAGGGGGAGCCCAGAGGTGAATCAACTACAATTTTTTTTAATGTCAGTTTTTAAATTTCATATTACATGTTTCAAGTGCAGGGAGAGAGGGCACTATAAAAATCAGTGCCCTACTCGTAAGACTCGAACTTCACCACTGGAAGCAAAAGAGGCATAAGCGCCTGGAGTCCGGAGGGATAAAAGTCACGTACGATGCTTCAAATGCGAAAAGTACGGACACTACAAGAATAAGTGTTTAGCCAAGGTTCGGAAAATTTACGTTCCTAGAAAATTTCAAATTCCTACACAATCATATGGTAATTTAGATAATTTTTCTGATAAATTAAAATTACGCACAGTCAAATTAACATTTTGCATGCACAATTAGAAAATGTAGATGTTGCTAAAATATCAGAAATTAATTATTTAATCCTTAATGTCAATTCAATGATCTCTGAAATTAATTCTGACAATATTAAAATTAATTCTGTCAATACTAAAATTAATTCTGTTAATACTAAAATTAATTATGATAATATTAAAATTAATTCTGATAATATTGAAATTAATTTGAAATTAATTGTGTAATTAATCTTAATGTTATTCCTGAAATTGAATCTGATAATCTTAAGGATAATCTAGAAATTAATTTTGAAATTCTTAAGGATAATCTAGAAATTAAATTTGAAAATCTTACTGATAACTCTGAATTTAAATTTGAAAATCTTACTGATAACTTTGAATTTAAATTTGAAAATCTTACTGATAACACTGAATTTAAATTTGAAAATCTTACTGATAACTCTGAATTCAAATTTGAAAATCTTACTGATAACTCAGAATTCAAATTTGAAAATCTTACTGATAACTCTGAATTCAAATTTGAAAATCTTACTGATAATTCTAAAAATTGCGAGATTAATCCTGAAAATATTGAAGATATTTCTGAGGATATTCTTGAGGCTATTAAAGATAATGCTGAGGATAACGTTGAGGATATTGAATTGAAATTCTTTTAGATGATAATTTAATTATAGATAATATTGAAGATTATTACAAAACATTAACTAGTGACCCAAATTACTCCACCTACTTTGAGGATATTGAAGGATGTAATTTTGAGGATGAGGAGGAAAATGAATTATCTGAGATGAAGGCTATAGTTAATAAAGTTCACAAAGATTCAAATAAATCAGAAGTATTAGAAAAATATGAAAAGATAAATAAAGAAAAAATAGTAAAAGAATTAGAAATTTTGAAATAGTGAAAATGATGAATCTAAACCCAGAATTATTATCTAACCCAGAAATGTTGAAATTTAAATCTAATTAAATCTTAACAATTTTTACCTTATTTATTTCAATCTTAAATAATCCTTAATTAACTTAATTTTAATTATCCATAATTAACTTAATCTTAATTCTTTAATTAATTTAACTTTAATTAATTCAAATTCAAATAATCTTTAATTCAAATTTAATTAATCTTTAATTAAATTAATCTTTAATTAATTTAAAATCAATTAATCTTCAATTAAATCAAAATCAATTAATCTTCAATTAATGCAAAATCAATTAATCTTCAATTAAATCAAAATCAATTAATCTTCAATTAATGCAAAATCAATTAATCTTCAATTATTTCAAAATCAATTAATCTTTAATTAATGCAAAATCAATTAATCTACAATTAATTCAAATTCAATTAATCTTTAATTAATTCAAATTCAATTAATCTTTAATTAATTCAACTTTAATTAATCTTTAATTAATTTAAATTTAAGTAATTCCTAATTAATTCAATTAACCCTTAATTTAATTACTTCGATTAATTCAACCTCAATTATTTCTTAATTTCAAATAAGTCTTAATTAATTCAACTTCAATTGACTTTAAGTAATTCTTAATTAATTCAATTTTAATTAATTCTGAATTTAGATCTAATTAATTGTTAAGTAACTTAAACTCGAATTAAATAAAATCTTACCCAAACCGTAATAATTAATTTAATAAAATTAAATATGTCAAAATGGGTTGGCATATCTGCGGGTTCACACGATATATATCAAATTGGGAATTTGATACAACATTAGAAACTTAAGGAAAATAATTTAACTTGTTTGACTCATGAATAACTGTCATGCCATGCATATGCAATTTTCTTAAAATATATGTCATGTCATTCATGTTTAATTTTATGCATGATTTAGAACGGTTATAGGAAAAAGAATAATTGAAACTTGATCAACCCAGTATTAGGTGGAGGTGAGATGATAGTATGTTAGGGAAGCCGTTTGGTGGAACTAGCTGAAGCTACCGATCCAAAACCTAAGCTAGTTAGACCAAAATTTTTCAAGAAGTAATTTGAAAATGAATTTTTGATAAAAGGCTTTGTCAAGGAAAGGGTTGTTGCTCCAATAAGGCTACGGCCAAAGAAGGCCTCTGTGCCTCACCAAGACCTGGAAGCCAATTACCGAAAATCAAAATCACTTTACTATTTGATAAATTTGAATCTAACACAAGTTTCAATTAAATCTTAGATTTAACAATCAATTGAGTAAAATAATTCAAGCATCTCACAATGCACCCATAAGGCAACCATGCTTGCTGTATTGAGACATCTAGAATGAGTGAGATGTTAAAGATTAATAAATTAAAAAATATTTTTTCAAAATTATTTTCCAAAACTCTTAGAATATTTTTCTAAAAATCTATTTTCAAAATAGTGCTTTAATATAATAATATTTTTATGAATTTCATGATTGTCTGATTGCTTATACATATTATAGATTTTCAAAAATTATATTCTTTTGAAAAATTGTTTGACCTACACAATTAGATACAAGCCTTTAGGTCAACACTAAAGTCCCCTAAGACACTTAGATAGAGTCAAACGGTACAGGGGAGTGTTTTATTCTTTTAATTTTTTTTATCTTTCAAAAAAAATTGTGCCTTAAAAATCACTATCTTTTAAAAATATTTTTCGAAAACTGTGCCTTAATTACTATCACTTATGTTTTAAAAAAAGCTCATGCTTTAACAGTTATTCATATTCCAAATTGAATTTTCTAAAAACTTATCTTCTTAAAAATTACCATATTGTCATTCAAAGCTGTTCTTTTGATTTTGATAAACCCTAAAGACAAAGAGGAGGTCTACCTCATGATCTACAAGGACTCCTAGGATGTGTCAAATTTAGGGAGAGTCTAAGTCAAAAAAAGATTTTCTGACAAGTATTTTTCAAAACTATTTTTTTAAATTAGATAATTTTTTTGGGCTAAAACCAAACCCTAATGACTCAGAGGAAGAGTACTTGTAGTCAACAAGCTTCCTAGGACTGGGTCAAGTTGAGGGGGAGGTCAAACTGAAAGAATTATTAAATATTTCAAAATAATATGTTTTCATGTACTGTATTGTTTAAATCCTTCTGAAAACATAAGGAAGTTTGTTTAAATACTGTCATCTTTTATGAAAAATATAATACTATCACTTTCAAATTTTTTATAAAATTCTTTTGGAAAATAATATTTACTTGAGTTTGAAGAATTTCCAGGACACATAGGGAAATGTCCTTGTAATTAACAAGGTTTCCTAGGACTGTGTCAGACTGGAAAAGAAACCAAGTCAAGTAAAATATTATGTTTTCAAATATCCTTCAAAAATGCATGATGTTTTTCTAATGTACTTATGTGTTTCAAACTCAATATAATTTTTCTAAAGTACTTGAATTTTTCAAAAACTCAATATATTTTTTCTAAAGTACTTGCATTTTTTTCAAGAACTCAATATATTTTTCTAAAGTACTTACATTTTTTCAAGAACTCAATATATTTTTCTAAAGTACTTGCATTTTTTCAAGAGCTTAATATATTTTTTCTAAAGTACTTGCATTTTTCAAAAGCTCAATATATTTTTAAAAGTACTTGAATTTCTCAAAAGCTCAATATATTTTTAAAGTACTTGCATGTCTCAAAAGCTCAATATATTTTTCAACAATACTTGCTGTGAGAATCTGGGAAATTCGAGGGTTTAATTGCAAAATTTCCAAATTAAAGAGTTATAGTGGGTTTAACAAAATCTGGATGGGTTTATTTGCAAAAGACCAAATCCTTATATTACCCACTCGTGGCTGAGTCGATCGCGAACCCTAAATCTCACGAGCCCTCCTTCACTTTTTCTTCTTCTTCTGCTTCTCGTTTCCGCCGTCGAGCCCACTCAACCAACGCCGGCGATCTCTCAGCTCGTGCCACTAGGGATAGTCGACACTAGGAGATTCGTGACCCCGTTTCCCTAGCAGATTACGTTGTCGCCGGCATCATCGAGGAGGTAAACGATTGGATTTGCCCTAGTTTTCGATCCCGGGATTCTTACCTCGATCTTCTCAGTATTTCGCAATCTATCTTGGTCCTGAGGTGGAATTGATTGATCTAGGGTTTCTTGGTCGGCTTGGGTTGGATCTGGTACCGGGAGCACGTCGTGATCGCCTGAGCCGGAGCCAGAGCCGGAGCAAGGGACGCCGAACTCTTTTGAGGTAAGGAATTAGGTCTGGGATCGAGTCTTTCTGTTCTGATCAGATTTGGTTTTCCGTGAGTTTGGATGTTGATCTGTGTTCATGCATTTTTGGGGTTCTTGGATCGCAGGGGGCTTGTGTCCGATTTATTCTTATTTGGATTAGTTAACCCTGATAGCATGTATGTTGTTAGTGTTTGATCTATGATCTTGCTAGGTTCTGTTAATATGTCATGCTTGGATTACGGCTGTTGGGATGATTTAAGGTTGGATTGAGGATGCCCATTTCACTGTATACGTTCTGTGTTCATCATGATCTGGAGCTCGCCGTGTGCTGGGGAATTGATGAAGGATGGCTCGGGTGGTTGTTTCCCTGTGTGTGGTGGTCTATTTTGTTTTAGGTTAGAAGTTGGTGGTGTACAAGTGATGACCCTGGGAATTGGCTCGGGTTTGGGTATTAGATTGATCTTTTGTTCCTTCTTCATATGTGTTGTAAGGCATAGAACAGTGATGAAGAGAGGGCTGTGTTGATCCGGGTGGTAGGAGATGATTAATTATTTACTATTGTGTAGATAGTTAAGTGCTTTCGTATTGATGCAGGACATTGATTGCCGCGGCTATCTGCTTTGCAGATATTCTTCTGGACGGGGGTTCTCGACGCTTGGACTTCTTCATATCGAGGCGGGTACCTCTGACTTATCTTTTAGATTAGTCATAGTTGATATGCTTGATATGCTATGTTTAGCGGTAGGGTAATGTAGTATTTTATACCTGCTCTACCTTGGCTAATACTGTTTATGATGTACCTAGCATGTGATACCTATACCTTTAAGACCTAAGCTATGGTGCATTATCTATGATCCTTGCATATCATGTTGATATAGGTGGACTAGATAGTGGATGCGGTTTGACCAGAGTCATGCATCATCGTGCACTGTGCATCACTGTCGATCAGGGGCCCCTTTATGGGTGAGTCAGGTCGACAGTCATACTGACCTATCCATACGGCCACTCATGGGTTAGTGGTTGACGGAGTATGGGTAGTGTGCTCTGTGCTGCTCCGCTCATGCACTCATGGGTTAGTGAATCGGAGCGTGGTAGCAGGCAGAGGTCCCTCCTGGAGTAGTCCATATACCAGGAGTAGAGAGAGAGACCTCTCCCCCATTTATACACATGGGGTAGGTGTTAACACTCAGATAGAGATATCCTCCAGAGATGGCCTGGGGCTGATAGTGATATAGCCAGGATAGGTGATGGCCTGGGGCTGATAGAGATATCGCCAGGATAGGTTTTGGCCTGGGGCTATTAGTGATATAGCCAGGATAGGTGATGGCCTGGGGCTGATAGAGATATCGCCAGGATAGGTCTTGGCCTGGGGTTATTAGTGATATCGCCAGGATAGGTCATGGAGTAGGGGTGTTACGCCGGCAGCATAACGTCTACTCGGTTGCTCAGGAGTAGCGACGACAGAGTACGGACGGCAGTCACAGCTCTACGCCGGAGGGTGGCCTCCGCTCAGTTTCCTCCCGTACATAGGTGTCGATGTCTGACCGGCGACAGAGGTGACCATGTCATTGCACCATGTGCATACGCATCTTTTGCACTTGCCGTGCTTGTTATACTTGGATGTTGCATTTGATTGACATGCACATATAGGAGACCCTTAAGTCTGGTTTCAGCGACCAGCCACATTGGTATGACATTTTCTATTCCTGTTCAGTTGTTCTTACCACTACCTGTACCTGTGTTATTTCGTTAGCATGTTACACTATTGCTAGCCTAGACTATCTTGTATATCTGATGAGATATTCGCTGAGTATTGTTACTCACCCCGTCCGCTCCCTGTTTTTATTTCAGGATGATTGTCTGGAGTGCCCGGCAGCCTGTCCCAGTTCGCGTATTTCTTCGAGATGACTCCGGGATGTTTCGTTTACTTTATAGTGGTACATGTTGGTACCCATTTTCTGTTTCCGTTTCTTTACTTTTCCGTTGCTGTATTCATGTCTGGTCGTGTCTTTTTATACAGTGGTATAGTTGTACTTTTGTGAGCCATGGAGGTCTTGTGTTTTGCGTTTGTCGTAAGTTGTACCGGTACGCAGCTTTCATCGCCGTCTCGCTTTTGTTGATTTCAGATAGTTGTTCCAGCCCTATAGGCTGTGGTACAATCATCTGAGGTGGTCGTAGAGGTTAGGTTTCTGAATTGTCCGTCGGTCGAGGGAGTGGCAGTCCGGTCGGTATCGGACGGGCAGCTCCTCGGGGCGTGACAGCTCACTTGGTACCAGGATTCAGGAACTATTGTACTTGTCCTGGAGGTCAAGGGTTCGAATCCTGGGGAAGGCAAAAACCCACTGCCAGGGGTGGGAAGACCGTAGGGTCGCCGGCCTAGAGGGTTGCCTGCGGGGACCATAGAGGCGGGGCCGCTACACTTGCATTTTTCAAAATATTCAAAATATGTTTTGAAAATCTTTCTCAATTGAAAATTTTTCTAAGACAAAATTTTCTAAGTCTTCTGAAAGTACAAAATTGACTTTTGCACAATACTTTTCAAAGTGTAATGTTTTGGTGTAATTATTTAGCCCTTTGCTATGCTTTCAACGATTTATACTAAGTACGTTCAAATGAAAAAAATATTTTCATTGTTGGTGCGAGTGTTTTGGTGATTTTTGATGTATGACAAAGGGGGAGAGTGAGCTTAAGTTAGAAAATTTTTATTTTTTCCCAAGGATCAATGAAAATCAAAATGTTTTTTTAAAGGGGGAGAGTGAGCTTATGTTAGAAATATTTTTCTCCCAAAGATCAAAATGTATTTTCAAAACTTAGATCAATTTTTTATTTTCTTTTGATCCCAAGGATTATAATTTAGCCCTTTCAGCAATCTATCTTAAGATATTGTCAAACATCAAAAAGGGGGAGATTGTTGGTGCAAGTTCCATCAGTGATGTCCTCCTCTAAATGTTTCAATGTTTGACAATATACTTAAGTCAGTGATACATTGAACAAAGGAAGGGTTAGTCAAGAAAGGTATAACAAAGTGAACCAAAGTCCTAGTAAACCTAGGCAATAAGTCCTGGTTCGAAGAATTGGGCACGAAGTCCTGGTTCAAGGAATTGGGCACTAAGTCCTGGCCAATGGCTGGGCACCTAAGACCTGACCAAGGGTTGGGCACGAAGTCCTAGTTTGAGGAATTGGGCACTAAGTCCTGGCCAAGGGTTGGGCATGAAGACCTGGTTTGAGGAATTGGCCAAAAGTCCTGATGAGTGAAGTTAGACACTAAGTCCTGGACCTAGGGTTTGGGCACGAACTCTTGGTCCGAGGGATTGAGCAACTTAGCTGAGCGATGACTAAGGACATAAGTAGAGATGGGTCGAGGGTCGGACGTCTTGAGATCCGAGAGTATCGAAGACTAAGTTAAAGTCCACCCGAATGGACTGGGTGACAACCGTCTCCTGAGAGGAGTAGGTGAAAGGCGCGTTCCTGGGGGTGGGAACTTGCGTCGGTTCGACCTAGGGTTTCATGGAAATCCGAAGTCAGGACCATTTCCTTAAGGTTAAGATTATCTACTTGTTTGCCTTGTATTTATGTATCTTGCAGGTACCTAAAAGTGAAGACAAAGTAGGCAAACGACCAAACAAACAAGGCTGGAAAAGGGATGCTAGGCGTCCCCATTGAAGGAGGCGCCCTAATGGAGCTAGGCGCCTCATTGAATGAGGCGCCTGGGTTCAATGAGGCGCCTGGGAGGTCTAGGGTGCCCTGGTCAGAAGCCTTATCGACTGCGGCGAGTTCAGCGCGGAGATAAGCTTTGACCAAGCCCTTTGAGGCGCCCCCTTCAACACAGGCGCCCTAGACAAGACTATAAAAGGGGCTTCGACCCCTCAACTCAAAACACAACTTTTCGAAACAATTCTAAGCTTCCCAAGTGACGACAAAGCGCTAACGACGAAGCTCTATGACCAGGAGGCTCCAGGTGGAAGTGCACGGCACTTCGGAGGTCCAGATCGGCCGAGTTTCAATCTGTTTGTTCGGTTTGAGTTTACATTCTGCATTTAAATTTATCTATCTTTTGTTTGTAACTCTTGCACTGTAAGATGGGTTTCTCCGCCTCTGGAAAGTCCGGACAGGAGACCATTAGTGGACGGACGTTCCCGTGCTTATGCCTTGGATGTACTGACCCTGGGGGGTCGGGAACCAAGTAAAATCCCGTGTGCAATTTGTGTCATTCTTTACTTTACTATTTTATTTTCCACTGTGCTACTAACGCTCTGTTTAGAACGAATTTCAAAGTGTCAAACCGAAAAGATTATGAAATTTGCGAAATATTTTTTACGGTCAATATTCACCCCCCCTCTATCGACGGCACCGGTCCTACAAATTTTACATACTTAATTTTGAATTTGTGTAATGATCTAGACAACAGTTTAATACCTTCATATAATTGGTCAGAAGGTAGAAGACGTATCTTACTTACCCTGTTAGACTCATAGTTGAATGCTCCCCCTTCATCGATATTTTCCTCTGAAGTATCTTCCCCTTCATTGATGTTTTCCTCTTGGTAATCAACCGATAATGCTATTCTAGTGTATTCTTCGTTCTCAAATTCTTCAGATGATGAGTCTCTCCATGTTGCTTGTATATTCTTAAATTTGGACCTTCTTAACCCTTTGTCTTTGTCTTTTTCATTACTTTTCAATTTTGAACAATTGTCATTGATATGCTCTTTTTTATCGCAGTTGTAGCACTTTACCTTTCTTTTTCCTCAAAGAAGCTTTTTGACTTGTGTCATATTTTATTAGTCTCAAAAAGCTTATTCAACTTTCTTATCACGTATGCTTCTTCATCTTCGTTAGCTTATGATTCCAAATTCAATTCATTCTTCCTGGCTTTTAGCGCTAGATTCTATTTCAGCTATTTTTTTTCTTGAGTTTTACATATAGAGATTCGTGAAGTTCTATAGTTAAAAATAAAATTTCTAGAGTACTTATCTCGATATTTTTGGAGATGTACATAGTAAGAGTCTATAGTTGACGTCCATTCTAGGATTCTTGGAAATGCATTTAATGTGTACCTTAGTGAATTTCTATTCATTACTATTTCTCTAAGGTTGTTGAATATCGTGATTATCTCTTTCAGTTTCGCGTACAGTTGTGTGACCGTTTCTCCTTCTTTTAGTCATAAGTTGCTCAGTTGATTTCTGAGCAAGTCTTGTTTTGCTAGTTTAACCTCCAAGGTTCTTTCATGCAACTCTAGAACATCTCCCAGAGTTGTTTGGTTGACTCGTAGGTGCAAATTTGGTTGATTTCTTGATGAGGTAGAACGTTTAGTAGATGAAAGTCTGCCTTACTATTGGCCACAAAGTCGGTCTGCTACTTCTTGTTCCAAAGGTGCTCTTCTTTTGCTTCTCTGTTCATCCCTGGGTACTTCAAAATTATATTTTATTGTCAATAAAATGTCAAAATTAGTTTTAAAGAATACCACCATTCGGTGCTTCCATAGCTCAAACTCTCCCTTGAACTTTGGTGGATGAATGCTTGATCCGAATATCTTCTTGTTGTTGGAGCAATCATCTTTGGGTCAAGGTTGACCAGTTTGACTAAGCTCGATTTGACTCGAGTTTGAGTTTCGATGTTTGACAATAATATTTAGACAATATGTGAGACAAGTCAAGTAGGTCAAGGATAACTGAAGATTTGACTAGTGAAGTCCTAACTCGAGAGTTAGGTAAAGGGAAGTTTTAGTGGGACTAGACGGACCTAGTTAGGAACTAGGTGAAGTCCAAGTGGATCTGGAAAGAACACACGTTGGCAGGTTGGAAGTCTACTGAGTGTCTAGACCTAACTGTGGTTAGGCAATGAGAAGTCCTAGTGGGACTAGGAAGACCTAGTTGGGAACTAGATGAGGTCCAAAGTGGGTTAGTTGGAAGCTAAACACTTGGCATGAGAAAAGACCTAGTTGGGAACTAGGCAAGGAAAAGTCCAAGTTGGTCAAGAATTGACCTAAGACTTGACAAGAAATCTTGGTAGGTCAAGGTTGACTATATGCTAGGCAACGAGAAGTCCCAACAAGTCTTGAAAGACTTTAGATCGGGCAAAGTAACCCTAGACTTGTGTTAGACAAGTTAGGACTTGGGCAAATTGATTAGGTAATCATGTGATCAGGTGATTATCCACCACCTGACTTGATCAGGTGATTATCCACCACCTCAAGTTAGACAAGTTAAGACTTGGGTAGACTAATCCAAGGATCCACACCTGATTAGGTAATCAGGTGATTGATTGGGAATGCAGTCTATTCCAATTGATCAGCTAATCGATCAGGTGATCGATTGGGAGTGTTTTCTCGTGAACACAGAAAGACTCTTGATTGATTGGGTAATCGATCAAGGCTACTCCAATCAATCAGGTGATCGATTGGGAGGTTCTTGTCGCGAGAACAAAATCCATCTTAATCGATCAGGTGATCGATTAAAGAACTTTTGTCGTGAGAACAGAAACTTGCTTAATCGATTAAACAATTGATTAAGAAATCTTAGTCGATTAGGTAATTGATTAAGATTTGAAAAAGAGCAGTTGAATGACTTGGTGTGACGTGGTAATTGATTAAGGGTAAGCTTAATCGATTAAGGGCGTTGGGCAAACCCTTGAAAAGGGGTTTCATGTAGATTCAAAGGTAGATCTCGAACGACAATTTCACGCCAGTTCTTGAGAGATTGGAAGAGAAGTGTTGTTGCACTTTCCAAGCTTCAAGAGGCTAATCCAAACAAGATAAGTAAGAGTTCATTGTTATAAATTGTTTTTGATTTTATTTGTGTCTTGCTTTGTATTCTTCTTGTATTTCTTATATTCGAGCTTGTATGAGGCTTATCCGCCTCCAGATTATTTCCGAGAATGAGTGTATTCATAGTGGAGCTGCGTGTACGATGTGGATCCTTGGATTAATCACCTCAAAGAGGTGAATACCAAGTAAACGAAGATGCTAGCGATTGCTTGAAGTCTTCCGCTACGACAAATCTTCAACAAGCAAAAGCGAGCTATTCATCCTCCTCTAACTCTCGACGTGTCCTAACACTTGTTGCTTTAGTTGGTGGCAGAGCCAGTCCTTGTTGTTTAAAGGCCCTGAGTGAAACTATAAATTATGCCCTAGTTTTATCTTCTAAGGACTACTTCTTCCAAAAAAATTTTTATATCATTCATCATAGAATATATACACCTAAAAAAATACAGAGATGCTCATCTAAAGTATTTTCGTGATGCACTTTTAGAGGAAAAATCATTAATAATAATATCATATTCAATGTTTACTAAAATATTCTTTTCAATCAATAAAATTATTAATCCATTTAGCCTATCTTGAATCATTGTGATCCATAAATAAGATTTTATTAATTTTAATTTATACCGTGTTCCCTAATTTATCCAAAAAAAATATGGACACCGTGTCTCTAACACAACATTTATCCATATGGACACCATGTACATACATTGACCCAAGTATCAAATCCGCTATGTTCTGTAACAAAAAATAAGATATATAAATTAATAATGTTTCCTATATGAAGATCAAACTCCAACTATGTCTACAAACCGAAAGTAAACGTAAGATGAGAAAAATTAAGGATGTTAATAGAAGTTTCCTATTGAAACTTTAAAATTTAGTCACCCTATCCCTTATAGAAAACAATCTATAATTTACATAAAAACAACATTACCCAGATGAAAAGATAAAACTTTGCTAACTATTTCTAAATTTTTACGTATTTTGATGTACCTTGTCATTTTACATAAATAAATATATAGGATTTGTAATATAATAAGAACCATCAATTTTTGCTGGATGTAGATGTAAGCAAGTTCCAATTGTCTAACAGAAAGTGAGGTCCTGAGAAAAAAACTACTTCCTAAAACCTAATACTATTAACAAAATTGATACATTTGTTATATTACAAAATCGATACATTATTTTGTCAAAAAAAGAATGTATATCCAGATAAAGAAAATAAGAGCTTCACAAACTTGCAAATAACAAACTTTTGCTAACTAACATAGCTACATATATCATGAAAACTTTTGAAATTTTCACTCAGGCTATATTGTTTGTTATGATGCCACCATTCAATATGGTGCAATAGACTAGAGAATAGATGGAGGAAGATGAAATCAAGCAACTTGCAACTTCTCATTTCCACCCTTGATCATCTACTCAAAAGATTATTATAATCCTGCAAACAATTGAGGGAGAATATTATTGATTCGTACCTTGTAGCGGGGAGCTTCGTCGCGTCAAGGGAGGTGTGGTGAGGAGGGCTAGAAAATCTAGATTCGCGGGAGGGTAGGGAGAGAGAGAGCTATGTTGGAGCAATCTATGTGTTGGTGCAGGAAGCACCATATCGAACCTTATTTTGATATTGGCAAAGGATTCAAAGTTAAGTACTATTTGTGATCTAATAAAGTTACTCAAGTGTGCAGGAAAGTCCTAGTTGATCTAGGCAATAAGTCCTGGCCACTGGCTGGACAACTAAGTCCTGACATAAGGTTGGGCAATAAGTCCTGGTCGTGGACTGGGCACTAAGTCCTGGCCGAGGGCTGGGCACCTAAGACCTGACCAAGGGTTGGGCACTAAGACCTGGCCGAGGGCTGGGCACCGAAGACCTGGTTCGAGGAATTGGGCATTAAGACCTGGCCGGGGGCTGGGCACTGAAGACCTGCTCGGAAGGTGGGCACTAAGACCTGGTCACGGATTGGGCACGAAGACCTGGTGAGTAAAGCTGAGCAAAAGTCCAACCGGAGGAGCCGGTTGGCAAAAGGTAAATTCTCCTGAGAGGAGTAGGTGAGGGCGCGTTCCCCGTAGAGGGAACATTAGGCGTCGGTTCGACCTAGGGTTCGATTTGGGAGACCCGAAGTCAGAACCAAGACAACTACGACTGTAAAAAATTATCTAACACTCTTACCTTGTTGTTTTGGAACTAACCCTAGATGCAGGACCAAAGGAACGAGTTTCTGCAGCTCAGAACACCCCAAAGGAGAGGGGCAGCAGCTGGGCAGGGCGCCCTGAAGGTCCCGGGCGCCCCCAAGGTCAAAGCAAAACAACCAAGCAAAGAGTTGCTTCGAAACTGCTCTAAGCAAGGCGTCCTGGAGGTCCCGGGCGCCCTGAGTCAAAGCCAAGAAATAAACCGAAGCAAATAGCAACCGTGAAGCCTGTTGACCAAGTCAAGCAGGGCGCCCCCAGTGTCCTGGGCGCCCCCGTTAGCTCCGAGCCCTATTTTGAAGGGATAAGGGCTGACCGAGTTTCGGATAGGGGTTTGCGGATCCAGAGGCACGTGGAGGGCACCCCCAACGTCCAGGGCGCTCCCAGGTGCACTATAAAAGGGGCTCGACCCCCAAGGCTTCACAACACACTTTTCCAACGCCTCAACGCTCTTCGCTCAAGCGCTCTGCTCCGGAAACTTCTGATCTCGAGGTTCTAGCGCCGACGACGACCCTCCGCACCAAAGTACAATCCACACTGGGCGTCGGTAACGAAGAGTTAAATTGTTCTTTTTACTGCACTACTACTGTACAAATCTCTGTAAAACTTTGCGTATTATAGAATTGTCCGCAGTAAACGGTCAAGGACCGTGGGCCTTGGAGTAGGAGCCGACTGCGACTCCGAACCAAGTAAAAATCCTTGGTTCTGTGTATTTGATTTAATTTCCGCTGCGTATTCTCTTAACTTCTAATCCGAAACGTTTTCACGATATTCACCCCCCCTCTATCGTGTTTTCTCGATCCAACAAGTGGTATCAGAGCGGGGTAGCTCAAATTTGGTGCAACCACCAATTTGGGAGTTTTCGGATTTACGAAATTTTTTATGTTTTTTAATCTTTCTCGTTAATCGAGGTTGGTGCAACACCACTCGATCGTTATTTCAAATAAATAATATCTTTCAATTTTAAATTCTTATTTTTTTACCATAAGTGAGAATTGATAAAACGATCAATTTTTGAAAATTTATCATAAAATTTTTTTCTATTATTTTAATATTTTTTCTCGAAATTCGTGCTACCTTAATTCGAGCAAATTTTCTCCCAATCATTGAAGTCGTACTTTTTCATCATTTTTCAGAATTGACAAAAGTAACATTTTCAAAAAATTTATCATAAATTTTTATTATTTTATTATTATTTTACCTCGAAATTCGTGCAACACTTTTTGAGCTAGTCTCTTTCTCTCTCCCGCACTACTAATCCAAAACCAAGTCATGGTACATTTTTGGTGTTTCTTTTGTCTACGAGGTTAAACTAAATGGCCAACCAAGAGTGGAACAGTACTCGTCCACCGCTATTCTCTGGCGAGAACTTCAGAACCTGGAAGGGTCTAATGGAATCCCACCTAAAGGCCCATCTAGATCTATGGACGATCATCCAAACGGGATTTTCGTTTCCCGTAGAAGATGAGTTATCAATCGAGTGGGACAAACAGGATGAACAAACCCTCAACCAAATCGAGACCGATGCAAGGGCAACTGCAATCCTATAATGTGGCCTAACCAAGGAGCAACTCGAACTAGTAGGTCCATTCAGATGTGCTAGAGAGATTTGGAAAAAATTGATCAACCTTCATCAAGAGATCTCAGATGAAGAAGAAGATCAGGTAAGTTATCTTGCCCTCTCAGTCCAAGCACAGACAGCCGAGTCAGAGTCTGAACCCGAATCCAAAGTCGAAATTGAATCAGAATCAGACAACGAATTGACTGAGACGGTAACTGATTTCAAATTCTTTTCAAAATTAGAATTAAATAATCAAACAGATACTGTAATGGTCGAGGAAGGTGTAAATTCTATTGCAGGGAAAACTCCAAAAGAACCACCAAAGAAGGAGCCTCAACCAGTACCCGAGTCTGACTCAGACACGGAATCAGAAGATGAGTCTAGATCCGAGATGACAAGAATCAAGGGGGAGATTCCCAATAAGGAATCAAAAGGTAAATTTGTAAATTCAAATTTGAAAAATCATGAAATTTGTTACACATGCAGGGAGAGAGGGCACTACAAAAGTAGGTGTCCTACTCGTAAGATTCGAACGACACCACCGAAGGCGACAAAGGAACCAGTTCCAAGAAAAAGAAAGGACAAAAGTTGCATCCAATGCTTCAAGTGTCAGGAGTTTGGGCATTACAAAGATGAATGCACGGATAGAAGAGCCAAAGATCCAGGACAACCTATCAATACGGGTAACTTTAATTTATATCAAAATCCACTCTTTACCATGAATCCTGATAGTTTAATTAATCTCCCTTGGTCAAATTTAGATTTGGATGCATGCTTAAATAACATAATTAATTCAAACTTCAGAAAGTTAAAACAAGAAAATGAGACTTGGAAAATTAAATTTGATATACTAGAAAAATTAATTAACAATCTTGCTAACTTAGAAAATCCAGAAATTTCTCCTCGCTATGACTTTACTTGAAGTTTTTTTTCATAAATAGTTAGTTTAAGGACTAAAGAGTTACTTAAAACTTGAACAACATAGTATTGGGTGGAGGTGAGATGATAGTACGTTAGGGAAAACTTTTTAATAAGGTCAAGTATACACTACTTGGTCTGTTTAGTCTGGTGGAACTAGCCGAAGCTACCGATCCAAGACCCAAGCTAGTTAGACCAAAATCTTCAAGAAGTAACTTGAAGATGAATTTTCTATAAAAGGCTTTGTCAAGGAAAGGGTTGATGATCCAATAAGGCTACGGCCAAAGAAGGCCTAGTGCCTCGCCAAGACCTGGAAGCCAATTATGGAAAATCAAATTCACTTTACTATTGTCAGATTTGAATCTAACACAAATTTTAAGTAAATCTTAGATTTAACACTAATTCGAAGATAAAATTAATGCATCTCACAAAACAGTTAAGGATATCATGTTTTGTCACTTAGAAATGGGTGAGATGCTTAGGACCTAAAAGTTTAGTCCAACCCAACCAACAGAACAACTTTAAAATTCAAACTTAACTCTCTAAATTAATTTTAAAATCCTCAAAAATCAAATTTAACTTTTAAACTAAGAGTTAATGTTTCAAGTCACTGTACTCAAGATTAGGTCTCTTTTTCACTTACCTGAAATTTATTTCTTAACATTTATTTATTTCCTTTGCCATTATACAAACATTTCTTTCAGTCAATCAATTTATTCTTGAAAAATAAGCATGGCAAAAAGTCACCTTGGGGATTACTTAGGATATTTTTAAGAAAAATGTACAGTCCGGGCTCCGATATGTATATTGTTTCGAACTTAAGTTTTCTTTAAAACCTTCTATTTTTCTCTTGAAAATTATTTTAAATATAGAATTTCTCCTTTTCAGTTCTCTATATTAACTTTTTCAAAAAGGAGAAAGAAATTATGTTTCAAATCATTAAAATAATTTTTTTTAACTTAGTTTTCTTCTCTTTTTATTTAACTCAAACCCTAAGACTCAGAGGAGGATTAACTTGTGGTCAACAAGCCTCCTAGGACTGTGTCAGGTTTAGGGGGAGTTCAAACTAAAAGAAAAAGTTTAAAAATACTATGCTTTCAAACTATCACTCATGTTTTTCGAAAACTATGCTATCATTTCAAAATATGTCTTTCAAATACTCAGTTTTTCGAAATGTTAATACTTCAAAATTCATTTTAAGAATTGTGCTTGATTCCCTTTTGATTTTGACAAACCCTAAAGACACAAGGAAGTCTACTTCATGATCTACAAAGACTCCTAGGAAGTGTCAAATTTAGGGGAAGTCTAAATCGAAAGAAATTATTTCTGATAATTATTTTTCAAAATTATTAGATAATTCTGATAATTTGAATCAAACCTTAAAACTCAGAGAAAGATCGCTTGTAGTCAACAAGTTTCCTAGGACTGGGTCAAGTTTAGAGGGAGATCAAATTAAAAGAATTATTGAGCATTTTCAAAATTATATGTTTTCATGCACTGCACTCTTAAAATCCTTTTGAAAACATAAATAATTTTTCCTTCAAAATAATACCCTTTTAAATCATTTTGCTTATATATATACCATCACTTTCAAAAGTTTACTTTACTTTGGAATACTTTTAAAATCTTTTTAGAATACTTTTGAAAATAATACTTACTTAGTTTTGAAAAATTTTCCAGGACACTTAGGGAAATGTCCTTGTAGATAACAAGGGTTCCTAGGATTGTGTCAGACTGTAAAAGAAACCAAAGCAAGTAAAATATTATGTATTAAAAATAATATTTTTGTAAGTACTTTCAAAAGATAAGTCAAGTAATTTTCTTTAATATTTTAAAAATACTTATATTTTTCAAATTCATAATATTTTCAAAGCACTTATGTCTTTAAACTCATGATATTTTTTCAAAAAAAAAATTACTTATATTTTCAAAAATGCATATTATGTTTTTTAAGTACTTATACTTCTAAAAAAGTCTTATACTTCTCAAAAAGTACTTGCATTTCTCAAAGGCTTAATTTTTCAAAATTTTATCCTTTACCTAAGAAATTCTATTTCTCTTTATCTTGAGGATTAACAATAAGTGGCTAAAAGTTCGGAACTTGGACTTAAATCATGCTTAGAATCAAATATAGTTCTGAACTTAGACTTATTGATTAAATGCTTTAAGTTTTACATGTCAAGCTTGGACTTAATAGAAATGTTAACTTGGTTTAACAAACTGTTCTTTAGCATTAATTCTTGCTTAATAAGTTAATAATGTGTTACTTGTTCCCTATCATTTAGTTTTTTTTTAGTAACACTTGATATTTTGAAAAAAAAAACTTTTTTAATATTGATTTATGATTTTGCAAAACTAATAGGCTCTGATACACAATCCTTTTTTCCTTAAACCTTTGTCAAAATATATTTTTCAGAGTATTTTTAAGGGGGAAAGCAGACTTAAATAAAATTAAATTTTTCCTTAAATTTCTTCCCTTCTTCAAAGAAACTTTATTGAAAACTTCGAGTTGCTCTTAACTAAGAATTTCCTTTGTGATACTTAGAAGTTTTTATATTTTTTCAAAACTGAACTTAGAATTATTTCTTTTTAAAGTAATGAACGTTTTCATACTTAGAACCTTTTTCAAGACCTAAACTAGGCTTAGAACCTTTTTCAAACTGAAAAATTGCATGTTTTTTTTTTAAAACTTCAAAGGGGAAGAGTTTCATATTAAGGGGGAGCTTCATGAAAACTTCTTGTTTTTCAAAACATAATTTTCAAAACTTCCAATCAAAAGTACTTTTTCAAAAAGGTTTTGTAACATGTTTTGTTTGAAAACTATTTTTTGAAAAAGTTGTGAACTCCTTTACTTAAACTTATTTTGGTAAAACTTAAAACTCTCTATTAGAAACCTTGTTCGCCCATGTATGCTTTTGATATATGTCAAAGGGGGAGGAAAGGTCAAAGTTAAGGATTTTATAACACAAGTATTCAGGGTTTTAGGGGAAGTATGAGAAATAAAGGATTTTTTTCTAAATCTATTCTGTTCATAACTGCTATACTTCATTGTTTTTTTCCCCTCAATTATTAACTGTTATAAATTTTTACTTAACTTTGAATTGTGTTGCCATAAATCAAAAAGAGGGAGATTGTTGGTGCAGGAAGCACCATATCGAACCTTATTTTGATATTGGCAAAGGATTCAAAGTTAAGTACTATTTGTGATCTAATAAAGTTACTCAAGTGTGCAGGAAAGTCCTAGTTAATCTAGGCAATAAGTCCTGGCTACGGGCTGGGCAACTAAGTCCTGACATAAGGTTGGGCAATAAGTCCTGGTCGTGGACTGGGCACTAAGTCTTGGCCGAGGGCTGGGCACCTAAGACCTGATCAAGGGTTGGGCACTAAGACTTGGCCGAGGGCTGGGCACCGAAGACCTGGTTCGAGGAATTGGGCACTAAGACCTGGCCGGGGGCTGGGCACCGAAGACTTGCTCGGAAGGTGGGCACTAAGACCTGGTCGTAGATTGGGCACGAAGACCTGGTGAGTAAAGCTGGGCAAAAGTCCAACAGGAGGAGCCGGTTGGCAAAAGGTAAATTCTCCTGAGAGGAGTAGGTGAGGACGCGTTCCCCGTAGAGGGAATATTAGGCGTAGGTTCGACCTAGGGTTCCATTTGGGAGACCCGAAGTCAGAATTAAGACAGCTACGGCTGTAAAAAATTATCTAACACTCTTACCTTGTTGTTTTGGAACTAACCGTGGATGCAGGACCAAAGGAACGAGTTTCTGCAACTCAGAACGCCCCAAAGGAGAGGGGTAGCAGCTGGGCAGCGCGCCCCTAAGGTCAAAGCAAAACGAACAAGCTAAGAAAGAATCGCTTCGGAAGCTTTCTAGGCCAGGCGCCCCCAAGCTCCCGGGCGCCCTGGATGCCTCGGGCGCCATGGGTGCAAGCCAATCAAGCAATCGAAGCAAACTTAGCCGAGAAGCCAGCAGACCAAGTCAACCGGGGCGCCCCCAGTGTCCCGGGCACCCCCGTCAGCTCCGAGCCCGATTCTGTAGGGATAAGCTCTACCGAGCTTCGGATGAGAGTTCTCGGATCCGAAGGCATGTGTCAGGCGCCCCCAGCGTCCCGGGCGCCCCCAGGAGCAGTATAAAAGGGGCTCGACCCCTAAGGCTTCGACATCAACTTTTCTAATGCCTCTACGCTCTTCGACTCAAGTGCTCTGCTCCGGAAACCTCCAATCTCGAGATTCAAGCGCCGACGACGACCCTCCACACCGAAGTACGACTCACATCGGGCGTCGGTAATGAAGAGTATAATTGTTGTGTTTATTGCACCATTACTGTATAAATCTGTGTAAAAACTTGCACGATTATAGAATTGCCTGCAGTAAACGGTCAAGGACCATGTGCCTTGGAGTAGGAGCCGACTGTGACTTCGAACCAAGTAAAAATCCTTGTGTTCGTGTCTGTTTTGTTTTAATTTTTCGCTGCGCATTCTCTTTTCTAATCCGAAACGTTTTCACGATATTCACCCCCCTCTATCGTGTTTTCTCGATCCAACACTATGGTCCAGAATGACCATGTGTTTTGATGTTGGGGCAAAGAGTTTAAGTTAGGTTTACCCTTGTATTTGATATGTGTATGTGAGTGTGCAGGTTTGCAGGATACACATAGGCTTAGCTGGACGACTTCGGGTCCGGTGAAGGATGGTATGAGGAGGCAAGCTGTGGGCTTGTATGCATCCGAGGAACTGTGGATAAAGCAGGAATGATGACTCGAGGGAATCACACTTCAAGGAATACGCGAAGAATGACATGAGGATAAGCTGTGGGCTAGTATGCATTCGAGGGACGAGAGCCAAAGTTGAAGAAGGCTTGAAGGCAATAGGTCGAGGCTGCTAGGAGAAGAGTCAGTTGAGTCGTGAGTGTTGGGGCAATCGACCCAAGTATGATCTGGAGGATCATGGTTTTGATGTGTGTGGTCAATATGATTAAGTTAGGGTTTGTTGTTGGACTAATATGTGTATGTGAGTGTACATGTGTGCAAGTACACATAGACTTGGTTGGATGTCTTCAGGTGAATGATAGTATGGAGGCAAGCTGGAGGCTTGTGTGCGCATCCGAGGGACCATGGACAGAGACGATGAGCCGAGAGATGCGGACTTTGAGGCATTCGTGAAGGATGGCATGGAGGCAAACTGGAGGCTTATGTGCGCATCCGAGGGACGGGAACCGAAGACGAAGAGGGCGTGAAGGCAACAGATCGTGACTGCGGATTGAAGAGTCGACCAGGTCATGAGGGTCCGAGTGTGAGTGTTTGTACTCAGGAACTAAGCTGGGAGGGTTTGAGTGTGGAGAGAAATGTACTCAGGAAGGGAACCCTAGGCTTAGAAGGGGACCAGTCGACTGCTCCAGGAGCAGTCGACTGGAAATGACTGGTGATTCGAACGTTGACTGTAACAGTCGAATCTGAGTGGGACCAGTTCACTGCCCCAGGGGCAGTCGACCGGTAGCGGCCATTTAGCACTCGAGCTCTATTTAAAGGAGCTCGTTTAAGGCTACTGTTCTTTGGCGAAACCTGCTTGGATAGAGTGAGTTAGTAGCCTATTGTGATCAGGTAGTGTCCAAAGATTGTGGTGAGGTTTCTCCACCCACAAGGAGCTACGTGATCTAGCCGGAGG
Source organism: Boesenbergia rotunda (assembly GCA_024364735.1). NCBI lineage: Eukaryota > Viridiplantae > Streptophyta > Magnoliopsida > Zingiberales > Zingiberaceae > Boesenbergia > Boesenbergia rotunda. The sequence continues at coordinate 171,522 of JAGFNQ010001981.1, read as the reverse complement.
TGCTCCGGGGAATCATCCACCGACGGATTAGGGATCGCCCACCTTACGGGCAGCCGTGGAGTAGGAGTTTTTATCTCCGAACCACTTAAATAGGTGCGTTAGCTTGTTTTCATTTGTTTTATTAGATTTCCGCTTGCGCTTGCTAACGTTGTAGGTGAAGACAACCAAAAGTTGCTATTCACCCCCCCTCCCCCTCTAGCAAGACAATAACGATCTAACAAGTGGTATCAGAGCGAAGATCCGCTCTTGTTGGAATAACCGCTAAAGGAGCACAAGCTAGAGGATAAGAATGATGGAAGATAAGTTGGGGGATGATATCAACACTCCACCATTCTATGATCATGAAGATTTTGGTTATTGGAAGACAAGGATGGAGACTTGGCTTGGAATGGAGTGGGAATGCATAATGGTGCTAGAAGAGCCCTTTGAAATTTTAAGAGACAAGCACGGAAAGAATCTTCGACCGAGATATTGGACTAAGGAGCAACAAGCACACTCTAGGGCAAATGAGAAAGTAATTAGTATATTAATTGGTACTTTGCCTAAAAATGTGTTGAGTGATGTAGGTAAATACGAAAGTGCATATGAGTTGTGGAACAAGTTGAAAAAATATCATGAGAACCCTACACAAGTTCAAATAATGGAAGAGCCCAAAGAGATAAGTTCAACGGTCCAAGAAGGCCAAGAGGAAGAAGAATTGTCAACCTCATCAAGTGAAGAGGCACAATTAAGTAAAAGATCATCCACCTCATCAAGAGAAGAAGAGGAGGTGTCAAATTTAAGAATTGAGGAGGAGAGACCCTCATCCATACAAGAGCAAGAAAAAGCTCCTACCTCCACTAAAGCAAGAATCAAAGACCACATTATATGCTTTGGATGCAACAAGAAGGGGCACTACAAGGACAAGTGTCCACTAGGTAAAAAGGAGGTAATCCCTAAACCCAAGTCCATTCATTTAAAATCTAATGTGGGGTGTAGGGAAAAGAAAGAAAAGAAGCACATTAGGTGCTATACTTGTGGGGAGCTAGGACATTATCACACTCAATGTTCAAGGAAAGGAGAGCTCAAGAAGATGGAGCATTTGAGAAGATGGGAAAAAGAGGAAAAGAAAAGAGCTCACATCAAGGGGGAGCTATAAGGATAAGGGAGGTAATCCCTAACTTTACTTATGTTCCAAATGCTTTTATAAATGCTAGAAATCATAATGATTGCTTGCCTATACATACTTTTGGCTTTAAGTATCATGATAGAAATAAAAATACTATTGCGTGCCAAAATGCCAAGGAATCCATGATTCATGATAAATCTAGGGTTTCTAGACCTAAGGATCAAGGCAACAACCCTAAGAAAGGGAGACACATGTCTAGGAAAATGGGTAGATCTAGAAATGATCAAAATAGGCATGGTGATACTAAGGTTAGAAAGTTAGAAAAGGAGAATCAAGTGTTGAGGGCAAAACTTGATAAATTAGAAAAGGACCTAGATAGACTCATTAGAAGATCCAAGGGGTTATGTATGATACCAAATGATCAACACCTTAGAAATGGTAGGCCGAGACTAGGATACCATTCTAGGGAGTCAAACGTTAGTAAAGAGACATATTCAAGGATGCCCTATGACTATGGTAGAGGTAGAGGGAAGGTCAAAAATGGCAAGGAAAAGCCATTTAAAGGAGAAAAGAGAGATTTGACTAAGAAAAAGGCATATAGAGTTAAGAGAGTCATAGTTGAAGGTCAAGAAGCACCAGAGGAACACCGGTGTGGGCTTGCATTTATAAGTGAGTTACCTAGGGAGGTAATTAGGGCTAGGAGCTCAAGGGGAAGCTCTAGAAGGCCAAATGAGATCCATGGTTAATGGATCTCAGGAGGATTTTGATAAGCACGCGTGTTGTACCGCGAGTATCAAATACAATTTAAGTATCGAACTCCTCTAAACTAATGTAGCATAGAGTAACTCGAGTCGTCTCCCAACGAATGTAGTCGGTGCATGATAATTCTCAGAATCGTAGATTATTGCTTTTGGGTTTTTGATATCAAACTGGGGTTTGATTTGAGCGTTAATACTACGAATAGAAATAGAGAAGCAGGTATGAAATCTAGTTCTACTTAAGGAAAGACAATGCAGGTACTGAAATCTAATTTAACCTAACTACAATTGCAGCAAGGAAAAGGCAATATGAAATAAGCACTTGAGAAATAAGGCATTAATGAAACCTAGACATGGAACAAAAACCTACAGCATTAAAGAAATCTAATTTCCTAACTTAATTGCATGTAATGAAGACATAAAACTCAAAGCAATTGGAAAAGCAATACAAAATAGAAGTTAAGCAACTAAGAAACATCACAGTTGAAAGTAATTGTTCTAATAGACATTTGACCAAACACTTTATATGCATGACTGAAATTGCTTCAAGAATATGTGAATTAAAATGGGAAAGTTCCATCCACTACAAACATTCAACAATTAACATATTTCATTCAACAATGAAACTCAAATCTGATGAAGCTTCTGAATTGCAGAATTGCATAAGGTGCTGCCGACTGCTAGAATTGAAGCTGAGAAGAGGAAATGCTGAAGAAACTGCTGATCGGATGAAGGATGATCACTGGATCTGCTGTGAAGTCGAAGAACGGTGAAGAATTCTGCTTCTAACTGAATTTCTGAAAGAAGTAACTTGCTGGAAGAAGGAACTGCTGCTGTAAATAGAGAAACTGCATGGAATTGAAAGAGATTACTGCAAAAGAAATCTATAAAGGAATTGCTGTAAGAAATTTATCGCCGGCGATGGATCTGATGTCAGCTAGGGTTCGGAACCCCCAGAGCCCTAGCTCGTGCGATGGCGTGCGGTGGAAATGGCTAGCTTCTCTCCGAACCCCGAAAGAGAAAACCTTTACTCTCTTCTCTTCGAACCCCGACAGAGAAGAGGTGGAGATGGAATACCGGCCGGCGGCGATGAAGGTGGACGTGGATCACCGGCGGTGAAGGTGGAGGAGATGAGTTGAGACAGGAACCCCCTCGTCTCAATCGATTCTCCCCGATCGTTCCCCCATGGAGAAGATGCCCTAACTATGCATCATTTCCCTCTTTTGATCCCTGGCTGCGCGTGGTTTGGCTCAGCCAACTTCAGCTCTGGTCCAGCTCAAGTAGTTGAGTTCAGTCCAGGTTCAGTTCAGCAGTCCGGTTCAGCTTGAGTTCGGCTCAGCAATTGGCTCAGTCCAGCCTTGGGTTCAACAGTTGTGTTTGGACCTGGGTTCGGTTCAGCCCAGCCAAGCATTTGAGTTAACCCAGCTTTTGGGTTCAGCAGTAGGATGGAAGCAACAGACGGCTAAGATCAATCTGACTTCATCCAACGGTCGAATCGCATCCGATCTGATCCAAAATTTGATGATGTTGATCAAGGGTCAAGATCTGTCTCCCAGTAGCTCGGATCCTCCAAATTTGCAACGGATGGCTCAGATCAACCTAGTCTTTGAATGAACGATCTAGATCCCTCTAATCTCAATCCAACGGCTGATTGATCTCTAATTTGGATGAAACCTTCAGATCTTGATCTATGGTCATAATTGATTCTATCTTGAACTCGGATTGACCAGAAATTGACCGATGGCTCAGATCTAGCCGTTCTCTGGAATGGACGGCTCCTATTAATCCGATGCTTGATCCCTTTGATCTGGATCCAATCCTGACTCAAGTCTGACCCAATTTGATCTAGGTCCATGATCAATTGAAGCCTACAAAATGATATTCAAATTTAGTGCCAAAAATATCTCAAATATACAAAGATTTGAATTAAAAGCCAAAATAGAGGGAATACATGAAACCTAATACAATTGCAAACTTAAGCATATAAAATGTGAATCAAACATGGATTTTAGAGCCTAAAATAATCAACAAAAATGATGGTTATCAGATTTCTCCTAGGGGATTAAGTGGACTATGGAATGTGTCAAAGGGCTTGGAAGACTAAGATGAGTCTTAATCCTAGGGAATTTAAACATTAAAAGGAAATTTATGGAGAAAAAGATGAATATGAGATTATATTTGATAAAAATTAGGATTTAATGTGTAAATGCCAAGTAACTCAGTGCTAGAAATGTATTATGGTCAGGTATGAGAAGATACGTCAAGGAGAGGCCAAAATTAGGACTTTTGGATAAGTTTAAATGATACAATTTAGGAAGGATTGAATTTTGTGCCAATCTTGGGATCTCGAGTAGTTTTGTTTGAAAACATATTTTTTCCAAGTAGACATAGGATTCACAAATCTCTCCATGAAATTTCAGATTTTTTGAAGATTTGTGGAATTAATTAGACATTTCTAAAATTAGGCTGAAAGACTAAAATTGAGGTATTAGTCGGCTGGCTCAGAGCCAGTCGACTGGTCCAGGTAAAGCCGAAACTGAGAACCTTCTATTTGTTTTATCAGTCGACTGCCCCTGGGGCGGTCGACTGATCCCACCTAGGAAACCTTCTGTTCATTTTCCCAGTCGACTGCCCCAGGGGCAGTCGACTGATCCGTGGGTTTTAATAAGAAATAGACCGCGCGGGGGTGGCCAAAACCTAGGATTTTGCATGCCACCCCTGCGAGCCTTCGTCTCCTCCTAACCTCTCCTTGTGATCTAAGGCCCTCTCAAGCCCTAGAACGCTTCTCTAGCCTTCTCCTACCTCGGATCTACAACTAGGTTTAGGAAAAGCTTCTCCTTTCAAACCGATCTTCATCAAACTTCATCATGAAGTTATTGGGAAAAAGGTAACACTTTGTACAGTTTAATTTTTCCCATTTAAATCATGATTTGGAGCTAATTTGGCATATTTTACTTGGTTTTTCTTGTTCTATCTAGTTGTGGAATGGTATGGGTACTTGCATTTGGTGTGTCACATGTTAGGTTGGCTTCTAAAAGGAAAAGGGGTGAGGGGTCGTCGCAACAGGGTCAAGTAGACCCGAATGTGCCTCGGTTCCAATCTGAGGAGTGTCGGAAAAGATTCACCGAGAATGAATTCGTGTTGATGAATTGTAGGTACCTCAATAGGTCTTATTTTCAAGAGAAAATCTCACAAATTGCTGATATGATCACTCATTTTGCGATAGAGCAGTTGGTATATTGTCGACATTGTTGATGCAGTCTGACCCTGATTGTTGTTTTGGTGTTGACACTGATTTAAGTTTGATTTAAGTCTGGTTGAATTCGGATTAAGTCCAGGTGGATCGGGAGATCGCATGCTGGCAGTGGAAAAGACCTAGTGGGACTAGGCACATCTAGTGGGACTAGGTGATGTGGAAAAGTCCTAGCTTGGAGGGCTAGGTGTGAAAAGTCCTAACTTGGAGGGTTAGGTGTGGAAAAGTCCTAGCTTGGAGGGCTAGGTGTGAAAAGTCCTAACTTGGAGGGTTAGGTGTGGAAAACTCCAAGCTAGGTGTGAAAAGTCCTAACTTGGAGGGTTAGGTGTGGAAAAGTCCTAGCTTGAAGGGCTAGGTGTGAAAAGTCCTAACTTGGAGGGTTAGGTGTGGAAAAGTCCTAGCTTGGAGGGCTAGGTGTGAAAATTCCTAATTCGGAGGGTTAGGTGATTGAAACCCTGGCTTGGAGGGCCAGGTCCTAGCTTGGAGGGCTAGGTTGGATGAAATCATGGCTTGGAGGGTCAGGTCCTAGCTTGGAAGCTAGGTTGGATGAAACCCTGGCTTGGAGAGTCAGGTCCTAGCTTGGAGGGCTAGGTTGAAGTCCTGGTGAGTGAAACTGGGCACGGAGTCTTGGTCCGGGGGACTAAGAACGAATCAGATAAGGGCTGGAAGCTTGTTCTCGTGACTTAGAGGAGATTTGACCTTGCCTGGATCGGTCTGGTGACCGATCTGGGAAGTTGGCACGAAGTTCCCTCGTGGATCGGTCTGGTGACCGATCCAACTATGTCTGATCGGTCTGGTGACCGATCAGGGAGCATACAGTGAGATTGGAAGCCTACTGATTGGCTCCTGATCGATCTAGTGACCGATCAGGGATACTATTCAGATCGTTCTGGTGAACGATCAAATATCGCGAGCTCCTCACTACGACCAATCAGGATGGAGCCTGATCGGTCAGGAGGTGTCCTGATCGGTCCCCAGACCGATCAGGCCATACCCTGATCGGTCTGGTGACCGATCAGGCCATATCCTGATCGATCTGGGGACCAATCAGGTGTGTGTAGCAGACTGCTGGATAGGTCTGGGGACCAATCAGGTGTGTGTAGTAGACTGCTGGATAGGTCTGGTGACCGATCAGGCCACATCCTGATCGGTCTGGGGACCGATCAGGAGCTGAACTTTAATTCAAATTCACTGTCAGACGCTCTGATTCCGTCTGTTTTCTCTGCCGATTCTCTGATACATTGATGATTATGTTTGATATGATTTGCTAAGCTTCTGTTGAAGTGTACAGGCTTTACAGGGATGGATTCAAACACTTAAGGAGGGTCAAAGGGAGACTTTCCATCGAGCAAGTTTGGATGCTTTCGTTTCTCAGGTCTCAACGGACGCTGGCGCTGCTGGAAGCTAACCTGGGGCTCGACTGGGGCTCAGCTGAGGAGAGGTTAGGGAGTCCAGGAGAGGTTAGGTAGCTGGGCTGTGCAGATGAGCAGCTGGGAGCTGCAGAGGAGCGTCTGGCGACAGCAGCAGCAGGTTAAGTGGCTGGCGATGAAGAGAAGAGAAGAACTCGGCGTGGGAGATCTTCTTGCTTTGGCTACAATTGAGAAGTTTGGTTGCTACTACACATATTCTGATCCTTGAAGCAACCTGTTGAGATATTGCATACTTGAGCGCTTGGAAGAAGAAACAAGGAGCTTGGCGAGTCCATCAGCAAGAAGACACGAAGAGGGAGTTCTTGCGTGAGATCTGTGCTTTGTGGAGCTCGGTGAGGAGTTTGCTTGTGTTCTTTCTGTCCTAAGTGCTCTGTAAGCTTCCTTTGTGTTTCATTGTGCTTAGTTTCATATATACTGATTGAAACGTTGTGGAGAGGTTACTCCACCGAGAAGGAGGTTGCATTCTATCCGGATTTTCCGGGGCTTGATCTGCCGACGATCAAGGGATCACCCACCTCACGGGCACGCCAAGGAGTAGGGGCAAGTTATCCCCGAACCTTATAAATCCTCCTTGTTTGCGTTTTTGGTTTGCTTTTCATTTCTGCATCTATACTCTGTTTTGTTGTTTGCTTCCGCGGTTTAACCCTTGAAGTGCAGAAAACCTAATAGCAGCAAGAATTAGTGTCTGGCTATATTCACCCCCCTCTCTAGCCATCCAAGTTCCAACAAGTGGTATCAGAGCTTGGGGCTCTGTTCAAGCGGCTTAACATCCGAGAGCTTCAACGATGGTCATGCGAAGAGAAGGGTTTAACACAAATAGACCTCCATTCTTAGATGGTTCAGATTTTCTGTATTGGAGGTCAAGGATGGAATTTTATTTGAAGACAAACATGAGCATGTGGTTCTCAGTGAATGAGGGTTTCTCTCCTCCAAAGGATATTGAGGGAAAAGATCTAGACTTTTCCATGTGGTCAACTGAGCAAATCAAAAAGGGGGAAGCCAATTCCAAAGCTGTTATCACCTTGCAATGTGGGATGAATAAAGAGCAGCTAATCAAGGTTGCCCCTTCACTTCGGCCAAAGACCTATGGAACAAACTCATTGAGCTCTATGAGGGAACTCAAGATACACGGACAGTCAAGAAGGACCTTTTTCTCAGTCAACTTCAAAATCTGTCCATGGAAGAAGATGAAACTGTGAGTATACTTCATGGTCGTTTTAAAGAAATCCTCAACGGTCTCCACTCCATCAATGAAAAGGTAGAAAATCGAGACCTAGTAAGGTATGTTCTTAAAGCTTTTCCTAGGAACGCCTTGTGGTCATCCATGGTGGATGCTTACAAGGTTTCCAAGGACTTATCTTTTGTTAAGTTAGAGGATTTGTTTTGTGAGATGGAGCTACACGAGATCTCTAACACAAGCCCAAAAGAGAAAGGGTTTGCTTGAGTGGCAGGTGACAAAAAGAAAAAGAAGAATGGCAAGGAGGAGGAGGAAAGCCACTGTCACGTGGCTCTCGTGGCCTTAGAAGAGTCATCCAAGGAGAGTGACAACGAATCAAGCTCCTCAACCGCGCCTTCATCATCTTCGGATGATGAAGAGGTAATCTCTCCTAAGTTGGATAAGTGCTATAGAACAATAGCATGCCTAACTAAGTTGCTTAAGAAATCTAAGGCAAAAGTTAAATCATTAAGATTAGAAGTAGAGGAATTGAAAACCTCTAAGGATGAGATAATTGATGACTCACATGATAAGTCCCTTGAGAATGAAAATAAGGACTTAAAGAGCGAAATTGAAAATCTCAAGAATATTCTTGAGAAGTTTTCAACTAGCTCTAAAACATTAGACATGGTACTAAATTCCCAAAGAGCGGTTTACAACAAGGCTGGTTTGGGTTACCAACCTAAAGAACCTAGTGTCATATCACTAATGTCTAGAACACATTTTGGATCACAAAATAAGTCTATGGTTCAAAAGGCTAGAAAGAAAATGACTAAGGCATGGGTGCCAAAGTCTTTTATTTTAGATGCCTCAGGTCCCAAAATTTGGGTACCTAGAACTTCCATATTTCGAATTGTATAAGCATTATTTGAGGGGGAGCATCTATCAACATGGAAGGTTGATATTTGGTGCTCCAAACCCATGACCAAGGGAAAAAATTGTCATTCACATGGTTGGTTATGGAAAATTCGAATTAAATGCTTTGAGCTTCATTGTCTTAGTTCTTATAACAAGATGATCCCTTGGCTAGTGAGTTATAAAATCTCATTTGGGCAATAAGGAAACTTATCATGCAACGAATGATAGTATATCCATGCTTCAAAATAAATAAACAAGTTTTGAGAAAAAAAAATATTCACATGAATGTTGACACATAACTTACTCTTGCCATGGATTGTTTAGGATAATTAGGTTTATTGTTGCAATTTAAGTTTTCCTGCAATTCATGGTTTATGATATGCCTTATGTCAAGCCTAAGGAGTCCATTTTCTTGTATGTGTTATACAACATGAATGCATGCTAAAGAACAAGGATTAACACATAGTTTGTACTAATAAGACATCACCAAACAAAGAACATGAGCTTAAGATTTAGGCTTAAGTTTTTCTTAATATTTTGGAGATGAACTTAGTTGAATATGCCATGATCTTACTGTTTGTGTGATTAACCTTAATGTATGATACCAATTTTGGTTAAGAACAGCATGCTCACATAGTCCATGATGTTTCAAGTTCCATGACTTGTTTTGTTTTCCCACTTGACTGATATCAAACCTAATGTCATCCATATGCCTAATATTAATTGGATCACTAAGGTATCAGTACTTAAGTGTAGGTTGGATTATCAAGATTGTTAGGAATAAACAAGAACATACTTAGAACATAACTGATCATTCAAACCTAGTGTTGGTACTTTAATCCATAGAAATTCTTGATTATTGATGTGAAATGAAGCCTAGTTAAGGGACCCAAATCAGATTGCTTGTTTTGATTAAATGATTATGGTTAATGGAACTCATTTAGGGAGTAAATCTGATTGTATTAGGGATTAGAGTGATTAAGAGTTGAAACGAACTTGTTTCTGAAACTGATCAGTTTCAGAAAACATTCTGTATCAGACCTGATCGATCCACCGACCGATCAGGACTCACCCTGATCGGTCCGGTGACCGATCAGATCAACACTGATCAAAGGTATCAGACTACTTCTCAGTCCGATCCCATTTCATCAAGTTGTATCAGATTACCTAATCATACTGATATACACAAATCTGATACAAACCAAGTACAATTGAAACATACTTGATCCTCCATTGGTACAAATCTGGTACTAAGTGAGTACAAGTTTGTTTAAGTATTCAAAGAAGGGTAGGAATTTTTAAGACCCTTGATTCTCAGAAATTTTTCTGAAACATCAAGTATTAAAATGCTGATTTGATACAAACCTGTGTTGGAATGTTTAAATTCATAAGAAAGGGTTTGTTGAGTCATGACTCTTGTTCTTAATGTCGTGTTTTAGAAATTTTTCTGAAACGTCGAATATCAATAGAGTCTACACCCCTGTTATGGAATGCAAATTGTTAATGCAGTCTGGTCAGGAACGTATCAGAGTTTCAGGAATTTTTCTGAAATCTGATCGGTCCCCAGACTAATCAGAAATTCTTCTGTATCAAGTAATCAAAGACCCTGATCGGTCACGGAGACCAATCAGGATTATGTGTCGGATACAGCTGCATTCCTTACTTATCATATGAAACATATACATGTTTGACCATGATATATTTCTGTATATGTTTTCATGTGCAATTCACACTTATTGCCGTATGATGCATATACATTGTTGTCAGGATACATTTATGGTATATGCCTCTCATATACAATTCAAAAACTATACTTTGATTATTTTGGGGTTGGGGAGAGACCCGTGTTTGAGGGGGAGGTATGTTTAAACTTAATAACCATGCCCTTTTCGATGTTTGACAAAGGGGGAGAGAATGGTTGATTAAGATTAGGGCTATTGTAGGGGAGGACTTTGATTCCTTAAGATAATTGAACTGCCTTCAATTGATCATTTAATGCCTAAACTTAAATCGGGTTGTCAAACAACAAAAAGGGGGAGATTGTTGATGCAGTCTGACCCTGATTGTTGTTTTGGTGTTGACACCGATTTAAGTTTGATTTAAGTCTGGTTGAATTCGGATTAAGTCGAGGTGGATCGGGAGATCGCATGCTGGCAGTGGAAAAGACCTAGTGGGACTAAGCACACCTAGTGGGACTAGGTGATGTGGAAAAGTCCTAGCTTGGAGGGCTAGGTGTGAAAAGTCCTAACTTGGAGGGTTAGGTGTGGAAAAGTCCTAGCTTGGAGGGCTAGGTGTGAAAAGTCCTAACTTGGAGGGTTAGGTGTGGAAAAGTCCTAGCTTGGAGGGCTAGGTGTGAAAATTCCTAACTCGGAGGGTTAGGTGATTGAAACCCTGGCTTGGAGGGCCAGGTCCTAGCTTGGAGGGCTAGGTTGGATGAAACCCTGGCTTGGAGGGCTAGGTTGGATGAAATCCTGGCTTGGAGGATCAGGTCCTAGCTTGGAGCGCTAGGTTGGATGAAATCCTGGCTTGGAGGGTCAGGTCCTAGCTTGGAAGTTAGGTTGGATGAAACCCTGGCTTGGAGGGCCATGTCCTATCTTGGAGGGCTAGGTTGAAGTCCCGATGAGTGAAACTGGGTACGAAGTCTTGGTCCGAGGGACTAAGAACGAATCAGAGAAGGGCTGGAAGCTTGTTCTCGTGACTTAGAGGAGATTTGACGTTGCCTGGATCGGTCTGGTGACCGATCTGGAAAGTTGGCACGAAGTTCCCTCATGGATCGGTATGGTGACAGATCCAGCTATGTTTGATCGGTCTGGTGACCGATCAGGGAGCATACAGTGAGATTGGAAGCCTACTGATCGGCTCCTGATCGGTCTGGTGATTGATCAGGGATACTATTCAGATCGTTCTAGTGAACGATCAAATGTCGCGAGCTCCTCACTACGACCAATCAGGCTGGAGCCTGATCGGTTAGGAGGTGTCCTGATCGGTCCCCAGACCGATCAGGCCACACCCTGATCGGTCTGGTGACCGATCGGCCACATCCTGATCGGTATGGGGACCGATCAGGTGTGTGCAGCAGACTGCTGGATAGGTCTGGGGACCAATCAGGTTGTGCAGCAGACTGCTGGATAGGTCTGGTGACCGATCAGGCCACATCCTGATCGGTCTGGGGACCGATCAGGAGTTGAACTTTAATTCAAATTCACTGTCAGACGCTCTGATCGCGTCTGTTTTCTCTGCCGATTCTCTGATACATTGTTGATTATGTTTGATATGATTTGCTAAGCTTCTGTTGAAGTGTGCAGACTTTACATGGATGGATTCAAACACTCAAGGAGGGTTAAAGGGAGACTTTCCATCGAGCAGGTTTGGATGCTTTCGTTTCTCAGGTCTCAACGGACGCTGGCGCTGCTGGAAGCTAACTGGGGCTCGACTGGGGCTCAGCTGAGGAGAGGTCAGGGAGTCCAGGAGAGGTCTGGTAGCTGGGCTGTGCAGATGAGCAGCTGGGAGCTGCAGAGGAGCGTCTGGCGACAGCAGCAGCAGGTTAAGTGGCTTGCGATGAAGAGAAGAGAAGAGAAGAACTCTCGGCGTGGGAGATCTTCTTGCTTTGGCTACAACTGAGAAGTTTGGTTGCTACTACACATATTCTGATCCTTGAAGCAACCTGTTGAGATATTGTATACTTGAGCGCTTGGAAGAAGAAACAAGGAGCTTGGCGAGTCCATCATCAAGAAGACACGAAGAGGGAGTTCTTGCGTGAGATCTGTGTTGAGTGGAGCTCGGTGAGGAGTTCGCATGTGTTCTTTCTATCCTAAGTGCTATGTAAGCTTCCTTTGTGTTTCATTGTGCTTAGTTTCATATACACTGATTGAAACGCTGTGGAGAGGTTACTCCACCGAGAAGGAGGTTGCATTCTATCCAGATTTTCGTGGCTTGATCTGCCGACGATCAAGGGATCGCCCACCTCACAGGTACGCCAAGGAGTAGGGGCAAGTTATGCCCGAACCTTATAAATCCTCCTTGTTTGCGTTTTTGGTTTGCTTTTCATTTCTGCATCTATACTCTGTTTTGTTGTTTGCTTCCGCGGTTTAACCCTTAAAGTGCAGAAAACCTAATAGCAGCAAGAATTAGTGTCTGGCTATATTCGCCCCCCTCTAGCTATCCAAGTTCCAACAGGCATGACATTAATCTAGACATGTGTAAAGAATTTTATACGAACCTCACATGCATCAATCCTGATAATGACCTCTATGAGTCCATGGTGGCAGGAGTCCCCATCCCCTTCTCATCCACTGTTTTAGGTATATTTTTGGGGTGTAGGGCGTCTAACAATGTAGTCATATATTTCCCAAAAGTTGTTGAGCCCCTTTCTTTTCCTGATGTCTCTATTGATCAGATTCACATGCAATATTTTGCACGATATCGATGCATTTCAAAGCGTATTTTTGACGCTAAGAACATGAGTCCATTTGGTCATGTCTTGTATAAAATTGTTTTAGAATACATATTGCCCATTGTTACCAAGGGGCGGTCAAGGATTCGACTACCGTACTTGGTAATGATGTACACACTTGAGAGGAGGTTAGACGTTGATGTCACCTTGCATGTGTTCACATCCATTGTCCATTTTTCCCATAGTGTCAATGGGAAGATATACATGCCTTTCTGTCATGTCCTGACCGAGTTCTTCGAGTCTAGGGGTATAGTCACGACTAGCGGTCAGGTCCGTCACCTGTCAAAGGACTATGATCAAATTGGCACACGTCAGTTGTCCTTGGCAGGGATCGAGTGCAGGCATGGGGAGATAGTTTGGAGGCAGCGTCCTGAGTCCTCCAGTTCTGATGAGGAGTCTGCTGGTGGAGTTACATGAGAGGAGTTCTCCTAGCTTTGGTCTGAGGTTCACAGCATCAGGGAGGACTTCCACGGCTTTCAGCAGACACAGATTGCCATTTAGGAGGAGGTGCATGGCCTCACTCAGTTCTGTCAGGGGTTCCAGCGCCAACAGAATGAGATGTACAATATGATACGGCAGCTGCACCTCACGTATCAGGCCCTCCTCCTCCTCCTCCTCCAGGCGATGACATGCTGTAGAGTTGATTTGATGGCTTGAGTGTTGAGAGTATCTTGCTTAGATGTTATTTTTATCTCTCAAACACTTTCTCTTTTGGCATTGTAATATTCAGCTACTTCGGGGCTACGACCCTTGTGATACTCTTATGTTTTGGTTTGACTAGTGTATGAGACATATATATTTGCTTTCATGTTACTTTATGAGGTTTAATTTCATAAGTTGCTAGTATTTATATTGCTTAAAATTCATTGGTTGATATTGAATGATAAGCTCTTGCTAAATGAAAGCATATGGAAGTTTCATATATGTATGTCTAGGGTTAAGGATAAAAGAGGGGGAGGTTTTGTCAAAATAAAAATCTATAAGGAAAAAGGGAGAGTTGAGGGCAATTCTATGTCTCAAATTGTAATGGTTAGCCTTGGTAAACACATGGATTCATAGATAGATTTCAAAGTTGATACAAAATGCCAAGTTTTGAGAAAATTTGAGTTTGTACCAAAATTCAAGCACAGTTGATATTTTTCATGAAATAATATTTTTCTAGGCTAGAGTATATCCTAACAAATATGCTTGCAAACTTTTAGATTTTTCCGGATTTTCTAGAATTTTCTAGAAGTTTTTGAAATTGGGTTGGAATTTCAGAAGGTGACTATATCAGTCGACTGCCCAGGGGGTAGTCAACTGATGTCTCTATGCGTTGAGAATAACAGAGGGCAATCGACTGCCCCAGGGGCAGTTGACTAGTAATTCTGTATGTTGATTTCTGAGGGGTTTTTCAGAAATGAAGTGAGTTCTGTTTGGCACTAGGGGTAGGATTGCTTGGGGCAATCTTTTTGATGGTGTCAAAGGGGGAGTGTTGGATTGAGAAAACACGATAGGGGGGGGGTGAATATCGTGAAAACGTTTCGGATTAGAAGTTAAGAGAATACGCAGCGGAAATTAAAAAAACACACAGAATGCAAGGATTTTTACTTGGTTCGGAGTCGCGGTCGGCTCCTACTCTAAGGCCCATGGTTCTTGACCGTTTACTGCGGGCAATTCTATAATGCGCAAAGTTTTACAAAGATTTGTACAATAATAGTGCAGTAAAAAGAAAAAGTTTACTCTTCGTTACCGACGCCCGGTGTGGATCGTGCTTCGGAGCGGAGGGTCGTCGTCGGTGCTAGAATCTCGAGATTGGGAGTTTCCGGAGTGGAGCGCTTGAGCGAAGAGCGTTGAGGCATTCGAGAGTTGTGTCTTAAAGCCTTGGGGGTCGAGCCCCTTTTATAGTGCACCTGGGGGCGCCCTGGACGTTGGGGGCGCCCTCCACGTGCCTCTGGATTCGCAAACTCCTATCCCGAAACTCGGTCAGCCCTTATCCCTTCAGGATCGGGCTCAGAGCTGACGGGGGCGCCCGGGACACTGGGGGCGCCCTGCTTGACTTGGTCAACAGGCTTCATGGTTGATTTTTTGCTTCGGTTCATTTCTTTGCTTGGACTCAGGGCGCCCGGGACCTCTAGGGCGCCCTGCTTAGTGCAGTTTCGAAGCGACTCTTTGCTTGGTTATTTGCTTTGACCTTGGGGGCGCCCGGGACCTCCAGGGCACCCTGCCCAGCTGCTGCCCCTCTCCTTTGGGGCGTTCTGAGCTGCAGAAACTCGTTTCTTCGGTCCTGCATCCAGGGTTAGTTCCAAAACAACAAGGTAAGAGTGTTAGATAATTTTTTTTACAGCCGTAGCTGTCTTGGTTCTGACTTTGGGTCTCCAATATGGAACCCTAGGTCGAACCGACGCCTACTGTTCCCTCGACGGGGAACGCGTCCTCACCTACTCCTCTCAGGAGAGTTTATCTTTTGCCAACCGGCTCCTCCAGTTGGACTTTTACCCAGCAGTCCTTCGCCAGGTGCCTAGCAGCCCTTCGCTAGGACTTTGTTTCCTGGCAGTCCTTCGCCAGGTGCCTAGCAGCCCTTCGCTAGGACTTTAATGCCTAGTGTACCTAGGACTTTTCTGCACACTTGGTAAACATGTTAGATCACAAATATTACTTAACTTTGAATCCTTTGCCAATATCAAAACAAGGTTCGATATGGTGCTTCCTGCATCAACAGGGAGAACTTGTGATGATAAGTTAGGTTTAGCTTGACATGGGAAACTTGTGATGATAGGTTGGGTAGAACTTAACATGGTGTGGGTTGTAAGAATTGAAAATTGGGAGAAGACATAGGTTAAGGGGGAGATTGTCTCTTGTTTACTATGCTTTAATTTTCAATTGCTATTGCTATTGTTGTTTTTGTTTACCTAACTTTAACATATTGTCACACATCAAAAAGGGGAGATTGTTGGGGCAATGGGCCCAAGTATGATCTGGAGGATCATGGTTTTGATGTGTGTGGTCAATATGACTAAGTTAGGGTTTGTTGTTGGACTAATATGTGTATGTGAGTGCACAGGTGTGCAGGTACACATAGACTTGGTTGGATGTCTTCAGGTGAAGGGTGACATGGAGACAAGCTGGAGGCTTGTGTGTGCATCTGAGGGACCATGGGCAGAGACGATGAGCCGAGGGACACGGACTTCGAGGCATGCATGAAGGATGGCATGGAGGCAAGCTGGAGGCTTGTGTGCGCATCCGAGGACGGGAGCCGAAGACGAAGAGGGCGTGAAGGCAACAGATCAAGACTGCGGATTGAAGAGTCGACCAAGTCGTGAGGGTCCGAGTGTGAGTGTTTTTACTCAGGAACTAAGCCGGAGGGTTTGAGTGTGGAGAGAAATGTACTCAGGAAGGGAACCCTAGGTTTAGAAGGGGACCAGTCGACTGCTCCAGACTGGTAATGGCTGGTGATTCGAACGTTGGTTGTAATGGTTGAATCTGAGTGGGACCAGTCGACTGCCCCAGGGGCAGTCGACTAGTAGCGGGCATTTAGCACTCTAGTTCTATTTAAAGGAGCTCGTTTAAGGCTACTGTTCTTTGGCAAAACTTGCTTGGATAGAGTGAGTTAGTAGCCTGTTGTACTCAGGTAGTGTCCAAAGATTGTGGTGAGATTTTCCACCCACAAGGAGCTACGCGATCTAGCCGGATGTGCTCTGGGGAATTATCCACTGATGGATTAGGGATCACCCACCTTACGGGCAGCCGTGGAGTAGGAGTTCTTATCTCCGAACCACGTAAATCAGTGCGTTAGCTTTGTTTTCATTTGTTTTATTAGATTTCCGCTTGCGCTTGCTAACGTTGTAGGTGAAGAAAATCGAAAGTTGCTATTCACCCCCCTCTAGCAAGACAACAACGATCTAACAGTGAGGGTCCAAGTGCTAAGAGAATTATACTCGAGAAGGGAAACCCTAGGTTTAGGGTTTGAGCAGTTGACTGATGCTTGGATCAGTCGACTGATAGTTGGCATAGAAAGATCAGTCGATTGATCTTCTGTGCAGTCGACTGGTGTCGGCTAAAATTCTAACGTTAGACTGTAACATTCGAATTCGGGTTGACCAATCGACCGGTGTTGGCTCTAGTCGATTGTTAACGACTAGTTCAACCATGAGCTCTATTTAAGAGAGCTCGGTTTGGCTGGCTAGGTTCGATGAAATTGGCTTTGGTTAAAGGTCAATTAGTAGTCTAAGTGCTTAGGTGAGTGTTGCGGGTTGTGGCGAGGTTTCTCCGCCCACAAGGAGCTACACGAGCTAGCCGGAGGCTTTCTGGGGAGTCATCCACCGATGGATCAGGATCGTCCATCTTACGGACAGCCGTGGAGTAGGACTAGCATCTCCGAATCACGTAATGATTTGGTGTTAGTGTTTGTATTGTTATTTGTAGTTTATAGTTCCGCTTGTGCACGCTAACACGTGTAAGAAGAAATCGACACATTGGGGGCAACGGGCTATTCACCCCCCTCTAATCGTACGCATCGATCCCCAACAAATGGTATCAGAGCTTGGGTCGCTCGTCTACAAACTAACACCAGGAGAGCAAAGAGCTGGAGAAAATGATGCTTGAAGAGAGATTAGGGGATGACATTAACATCCCACCTCCATATGATTGCGAGAGCTTTGACTATTGGAGGTTGCGGGTGAAAACTTGGTTTGGCATGGATTGAGATCTAATGATTGCACTCGAAGAACCATTTGAATCCCCGAAAGATAAGCACGGAAAAAAGCTCCGATCAAGCTATTGGACTAAGGAGCAACAAACACAATCGAAGGCAAATGATAAGGTAATTTCAATTTTACTTAATATTTTGCCTAACGATGTGATTAGCCGTATAGGTGAATTTAAAAATACGCATGAACTATGGAGCAAAATGTTGGCGCTTCATGAAAACCCTACACAAGCTCAATTAGTGAAGGAGTCCAAGGAAATGAGCTTATTGGTCCATGAAGAAGAAGAAGTGGACAAATCAGATGAGGAAAGAAGCTCAACATCCAAAGAGGAGGAGAAAGAAGAAAAAGAATTATCCACCTCCTCAAGTGAAGTGACACAAGAAAATGATGAACCATCGACTTCATCAAAGGGTGAAGAGGAAGTCTCCACTTCAAGGATTGAGGGGGAGGAGAGACCATCCTCAATACCAGAGCAAGAAGAAGCTTCCACCTCCACCAAAGCAAAGTCAAAAGACTACATTATTTGCTTTCGGTGCAATGAAAAGGGACACTATAAAGATAAATGTCGAAAGGGTAAGAAAAAGGAGGTAAATCCTAAACTCAATTCAATTAATTTGAAAACTAACATGAGTTGTAGGGATGAAGCTAAGATGGAGAAGAAGCACATTCTATGCTTCACGTGTGGTGAGCAAGGACACTACCACATAAAGTGCCCAAGGAGTGGAGAACTCAAGAAATTGGCGCACAATAGGAAGTGGGAGAAAAAGGAGAAAAAGAAGTGCTCATATGAAGGAGGAGCTACAAGGATGAGATCGTAATCCCTAATTTAAAATTAATTCAAATTCCTTCATGCATGCTAAGAAAATTTTTTCTTATCTATCCATGCATAGTTATGGTTTTAGATATCATGATAAAAATAGGATTAATGTTTCATATCAAAACCCTAGGCAATTCATGCATCATGATAAACCTAGAACCTTTAGACCTAAGAACCAAGACATTAATCCCAAGAAAGGGAGACATATGCCTAGACAAATGGGTAGTGTTGATGCAGTCTGGCCCTGATTGTTGTTTTGGTGTTGACACCGATTTAAGTTTAGGTGGATGATTATTGATTATGATTAAGTCCTGATCGGGGATCAGACATGGTATGGAAAATCCTAGCCTGGAGGGCTAGGTGTTGGAAAATCCTAACCTGGAGGGTTAGGTGTTGAAAATCCTAGTCTGGGAGGCTAGGTGCTTGAAAAGTCCTAGCTTGGAGGGCTAGGTGTTGGAAAAGTCCTAATTCGGAAAGGTTGGGTGAAAAGTCCTAGCTTGGAGGGCTAGGTGAAAAGTCCTAACTTGGAGGGTTAGGTGCAAATTCCCATCCTGGAGAATTAGGTGAAAAGTCCTGGCTTGGAGGGTCAGGTGCCTAGCTTGGAGGGCTAGGTTGGATGAAGTTCTAACTCGGAAGGGTTGGGTGAAAAGTCCTAGCTTGGAGGGCTAGGTGAAAAGTCCTAGCTTGGAGGGTTAGGTGCAAATTCCCAACTTGGAGAGTTAGATGGAAAATCCTTGGCTTGGAGGGCTAAGGTGAATGGAAACTTAGCTTGGAGGGCTGAGTTTGAGTCCCTGGGTCGGTCTGGTGATCGATCAGGGATTCTGGCACGCTGCTCCTTCGTGGATCGGTCTGGTGACCGATCCAGCGATGACTGATCGGTCGGGTGACCGATCAGGGAGCACACAGTGAGGTTGGGAACCTACTGTGCTGCTCCTAATCGATCTGGTGACCGATCAGGGAGTATGCGTTTCACCCATTGACTGGCTCCTGATCGGTTTGGTGACCGATCAGGGAGCGAGCAGTGAGGTTGAGTTCACTTGCTGAACTGCTCCTGATCGGTCTGGTTGTTGGGACCGGGTGCATGTTGACAAGGATACGGGTTCGTAATATTTTAAAATTTTACGTGCAGCGGAAGAATTAGCATAAAATAATTTCACAAATTATTTTAACCACGTATCTAGCATGCGACCTTATGATGTGTGAACGTAATCATAAATTAAAACATTGCGGAAAAGTAAACTAATTTACTTTGTACCTCGCGTAACTTGAAGAAAAGGGACGAGATCCAACCGTAGCGTCCCTTGGAAGCTTCGTCTCTATTCGCGTCCACGCCGAGTTCTCTTCGAGATGACTTCGCAAAGTCACGAGTTTTGTGCCGACGAGAACTACTAGATTCTCTAAAGGCACAACTAGAAGAAAAAGAGAAAAGAATGGAAACTAACCAACAAGAAGTGGAATCTAAATTCCGGGAAAAGAGGAGTTGCGATCCGCTTCTTCTTCTTCTTGTTTGGCTCCTTCTTGGTGATCCTTGCTCACGCCAACCCTTGGAAGGGTGAAGGTTGCGCTGGCCCTAGGTTGGACAAGGGGCGCCGGCCCTAAGTGTGGCAAGGGGCGCCGGCCCTAGGAGGGAAGGAGAAGGAGAAAAGAATAAGAGAGAGAGAGGGAGAGAATTAATCTCTTGATTACTCTACTGATCAACCAATTCAAGCCTAGCATTGGTTCCTTTATATAGTAACCTCTCCCTTGCCAAGTCTCCCTCTTAACGGAATTTTCATAAGAAATTTATCCTATAAATTCTCTTATTAATTATTCCGTTTAAGCCAAGTTTTATTATAACTAACTTTATAATAAAACAAATACCTTCTCTCCTTTTATTATGGAATAAATTTTATAAGAAATTTATAAACTTTCTTATTATGGAAAAATCAATTCATAATTGATTTTATAAAATTAAAATAAACCATTCCATGGATCATTTTAATTTCCATAAAAGAATAAATTTCTATAAATTTATTTATATAAATTTCTTTACACAAATTTATTTATCCATAATTTATAAAACAAATTGTGCTAGATTTATTTTATTAATTAAACCAAATAAATTGGTTTCTCCGCCTTTTTGTGGCCGGCCAAACCAAAGGGGGTTGGCACCCTCTTTGGCCGGCCAAACCGAGCCGTACCGTCGCGAATTAAACTCATTTAATTCGCCCAATAAGCCTTCAAAAGACTTAGCCATTTTAAGCTTCCTTTGCGCCTCTGATTAACTCAGATTCGTCTTATTTCTCTTGATCGGAAAATCCAATTTTCAACTCGTTTTAAATCCCTCGGATTACTCGTAGTGCGTGTGACTAAATAGGCTTTCGATTTATGTTGGCCGTCTATAATCAACCAATTATAGAACGATCATGAGTGGCACCTAGTAGTACATCATGCCCCCGTAATTAATCGAAAGATCAACGGTTTGACCTCAGAAGTAATTCTGAAACCCTTCAGTAGCTCTAATGAATCGTGCCCCATTCCCTTCACCATCTTATACCCACTTGGTTCAGGACATGGTCTGTTTGTGTCAGTCCCCACTAGACTGACTACGTCACACCTAGCCCAAGTAGTGTCTTTCTCGTCCTTTGGATATCTAATTACTCTCATGTATTTAAGAGACTCACACTCCAAACATGATATGCTCTGGCCAGAGGCTTTGAGTAACAATCCGACGATAGGCCTGGGTATACATCTCCTCGCAAGGAGTGGTGAATCCTTTGTAGGCTGTTCAAACATCTTCGGGCACTTCGGCTTATACCCAATCATCCTGGGTCCACACCTCCTTAGAGATGCTTGCTTAAGATGTTAAAGTATAAGTCTCCATGACCAAGATGACTTGAACACCGCAAGTCAAAGGAACATCGCACTTAAGCTGCAGTAAGAACTTCATTGACATATCTATATAGATTACCATATGAAGTTTTACAGCTAGTCACTCCAATGAACTAGTTCCCTTAACTAGCATCCATGTTTATCTCCGGACATCCCAATGTCACCAGCCAGTGAGAATCAGCTGATTAGAGAATAACCCATGCTAGTCTCAACAGAATTGATAGTGTCCGTTTTTATCAATTCATCGACTAGGGATATTTTCAATACTTCACAATTGCACATGTAGAGATAATCACTAGTTGTGATCCCATCACAAATTCTCTTATGCTGTGAATTGTATTGCGGATATTCAGTAGATGAGTTTAAGATCCCAATCAAATACACATACATGTATACTCAAATAGTGAATTATCATTTATTAAAATAAATGTTTACAATCATAAGGCGATTGCCTTAGGACACTTCTCTCATATCACTAACAAACTCCCACTTGGCCTAATGCCAATCTCTATGGTATCCAATACCACAGGCTCTAATATGACCCTCAAACTTGCTTTGAGGCAAGGCCTTAGTTAAAGGATCCGCTAAATTCCTTTCAGTGGGAATTTTCTCAATTTGTATATCATTCCTACTTATAATCTCTCTGATCAGATGATAGCGGCGAAGCACGTGTTTGGATCGCTGATGAGACCTTGGTTCCTTTGCTTGTGCAATAGCTCCATTGTTGTCGCAGTAAACCGGCACTGCTTCATCAATGGTTGGAACCACACCAAGTTCGGAGACAAACTTCTTGATCCAGACTGCTTCTTTTGCTGCTTCCGAAGCTGCGATATATTCTGCTTCCGTGGTAGAATCCGTTATGGTGTCTTGTTTGGAACTTTTCCAACTTACTGCGCCTCCATTCAAAGTAAACACGTATCCAGACTGAGATTTGGAGTCATCCTTATCCGTCTGGAAACTGGCATCTGTATACCCACGTATTACCATATCTCCTTCTCCATATATTAGGAACACATCCTTAGTTCTTCTTAAGTATTAAGGATTGTCTTGACAGGCCGCCCAAATGAT
>JAGFNQ010001981.1:85781-146180 GCA_024364735.1 Boesenbergia rotunda | reverse complement strand
GGCTTGGATACTGGCAGTCCTTCGCCAGTTGCCTAGCAGTCCTTCGCTAGGGCTTTTTCTGCACACTTAGTGAACAACGTTAGATCACAAATAAACTTAACTTTGAATCCTTTGCCAATATCAAAACCAGGTTCGATATGGTGCTTCCTGCACCAACACGATTCACTTCTGGTTCCAAGGGTCTTGACATGATTCTTGGAAAACAGAAGTCCGTTCTAAATCGATCCGGACTTGGGTATAGAACCAAATCCCGACAAAGATCTTATTTTGCTGTATTGAATCAGTCCAAAGGTAAAGTTCAGGCATGGGTACCTAAACTGTACCTGAACAAACCAACTGGATCAAATCAGTATTGGATCCCCAAGGACAAGATTCACATCTTGCCTAATTATTATCGTGGCTATAGTCCAGGAGGAGCCAAGTTAATAACTATTTTTATTGTTAAATAAAATTTAATTGTTGCAATTTGCCTGATTGATTGTTTATTTAAATTTCTGCAATTTACCATGCTTAGACTTAGGTTAGTATAAGGACTGAACAAACTTAACTGAAACTTGAAAACATAGTATTGGGTGGAGGTGAGATGATAGTACGTTAGGGAAACCAATTCTAATAAGATCAAGTTCACTTGGTCTCTTTAGACTGGTGAAACTAGCCGAAACTACCGATCCAAAATCCAAACTAGTTAGACCAGAACTTTTTCAAAAACTAATTTTAAAAATGAAATTTCATTAAACGACTTTGTCAAGGAAAGGGTTGATGATCCAATAAGGTTACGGCCAAAGAAGGCCTAGTGCCTCCCCAAGACCTGGAAGCCAATTTTTGAATTTCAAATTCAAATTACTTTTTGTTAAATTCAAATCTAACACAATTTTCAGTTAAGTATAGATTCAAATATTTTCTTTCAAAATGAATTTAAATATTTTCAAAAATTAATTAAGATTTTCAAAATAAATAATATTTTTTTACCAAAAACCTGTCTCACGAAACCTATAAGGCTAACGTGATTGAAAACCCTAGATTGGGTGACACAGTAAAAATAAACTCAATTATAATTACTTTAATACCTATATTGTAGTCAACTTGGTCAAACCATGGTCAACAGAGTCAAACTATGGTCAACATAGTCAAACCATGGTCAAAGCAGTCAAACCATAGTCAAACCGATTAAACCATGGTCAAACCGATTAAACCATGGTCAAACGATGACAAGACACAAAACTTGTCTCTTCGCTACAGTCCCGGGCGCCCGTGACTCCTCGGGCGCCCCACCCCACCTTTTCTTTCTCCCTAGTTGCCTCTGCCTTTGACCAGGGCGCCCGGAACCACGCGGGCGCCCCCATCGCTCTCAATGCAGCAAAAGCAGCCTGACGAGGCCACCCGGGCTGTCCCGGGCGCCCCCAACCAGTCAAAGACACTGCCTTTGGCAGTAACCACTGACCAGGGCGCCCGGAAGCTCCCGGGCGCCCCCGTTGATCTGCCTATATAAGGCACCCGAACCTCCTTCTCTTCCCACACCAAAAATCAACTTCCTTCTTCACCTCTTTCCCTCCAAGGAGATCTTGCAAGCCCTCACCCTCAACCATGCCTCCCCGAGCTGCCCGGTATAATTTTATTGCTATTAAGTTAATTTTTTTTGCAATTCCTTCAAACTTTCTTTAAATGCATAATTTCTTCTCTTAGAAGACGTCGACCAAACCCGGCCAACCCCGGTGCCGAACCAAGTCCTGACCCTAGGTTCCCTACCCTAGAGTTATGTAATAAGTTTGCACAAACCATTTACAAGTCTATTAAAATAAGTTATCTTAATAGACACTTCTTTACCCAATCATGCCCCGTAGCCATGAATATTATCAACTTCTATTAATTAGATAATCTTGTCTTCTGCACTCATACCATTAATGAATCCTTATGTGCAGAGTTCTACAACAACATAATTCGACAAGATAATCTCATGTTTCACACTACTGTCCAAGGGATACCTCTGTCTATCACCCCTACTTTGTTGAACCGATTCCTTGGATTACGACCCTCTCAGTCCACATTTTGCTGCTATCCACCTAGGAATCCTCCATTTGATCCTCCCTACTCTCACATTACCTTAGACACCATCCACTCCTATTTCTATAGGGAAGCACTCCCCGCAAATAGACGTTTCCAAGCCGTTGAACTTCAGGCATAGGACTATGCCTTGTATAGAGTCCTGGTCCGCTGTATCTTACCACTCTCCACTAGAGATCTCGGGACCATGCGACCCTTTCATGCCTTCCTTCTGTATGCCCTAGTCCATCACCTTGACATAGACATTGGACTACATATGTTTCATACTATTCTGCATGCGTCCAGTGTCACGACCCAGGGACGAGTGCGCACACCATTCTACCACATCATCACTTCCCTCCTTCATCACCACGGTCGTGACATTACCGTGGGTGAAATAACCGCTATGACTGACTTTGATGAAATAGGATTTAGGAATTTCTCGTTAGCGGGTCTAGAGGTATCGGCCACCGGGGTTCTGAGTTGGAGACGATAGCAGGCTGGGGCTCTGATCGACTCAGACGAGGAGGTCGATGTTGACGTCGGAGATTTAGCAGCAGTAGCCCGAGCGCACATAGACGAGCCCGCTCCACCGACACTCTACGATCGAGTGGCACAGCTAGAGACACATGTTCAGAGCCTCCGAGAGGATGTGGAGGCCAATCATGCTGAGAACATGGAGGCAAATCTGGGCTACTACACCAATTACATGAGCGCCCTTAGAGTTGAGAGGGAGGCCAGAGAGGGACAGTATAGAGCTGACAGAGAGCCAGTGATGCACAGTATCACGAGATGATGACCCTATTTCGATCCTGGCAGCCAGGCTCCTCTGATCATCCCGGTCCCTCGTCCTAGATTTGCTTAGTATTGTACCAGTACCTATTTGACTGCCCCTACTCTGTAGGGTCGACTTATGCCTAACTTGTATGACTGTGTTGAATTTTGAGTACGTGCTTTGTTCTATTTGACTAGCTTGTTCTATTTGATAGGCAGTTAGGATTGTGCTCTGTAGAATAGATTAACTCTACTTTTATTTTTTTTTTCTTTTTTCATTTTTAGTTTCTAAAAGAATTTTGAAAAAAAAATTGTTGTTTTTTCAGTTTGTTTTAAAATCTTTTCGGACTTAGTTTTCTTTTCAAAACTACCCCCTTTCAAAACTAGGGCTTTTTCGCAAATGGACTTAGCCTAGGCCCTAACCCTAGAACTGCATGCACCTATAGATTTAGAAGCCAGCATCTCACAAGCACTTTAGGGGTACTTTGATTGATAACCTAGGAAGGGTTGAGATGCTTAGGTCTTTGCCTTAATTCAAGATGCTTTAAGTCAGTGCATCTGCAGTAATTGGGGCACTAAAAATAACTTATACAGCAATCAAGTTAAGTGTCAAGTTTAGAAAATCTAACTTGAACAGAAACACTTGACTAACCCTAGCGAAAACTACTGCTTATAATAGTTAGTAAGTAGCTAAATGGGTTAGACAGGTCCCTACAAGAGACAATCAACTGATTTGGTCTAGTCTTGGTTCAGTACAGCAAAATCATACGAATATTTTCCTTTATGAAAGTTATTTCTTTTATGCAATTTAATTTCTGCTATATCTATCTGTTTTTGATATATGGCAAAGGGGAGAGATGAGATAGGAGAGAGTTCAAATTTTTTCAAAATCTCAAAATTGTTTTTTCAAAAAGTTAGCTACTCTTCAAAACATTTCAAAAAACTTAGCTACTTTTCAAAGCTTTTCAAAAAAAAACTTTTCTAGAAGTACTTAAGCGTTGTTTTTTCAAAAAAGTTAGCTTCTTTTCAAAACTTTTCAAAAAACTTAGCTACTTTTCAATGCTTTTCAAAAAAAAAAAAAACTTTTCTAGAAGTACTTAAGTTCTTTAAGCGTTTAAGTTTTCAAAACGTCTCGAAGTTATTCAAAAGTACTAAGTTTTCATAAGTACTTTAAGCTTAACTTCCATAAGTACTTTAAGCTTAAGTTTTTCAAAATTTACTAAGTACTAAAATTATTTCAAAATTTACTAAGTACTTAAAATTGTTTCAAAGTTTACTAAGTACTTAAATCCTACTAAGTACTTAACTTAAAGTTTTCAAAACTTTTGAGTACTTTAAAACTTAAAGGCTTCAAATTTTTTTAAGTACTCTAAACTCATGCTTTCAAAAACTCCTCTATGTACTTTTAAAACTTAAGTGATCAAAAGATTTCCAAAGTACCTAAACTTAAGTTTTCAAAGTGCAAAATCATTCTAAGCAAAATTTTTTTAAAAAAACTTAGAACCCCACGAGTTTTTGAAAAATCTAGGGGGAGATTCCCTCCAAGGGGAGGGAACAAATACTTATGCTTTTGATTAAACTTAACTTTTTGAACTAGGATTGCCATAAATCAAAAAGGGGGAGATTATTGGTGCAGAAAGCACCAAAGTCAAACCTGTGTTTTGATAATGGCAATAGGGTTCAAAAGTTAAGTCTTACTTGTTATCTAACATGTCACATGAGTGTGTAGAGTAAAAAGCCCTAGCGAAGGACTGCTAGGCACTGGCGAAGGAATGCCAGAGTGAAAAGCCCTAGCGAAGGACCGCTAGGCACTGGCGAAGGAATACCAGAGTGAAAAGCCCTAGCGAAGGACAGCTTGGGACTGAAGCCCTAGCGAAGGAATGCTAGGCACCGGGCGAAGGACAGCTTGGCATCTAAGACCTGGCAAAGGACCGCCAGGCAAACGTCCAACCAAAGGAGCGGTTAGCATCAGGTACATTCTCCCGAGAGGAGTAGGTGAGGACGCGTTCCCCGTCGAGGGAACAGTAGGCGTCGGTTCGACCTAGGGTTCCATTTTGGAGACCCAAAGTCAGAACCAAGACAGCTAAGGCTGTATAAACTAATATTTTATTGTTTTATTGTGTTTTGGACTAACCTTGGATGCAGGACCAAAGGAACGCGTGTCTGCAGCTCAGAGAGCCTCAAAGGAATGAGGCAACAGCTGACCAGGGCGCCCGGAGTGTCCCAGGCGCCCCAAGGTAAACACAAAACACAAGAAAGCAAAGCAAGCTTCGACAGTTCAACTTCCGGGCGCCCCCGCTGCTCCGGGCGCCCCCAGCACCCCGGGCGCCCCCAACAGCAAGTCATCGAAGCTTAAGCCAGCGAAGCCAAGGGATAAAGTTTGACCTGGTCAACCCAGGCGCCCCCAGCGCTCCGGGCGCCCCGGGCAAGGTTTGATCCCGAATTTGAAGGGATCAGAAGCTGACCGAGACCGAGGCGGATCGTGTGACATGTGGGGGGGCGCCCCGAACGTTCCGGGCGCCCAGGCCCTATATAAAGGGCCCTCGACCCCAAGGCTCAAACAACACTTTCAATCAACGCTTCTACGCTCTTCTACTCTCGTGCCTCACTCCAGAAACCTCCCAACACGAGCCGACGACGTCCCGCTGCTCCGAAAAAGACAACCTACATCGGACGTCGGTAAAAGAAGAGCCCTTTTTTTAATTGTTAAGTTTACTGTGCTGAATTTGTAAATCAATCCTTGTAAACTATTATTGCGCCTCATATAGAATTGCCCAAAGTAAACGGTCAACGACCGTGGGCCTTGGAGTAGGAGTCGACCTAGGCTCCGTACCAAGTAAAAATTACTGTGTTCACGTGTTTGCATTTATCTTCCGCTGTGCAATTTCTTTTTCCATAAATCCGAACGATTTCCGATATTCACCCCCCTCTATCGGTTCTCTCGATCCAACATAATGGAAGTCGATTTGCAGGGCGCAAAATCAATGAATGGTGCGAAGGATTAGGTATTCGACAAGTCTTCACTTCGGTCGCATACCCCCAAGGCAACGGCCAAGTCGAGGTCATCAACTGGGAGATCCTCCGGGGACTCAAGATAAAGCTGGACCACATCGGAGGTATCTTGATGAGCTCCCCAGTATTCTATGGTCCTACCGTACCACTCCAAGAGAAGGGACAGGTCAGAGTCCCATTCAACTTATATA
This sequence comes from Boesenbergia rotunda, assembly GCA_024364735.1. Classification (NCBI taxonomy): domain Eukaryota; kingdom Viridiplantae; phylum Streptophyta; class Magnoliopsida; order Zingiberales; family Zingiberaceae; genus Boesenbergia; species Boesenbergia rotunda. The sequence goes on along the minus strand of JAGFNQ010001981.1, from coordinate 140,163 downwards.
TGGAGCTGAGGCAGTGATCTCGGTGGAAGTAGGCGAGGAGTCTATCTGGCAGCAGCATTATAATAAAGAATACAACCATCGAGAGCGGCTGATCGACCTGGACTTGGTGGCGGAGGTACTAGACAATGCAGCTACTCGGTTACTAGTCTATAGACAGCGTATACAACAAGCCTACAATGGTTGAGTAATTGCCCACACCTTTGAAGGCCGAGATAGAGTCTGGAAGAGAATCAAACCGGTTGGCAACCCCGGGAAGCTTAAGCTGCAGTGGAGCAGACCCTACATCATCCCTAGAAAACTCACTGGAGGTAGCTACTATCTGGAGGACGACAAGGCAAGAGGTTGGATAGGCCGTGGCATGCAATTCATCTTCAACCATATCACACTCGGTGAGACATTTTGAGATGTCCAATGTATTTGTATTCATGTTGGCACTGCTTTGCAGTTTCAGTAATCAAAGAAACAAATGAGATGTCTCGCAAAGACCCAGTGTACTTTCCTAAAAACCCTACTACCTCGCGGTGCTACAAATGCCCGAGGTGAGTAGGCTTGGTTGTAGTGCTGCGGATGCCCGATCAGGAGCTGAAAAAAACCTACTACCTCACGGTGCTGTGGATGTCCGAGGTGAGTAGGCTTGGTTGTGATGCTATGGATGCCTGACCAAGAGCTGCTAAAATCCTACTACCTCGCGGTGCTGCGGATGCCCGAGGTGAGTAGGCATGGTCGTGGTGCTGCGCATACCCGACTAGAAGCTGAAAAAATCCTACTACCTCACCGTGCTGCGGATGCCCGAGGTAATTAAGCCTGGTTGTAGTGCTGCAGATGCCCGACTAGGAGCTGAAAAAACCCTACTACCTCGCGGTGCTACGAATGCCCGGGGTGAGTAGGCCTGGTCGTGGTCCTACGGATGGTCGTGGTGCTGCGGATGCCCGACCAGGAGCTGAAAAAATCCTACTACCTCGCGGTGCTGTGGATGCCCTGGGTGAGTAGGTCTGGTCGTGGTGCTGTGGATGCCTAACCAGGAATTGCTAAAACCCTACTACCTCACGGTGTTGCGGATGTCTGGGATGAGTAGGTTTGGTCGTGGTGCTGCGGATACCCGACTAGGAGCTTCTAAAATTCTACTACCTCATAGTGCTGCAGATGCCCGGGGTGAGTAGGCCTGATCGTGGTGCTGCGGATTGCCAGCCAGGAGCTGAAAAAATCCTACTACCTCGAGGTGCTGCGGATGCCCGACCAAGAGTTGAAAAACTCCTACTACCTCACGGTGCTGTAGATGCCCAAGGTGAGTAGGCCTGGTCGTGGTGCTGCGGATGTTCGATCAGGAACTGCTAAAACCCTACTACCTCGCGGTGCTGTGGATGCTCGAGGTGAGTAGGTCTGGTCGTGGTGCTGTGGATGCTCGACCAGAAGCTGCTAAAACCCTACTACCTCACGGTGCTGCGGATGCCCCAGGTGAGTAGGCTTGGTCGCGGTGCAGCAAATGCCCGGCCAGAAGCTGAAAAAACCCTGCCTTGTGATGTTACGGATGCCAAGGTGAGTCGGCCTGGTCGTGGTGCTGTGGATGCCTGATCAGGAGCTGTAGAGATCCTACTACCTCTAACCATGACCCCAAGGAAAGTTTGTGGGCATACGGAGGGGAATGAAGCCAGCATGTAGGCAACGAGATATTGAGGAACACCCTCGGATAGTGAAAACAAGCATGATGTTTAATCATTGCAAGAATACTCGCAACACATAGGTAACAAGTTTCTTTTTACTTATGAGTAGGGTACATGGATAATAACATCCAAAGAAAATACAAAATGTAAGTACATATGAGTGATATAATTATTAATTTCTGCCGAGGAGGCCTGAGGCCATGCCGCTCTTTTGTACGGGCTCTCCTCCATTGCCTCGGTCTCTCCTTTGGCCGCTAAGCTAGAAGTTATCTCCTTGTGGTTACATCATCTTGGCCCTTCACTTGATGTAACACAACACCAGCTCGAAATACATATGCAAGCCCCTCAATTCCGAGTATGTCTTCACAAAGTGCCACAGAATAAAGGGATATGTGGTGAAAAACAAGCATTCCAGAGAAAGATATCCTCAAAAGGCTCAAGACAAAATCATGCAAAATCAGTTTTCATTCCAAATACATGAGTATATTATAAATACATGGAAGAAAGAAAAATAGGTAACAAGCAGAAAAAGGGGAGACACGTAGAGTAGGTGAGGGAAGAGCTTCTATAATTCCTTCTCTTCAGGCGGGAGCTCATCCCAAACCTGGCCAACACTCATAAAGCTCAGGTCTACATCCAGCTTTAGCAATTGAGCCTTTTGGAGCTATTGGAGGGCACCGTTAAAGTCCTACTTCAGGCACTTCAGAACATGCCCAGCCAGAATATCACCAAATTCATCGGACTGTAGAAACCTGGCCTTGAGCTTTGCCTCGGTCTCTCTCGGTTTAGATGCCTCGTCAGCCTTGTAGCGGTGCAGTTCAGCCTCGGCTTTATCCTTAGCTACCTTCAACTGGGTCACCTCAAAGAACAGTTGATCTCTATCTTCCAAGGCTTCCTTAAGGCTCTCTAAGGTGACCAAGCTCTCTGAATTGGCCTCGGCGATGTCCTCCTGAAGGTCGGTCATGTGACCACATGCTGCTTGAATCATAGATTCCTTCTGGGCCAGCTGGTTTGTTTGTTCTTGTATGCAACCATTCAGGGCTTCTGTCGAAGACTCTAGGAGTTTGACGCCCCCGGATAGTTTCTTCTCCTAGGCTTGGATTTGCTCCTGCTCCTGGGCCAAGCTGCGCAAGTCATTGGAAAGGGCGATGGGCCTCTCTGACATTAGGTGCTCTTGATAGCGGGGGCTGTGCAGGGTGGATTCAGAGGCCAGCAGAGAATCCATATAGTACTCTACTTTAGCCCTGCGGGCTTTGTTGACCAGCGCCTGCATGAAGCCCCCTCTGTAGGCACGATAGGCCTCTGCCTCCCATGTAGACACTCGGCGGATCAGATGTTCAATCTCTCACCGTGAGTATAATTGGCGGTCGACAAAGAGGCAGTCGTGAGCGGCCTACCGTCATGAATAAGGGTTAGAAAATATAAATAAGAGTAACAGAAAAAGCGGGTAGCATTACCTTCAGGAGGGACTCATGCAGGTTGGCTAGGGGCCCGCCCGAGGCACGCAAGGCCCCCATCTCAAGTCGCCTCGGCTCCTTAGCGCATCGTCCAAGCTTTGTAAAGAGGAGGTGTCTCTGAGGCGGGGGAGAATCTGGGCGGCAGGTGCCTCAAACGACACCGTAGAGGGGCCTAGGACGTCCTCCTTAGAGCTGGATGCTCCCTTGGACGAATGACCCTTGGTAGAGACCTCCTTTAGTTGTGTTGGTTGGTGCTTTTTGGAAGCCACTTGGAGCTTCTGGCGCAGGCGGTCAAGCCTTAGTCGAGGCTCTGTGATCATTGCCTGCTTGCCTCTGGAGATGTTAGAGGAACTGACCAGAGAACGGGTATTGGTCTGTTGTCCTTGTTGGTGCAGAATGCACCTAAGTCAAACCCGTGTTTTGATAATGACAACATAGGTCAAAAGTTAAGTCTTTCTTGTTTTCTAACAAGTTAATCTAGTGTGCAGGAAAAGCCCTAGCGAAGGACTGCTAGGCACTGGCAAAGGAACGCCAGGGAAATAAGCCCTAGCAAAGGACCGCTAGGCACTGGCGAAGGACTGCCAGTATCAAGCCCTAGCGAAGGACTGCTAGGCTCCAGGCGAAGGATAGCCTGGGACTGAAGCCCTAGCGAAGGACTGCTAGGCAACTGGCGAAGGACTGCCAGTTTACAAACCCTGACAAAGGACTGTCAGGCAAAAGTCCAACCAGAGGAACGGTTGGCATAAGGTAATTTCTCTCGAGAGGAGTAGGTGAGGACGCGTTCCCCGTCGAGGGAACAGTAGGCGTCGGTTCGACCTAGGGCTTCATTTTGGAGACCAAAGTCAGAACCAAGACAGCTAAGGCTGTATAATCTAATAACTTAATATATTTGTGTTTTGTACTAACCCTGGATGCAGGACCGAAGGACCGTGTGTCTGCAGCTCAGAAAGCCTCAAAGGAGAGAGCCAAGGACTGGGTAGGGCGACCGGAGCGTCCCGGGCGCCCCCAAGGGTCATACAAAACAGGTAAAGCAAAAAGTGGTTCGAATACATACTGGCCTGGGCGCCCCCGTGCTTCCGGGCGCCCCCGCTGCTCCCGGGCGCCCCCATACGCATACCTCGAACCAAAAGCCTTCGAAGCCAGAAGATAAACTTTGACCCGGTCAATGCGGGCGCCCCGAGCGCTCCGGGCGCCCCGGTCAAAGCGGATCCAGGGGATCAGACGCGACCGAGAGCTCTGCGGATCAGAGGCCACGTGGGGGGCACCCCCGACATCCCGGGCGCCCCCTGGCCCTATATAAAGGGCCCTCGACCCCAAGCTTCGAACACCAATTCACTCAACGCCTCAAAGCTCTTCTGCTCTCGCGCCTTGCTCCGGAAACTCTCCAACTCGAGCCGACGACGTCCCGCTGCTCCGAAAAAGTTGATCTACTCCGGACGTCGGTAAAGAAGAGCGTTCTTTTTATTTACTGCACTTATATTTGTAATTAAATTTTGTAAACCTTTTTGCGCCTATATAGAATTTCCCAAAGTAAACGGTCAACGACCATGGGCCTTGGAGTAGGAGTCGACACAGGCTCCGAACCAAGTAAATCGACTGTGTCTCTGTGTCTTGTTTTTTAATTTCCGCTGCGTACCTGCTCTTAGTCAAATCCGAAAGTTTCCGATATTCACCCCCCCCTCTATCGGTTTTCTCGATCCAACAAGTGGTATCAGAGCGGGGAAGTTCAAACTTGGTGCAACCACCAGTTTGAAAATTTCTTTTCGGATTTTCTTTATTATTTTCGATTTTTTTTTCGTACGAATTTTTTTGTTAATCGAGGTTGGTGCAACACCCCTCGATATTTTATTTCCCTTATCCAGCACTACTAATCCAAGACCTAGTCTTGGAAAATTTGTTTTTCTGTTAGTTTTTTGTTACAGATTAAAATGGCCATGCAAGAGGGATTCAGCACCGCCAGGCCTCCACTTTTCAGTGGAGAAGACTTTTCTTACTGGAAAAGTCGTATGGAGGTCCACCTGAAAACTCAGGTGGATATGTGGATCATCATCCAATCCGGTCTGGAGATCCCCAAAGACGCCGAAGGAAAACCACAAAGCTACTCCGAATGGGACAACTCCCTAAAACGCAAGATAGAAGCTGACGTAAAAACAACACAAACCCTATAATGCGGGCTGACAAAGGAAGAGCTGAACCGTGTGGGCCCCTTCAACAGTGCAAAGGAGCTGTGGACAAAACTGATCGAGCTGCACGAAGGGACTTCAGATACTCGGATCAGTAAGAGGGATCTGCTACTAAATAAACTCTACACCATCAAGATGGCCGACAACGAAACAGCAGCCCAGCTCCACGCACGAATCCAAGAGGTAATGAACGGTCTTCACACAATAGGTCACAAGGTTGAAAACCGTGGCCTAATCAGGTATGCTCTAAACGCCTTCCCTAGAAACACCTTGTGGGCATCTATGGTAGATGCATACAAGGTCTCTAGGGATCTTTCTAAAATAAAATTAGATGAATTGTTTTCCGAACTAGAACTACACGAACAAACTAACACCAATGTGGTCGAGAAAGGTATTGCTTTCGTTGCAGGTAAAACAGGAAGGACAACAAAGAAGAAGCCTAAACCCGAACTTGAGTCTAACTCAGACTCAGACTCAGAAGAAGAAGAAGAGGCACCCCAGTCCAACCTCCTAGCTCTGACCGCCTCAGATAAAGTCGAGACTGAGTCAGAAACAGAACAAGAGGACGGCGAGCTGACCTTCATAGAAGATGGAGAAATTAAGGTAACTGGTTTTAATAGATCGCAATTAAGTGAGTTAATTTCATTTCTTTCCCGAGATTTGGCAAAAGCCAAACTCCGAGTCGAATCCCTCCGACAGGAAGTAAAACTCCTGAAAGAGGGAGCTGACTCTAAACCCTTAACTGAGAAGGTTCAGGAAGGAACTCCTACTCAAGTTGAAAAACTTGAAAAGGAAAATTCCTCCCTGAAAACTCAGGTTAAGGATCTTAGATCAGCATTAGAACGATTTACATCTGGTTCCAAGGGTCTTGACATGATCCTTGGAAAACAGAAATCAGTTCTAAATCGATCCGAATTGGGCTATAGAACCAAATCCCGGCAAAGATCATACTTTGCTGTACTGAATCAGTCCAGAGGTAAAGTTCAGACATGGGTACCTAAACTGTGCCTGAACCAACCGACTGGATCAAATCAGTATTGGATCCCCAAGGACAAGATTCACATCTTGCCTAACCATCACCGTGGCTTTAGTCCAAGGGGAGCCAAACTGAAAACTATTTTCATTATTAGATAAACTTGTTATTCTTGATTTAAATTGCTTGATTGATTGTTTATTTAATTTCTGCAATATACCATGCTTAGACTTAGGCTAGCTTAAGGACTAAACAAACTTAGCTAAAATTTGACAACATAGTATTGGGTGGAGATGAGATGATAGTACGTTAGGGAAGCCAATTTGGCGGAACTAGCCGAAGCTACCGATCCAAGACCCAAACTAGTTAGACCAGAAATTTTTCAAAGAATTTTTGAAAATGAAATTTCATTAAAAGGCTTTGTCAAGGAAAGGGTGGATGATCCCATAAGGCTACGGCCAAAGAAGGCCTAGTGCCTCGCCAAGACCTGGAAGCCAATTTCTGAAATTCAAATTCAAATTTTTTTGCCAAATTCGAATCTAACACAAAATTTCAAGTATTTGTAGACTTAAACATTTTTGTTAAAATTAATTGTTTTCAAAATTAATTAAGTTTTTAAAAATTAATTATTTTCAAAATAATCTTAACTATCAAAACCTGTCTCACAAAACCTATAAGGTTAACGTGATTGAAAACCCTAGATTTGGGTAAGACAGACTAGGCAGTGAAACTCAATTTAAGCTATTTCTGATTCTAATTGGATCCAAATCAAGAAAATTCTTTATGCGTAGGAACATAAAGATTTGGACCAATGGATGTTGGATAGCCGTTGCTCCAGACACATGATTGGAGATAAATTGAAGTTCACCAAGCTCAATCTCAAAAACCTAGGCTCAGTGGCATTTGGCAATAATGCTACACTCAAGGTAATTGGGTCAGGTAATATTGAGCTTAAATTTGATTTCATTATTAAGAAAGTTCTATTGGTTGAAAACTTTAATTTTAACTTGCTTAGCATAAGTCAGTTATGTGATTCTGGTTATATAGTTACTTTCAACAATTCTAACTGCCTGATTAGAAATGAACAAGACTCAGAAATCATACTTAAGGGCACTAGGAAAAACAATGTATACACTATAAATCTTCCTCTTATACCCAAATGTATGTTAACACAATTAGAACAAACAAACCTCTGGCATAGGAGATTAGGTCATACCAATTTGAGAACTATCTCAAAAATTACCCAACTTGGCTTAATCAAAGGTATCCCCAAAATCAAAAATACTGAAAACCTAATATGTGAATCATGTAATCAAGGTAAACAAACCAAATCCAATCACAAACTAATCCAGTCTGATTTAACTCAAACCACACTTGAGCTCCTGCACCTTGACCTATTTGATTCACATGGAGCCAAGTCACTAAGCGGGAACCGATACTGCTTAGTAATAGTTGATGATTACTCTAGGTTTACCTGGGTTAGGTTCCTAAAAACCAAAGATGAAACCCTAAACCTATTTATTGAATTCTGTAAACTAATTGAAAATCAAAATGACATTAAAATAAAAAGACTTAGGAGTGATCACGGGGGAGAGTTTGAGAATCAACGGTTTGAGGGATTCTGTAAGGTAAATGGGTATTTACATGAATTTTCATGTCCTAGAATCCCCCAACAAAATGGGATAGTCGAGCGAAGGAATAGAACATTACAAGAAGCCGCTAGGGCTATGCTCAACGAATTTAAACTAGCAAACCAATTTTGGGCAGAAGCAACTAGTACAGCCTGTTATATCCAAAATAGGGTTTTGATTAACAAACGACACAACAAAACCCCCTATGAACTGTACTACCATAGACTCCCAAACCTACATTACCTAAGAGTCTTTGGGTGCAAAGTCCATATCCTAAACACCAAAGACTATATAGGAAAATTTCAATCCAAGTCAAACCCAGGTATTTTCCTAGGATATTCAACCACAAGTAGAGCCTATAGAGCTTACAACAAACAAACTAAGAAAATTGAAGAAACAACAAACTTAATTTTCGATGAAGAAATCAATTCAACATCTAATAATCCAGACCCAATTTCATCAAACTCTGACCAAGAAAATAATGAACAAATTATTGAACCATTAATTGAACCCTTACACGAACTAACTATTGAACCAATGAATGAATTAACTGAACCAAGAATCGAACCAACAAATGAACCATCCCAAAGAGTAGAATCAAATAGAGAATCAAACCGACCAGCTGGACCTGAGGCTGAACCAAGCACTAGAAGAACAAAGAAACCCAGACTTAGTCACCCAACCGATCAAATTGTGGGTGATCCAACTCTAGGAGTCAGGACTAGTCCTCCTATAGGAACCTTAGCCAAATAGCTATGATATCAAAAATTGAACCCAAAACTATAGAAGAAGCCCTACCTGATCCTGATTGGATCATAGCGATGCAAGAAGAACTAGCTCAATTCGAGAGAAACCAAGTCTGGGAATTAGTACCTAAACCTGAGGGCAAATCCATCATTGACACTAAGTGGGTCTTTAGGAATAAGCTGAATGATCAAGGAGAAATAGTCAGAAATAAGGCTCGCTTAGTAGCAAAGGGTTTCAGCCAAATAGAGGGATTAGACTACGATGAAACATATGCCCCAGTTGCTAGACTTGAGTCCATTAGAATGTTGTTAGCCTTTGCATCCCATAAAGGATTTAAGTTATATCAAATGGATGTAAAGTCAGCCTTCTTAAATGGATTCATTAAAGAAGAAGTGTATGTAGGACAACCCCCAGGGTTTGAGGACTTAGATAAACCTAACCATGTTTACAAACTAACCAAAGCATTATATGGGCTAAAACAAGCACCTAGGGTCTGGTATGAACGATTATCAACCTATTTAACTTCTAAAGAATTTAAACAAGGCCAAATTGACTCAACATTATTTATTAAAACCCTAGGAAAAGATATATTTATTGTCCAAATTTACGTAGATGACATAATTTTTTAATCCACCAACACCAACTTTCTAAAAGAATTTGTCAAGATAATGGAAGATGAATTTGAAATGAGCTTAGTTGGTGAGCTTACATTTTTCCTAGGACTACAAATCAAACAAACTAGGGATGGTAACTATGTTCATCAATTCAAATATGCTAAAGAGTTAATAAAGAAATTTAAAATGGATAACTCTAAAAGCATAAGTACCCCCATGACCACTAATATAAAAATAGATAGTGACCCTGATGGTAAACCAGTAGACCTTAAACTCTATAGGAGTATGATAGGTAATCTACTGTACCTTACAGCCAGTAGACCTGATATTCTCTTTGCTGTAGGGATGTGTGCTAGATACCAAACCTGTGCTAAGGAAACGCACTTAGCAGCCCTAAAAAGAATACTGAGATATGTAAAGGGCACCCTAAATGTAGGGATTTGGTATCCTAGGACCTCAACTTTTGCTTTATCCGGATACTCAGATTCTGACTATGCTGGCTGTAAGTTAGATAGAAAGAGCACAAGTGGAAGCTGCCAACTATTAGGTCAGAGTCTAGTTAGTTGGTGCAGCAGAAAATAACACTGTGTAGCTCTATCCACAACTGAAGCTGAGTATGTGGCATTAGGAGAGTGTGTGACTCAACTTTTATGGATGATGCACACACTTAAGGACTTCCAGCTCAACTACACCCAAACTCAAGTATTTATTGACAATATAAGTTCAATTAATTTAACTAAGAACCTAATCCAACACTCCAGAACCAAACATATAGAAGTCAAACATCATTTTGTAAGAGACCATGTAGCCAGGAGTGAAATAGTACTTAAGTATATTGACTCTAAATCTAACCTAGCTGATATATTCACAAAACCCTTACCTGAATCTGAGTTCAGCTCACTAAGAAGGCAGTTAGGATTGCGCTCTGTAGAATAGAGTATCTCAAATTTTTTACTACTCTACTTGATTTCAAAAATCAGTTTTCTAAAAATAGATTTTGAAAAATTGTTTTACTTAATTTCAAAATCAGTTTTCATTTTTTTACTTAGTTTTTTTGCAAAACTACCCCCTTTAAAAATTAGGGCTTTTTTGAAAATGGACTTAGCCTAGGCACTAACCTTAGAACTGCATGCACCTATAGACTTAGAAGCCAGCATCTCACAAGCACCTTAGGGTACTTTTGATTGATAACCTAGAAAGGGTTGAGATGCTTAGGTCCTTGCCTTAATTCAAGATGCTTTAAGTCAGTGCATCTGCAGTAATTGGGGCACTAAATACAACTTAAACAACAATCCAATTAAGTGTCAAGTTTAGAAAATCTAACTTGAACAGAAACACTTAACTTGACTAACCCTAGCAAAAATTACTGTTTATAACAGTTAGTAAGTAGCTAATTGGGTTAGACAGGTCCCTACAGAGAAAATTGATTGATTTAGTGTAAATCTAATTATGAATTGATTCAGTACAGCAAATTCTTATTTATTTTCTGTATTCATGCTATATTTATCTTGTTTTGATATATGGCAAAGGGGGAGAGATAGGAAAGGAAAGAGAAAAATTACTTTTACTTTTTCAAAATTTCAAAATTTTGACTTTATTCAAAAAGGTTCAAAAATATACTTATCATTTATTCAAAAGCTTAAACTTTTTGAAGAAGTACTAAAGTTCTTAAAGCTTTCAAAATTTTACCTAAGTACTCCAGTTTCAAAAGTTCTTAAAGCTTTCAAAATTTTGCCTAAGTACTCTAATTTTAAAAATTTCTTAAAGCTTTCAAAATGCTGCTAAGATTTTTTTTACTCAAGCTTTCAAAATGCTGCTAAGATTTTTTTACTCAAGCTTTCAAAATGCTGCTAAGATTTTTTTACTCAAGCTTTCAAAATGCTGCTAAGTTTTTTTTTACTCAAGCTTTCAAAATTTTGCTAAGTACTCTAGCTTCAAAATTTTTTCTCAAGCTTTCAAAATTTTGCTAAGTACTCTAGCTTCAAAATTTTTATCTTTCAAAATTTTGCTAAGTACTCTAGCCTCAAAATTTTTATCTTTCAAAATTTTGCTAAGTACTCCAGCCTCAAAATTTTTATCCTTCAAAATTTTTTTTGCTAAGTACTCCAGCCTCAAAATTTTTATCTTTCAAAATTTTTTTTGCTAAGTACTCCAGCCTCAAAATTTTTATTCAAGCTCTCAAAATTTTGTTAAGTACTCTAGCCTTTCAAAAGTTTCTTACTTAAGCTTGTCAATTTTTTTAAAATACTCTAAAGCTTAAGTTTTTCAAAACTGTATTAAGACTGAAATTCTTACTTAAGCTAACATTTTCAAAAAGTTTTCAAGTACAAGTAAAGGTTTTTTAACCCCACGAATTTTTGAAAAATCTAGGGAGAGATTCCTTCTAGGGGGAGGGAACAAAAAACTTTTTCATGCTTTGCTTAAACTTAACCATTTGAACTAGGGTTGCCATAAATCAAAAAGGGGGAGATTGTTGGTGCAGAATGCACCTAAGTCAAACCCGTATTTTGATAATGGCAACATAGGTCAAAAGTTAAGTCTTTCTTGTTTTCTAACAAGTTAATCTAGTGTGCAGGAAAAGCCCTAGCGAAGGACAGCTAGGCACTGGCAAAGGAACGCCAGGGAAATAAGCCCTAGCAAAGGACCGCTAGGCACTGGCGAAGGACTGCCAGTATCAAGCCCTAGCGAAGGACTGCTAGGCTCCAGGCGAAGGACAGCCTGGGACTGAAGCCCTAGCGAAGGACTGCTAGGCAACTGGCGAAGGACTGCCAGTTTACAAACCCTGACAAAGGACCGTCAGGCAAAAGTCCAACCAGAGGAACGGTTGGCATCAGGTAATTTCTCCCGAGAGGAGTAGGTGAGGACGCGTTCCCCGTCGAGGGAACAGTAGGCGTCGGTTCGACCTAGGGCTCCATTTTGGAGACCAAAGTCAGAACCAAGACAGCTAAAGCTGTATAATCTAATAACTTAATATATTTGTATTTTGTACTAACCCTGGATGCAGGACCGAAGGAATGTGTGTCTGCAGCTCAGAAAGCCTCAAAGGAGAGAGGCAAGGACTGGGTAGGGCGCCTGGAGCGTCCCGGGCGCCCCCGTGCTTCCGGGCGCCCCCGCTGCTCCCGGGCGCCTCCTGCGTCCCGGGCGCCCCCATATGCATACCTCGAACCAAAAGCCTTCGAAGCCAGAAGATAAACTTTGACCCGGTCAATGCGGGCGCCCCGAGCGCTCCGGGCGCCCCAGTCAAAGCGGATCCAGGGGATCAGACGCGACCGAGAGCTCTGCGGATCAGAGGCCACGTGGGGGGCGCCCCCGACATCCCGAGCGCCCCCAGGCACTATATAAAGGGCCCTCGACCCCAAGCTTCGAACACCAATTCACTCAACGCCTCAAAGCTCTTCTGCTCTCGCGCTATGCTCCGGAAACTCTCCAACTCGAGCCGACGACGTCCCGCTGCTCCGAAAAAGTTGATCTACTCCGGACGTCGGTAAAGAAGAGCATTCTTTTTATTTACTGCACTTATATTTGTAATTAAATTTTGTAAACCTTTTTGCGCCTATATAGAATTGCCCAAAGTAAACGGTCAACGACCATGGGCCTTGGAGTAGGAGTCGACACAGGCTCCGAACCAAGTAAATCGACTGTGTCTCTGTGTCTTGTTTTTTAATTTCCGCTGCGTACCTGCTCTTAGTCAAATCCGAAGGTTTCCGATATTCACCCCCCCCCTCTATCGGTTTTCACGATCCAACAGTCCTGTCTCTAGAATGACCATCTGTTTGAGGCACTTAGACAATGATATCGTATCCTCCTCCTTTGGGACGGACACCTCCTCCTCCTCCGGGATAGTGGGGAGCTCACGGGGTACGAAGTTCCGCAACCTTCTTCGGATTGCCGACCGATTGTCGAGTCTTTTCTTCTTCAGCTTCCCGGACAATTTAAGCATCAGTGGGCCGGCCTGGGATGCTATCTTTTCCTTATTCCCTCCCGTCTCGATGATGACGAGGCAGGTCGGCTCCCTGGGCACTAGGTAGCTCTGGCGTCCCTTGGTTGGTGGGTTGCTCAGTCGCTTCTGGCTCCTTGATCTGCTCCAACGTCCCTTGCTCGCCGAACTACTCCATTGCCTCCTCCAGAGACTCGGCTGAGTCGATCGACGGGGCAAAAGGAACTCGAGGAGGGGTCAGGGCCTATTCGTTGGCTTGCTCCCATTTGAGGAGCCGATTCATCGTCCGGGACAACATGACGTCCTCTGCAACGCACAAACAAAACAAAACATTAATTAGAATTAACAGACGTTTGTAAAAGGATAAGCTTACCAAGGCTGGGGTTCATCCTGGTGACTTTAGGATTGAGTCCCGCTAGGTACATGAGTTCATCACTCTGCACCAGCCCGGGACCGCTAAACTCCATGTCGGACAGGATGCTCCTAGCACGTTGATAGCTCAGATCCTGTTGAAAGTCTCTTAGCTCCAGGGGAGTTGGTAGGTTTTCTCTCCAGCGAATGGGGCTGAAGGGGCGCTCAGGCAGTTTGATGAAAAAGAAACGTTCCTTCCATCACTTATGGGAGGAAGGAAGATCCCCTAGGAAGCTATGGCTGGGGCAATCTATGAAACTGAAGGCCCTCCTAGATGCTTAGGTGGGGATGAAAAAGAAGTTGAAAAAGCAGGGGGTCAAAGGAATGCCAAAGAGTTTGAAAAGGATAAACACCCCGCTCATCTAGGTGAAGGTGTTGGGAGCCATCTGATGAAGAGGAATGTTGAAATATGAAGAGATGCTCATGAAAAAAGGAGGAAGGGAAAAATGAAGCCCTAATTCTACCTGCCCTAGGATGAAAGTGAAAAACCCTAGGAGAGGTTTTACAGGTGATTGATCCACCCTAGGGACTTCCACCTCCATTTCTGTCGGAATGTCGTAGGCTTCGCAGGCAGCTTGGAGAGTTTCTGATTTAACCCTAGAGGCGATGGATTCATACTACTCTGGTTGGTAACCCTTCTCCGGTGTCCCCTTCCTACCTTGGTCCTTTTTCTCTTCCTTATCCATGACTTCTAAGGAGAGAAGTGAAGGAAGATGAAAAAGGAAGGGAACTTACGTGCAGGGGAGAAGCTTTAGAAAACGAAGACGAGAACGAAGCGCACAAATCCTGCTAGTCGGTGATGCCAGAAGGCGGATGAACGTTTTTGCCTCCCCTTTTATAGAGAAGAAGTCGCCCTCGTGCGTACTACGGGGGCACATCACGTGGACGGTGATGAACGCCTATCTCGAGGAGTCGTCGCTTTCGAGGCTGCCGTTTGATATGGCCCTGCGGCGCGTATCAGTAGGAGATCGCGAGGAAAGATGTCTGAACACGTGGCAAAGACATATTCGCGGAGGGGCTTTGTCGCCATTAAGAGACCCCATGCTCTTTTAATGGATGATAGACAACTATCATTGCTACGCTTCGAAATTCGCAGAAGCTTTTTGGACTAATTCCTAAGGATTGCCTCGGGCCAAGGGACGAATGTTTCGATTCCTCGGGCAAGCCGCCAATGAAGAAATAATGAAGATATGGACCCACAGGTGCATAGCTTCCCTTTGTTGCACCATTGGTATAATCAGTCAGTCACACTTCCTTCGATTAGACTTGAAAGAAAGGACTTGTGATGGGATTGAGCATCCCATGATTGACACGTGGAACAGAGAAGCTACGTGGAAGGGTCTACTAAGCCCGATTGTCAAGATCTGACTCCTGAGATCGCCTTGGGAGGGCTGACTCCCGAGATCACCTCGGGAGGGCTGACTCCAGATACCACCTCGGGAGAACGGGCTCCCAAGGCCACACCAGGTAGTAGGCTCCCGAGACCACCTCGGAAGAACAGATGCCCGAGGCCATCTCGAGAGAAGATACCCCGAGACCCTCTCGGGAGAGTGGAGCCCGAAAAGTCATACATCCGACATCCCAATTTCAAGTAACCATTCCTCTTCCCAGATCAGGTAAGTCGCCAGATAATTATTGTTGAATACCGAAAAATTAAGGGTTTAATAAGTAAAATTTGAAAATTTAAGGGCCTAGTTGTAAATAACAAAAATTGGAGGGCTTATTTGTAAAATGTCAAAACTTAATATAAACCCTACCGTTTCCTCCCGATTCAGTTTTTCCCCTATACCTAGTTTCTGCCTCGACGCCGCCCGCAGCCGCACGCCTGCGGTTTCTTCCCTGACGCCGAACTCGCATGGACGGTTCCCTATCGCGCGAGCCCTTCTTCTCGCGTGTCTCCTTCAGTTCTGCGGACGCCGCAGCCGCGCACGCCATAGCCCTAGCCGGTCGTCGACTTCCCCTGCGCGAAACCGAAGCAGAGCGTCGTCGCCCCCAAGCCCTAGCCTCTCCTTCTCCTTCGTCTTCTCCGGCGCACACGCAAGGAACGCCGAGCGCCTCTCTCTTGGATCACGCCGTGCCCTAGCATGGAACCCTAGCCGACGCCCGTCCTCTCTGGCCGACGCCCGTCCTCTCTGGCCGACGCCCCAACCGAAACCGCCGAGCCATAATTCCTTCACCTCCCTCGACAGCCGCCTAATCACCGGAGCCTGTCTCCACGCGATCCTCCAGTTCTTGTGTGCCGAGCAAAGGTAAGAATTTCTTAAAGTGGAAGTTGGATTTCTTATATGCACATTTGTTGGGATGCTTGTTTGATGTTAGGGTTGCTTGACTCGAGGTCTAGCTGTTTCTTTCTGAGGTCAAGGATTTGGGAGGTCTTACTTGGATCAAGGATTTTCATTAGAGATGGTGAGACAGAGGAGTTCACCGGACTGGAGCAGAGGGACTCGCCAGTGCTAATTCAAGTGAGGATTTAGATGTGTAGTGTAGTTTTGATTTGGATATCACATTTGATATTAGGCTTTGGATATCACATTTGATTCCTAGTGTAATGAGCTATGTTTCTGATCTAAAAACCTATTTTGGTTGGGTAACATGCCATGGTGTTGTTCTTGTGTTGAGTTAAATATGGGTATTTTTAGTGTAAATTTGATCATGTAAGTTGAGGGTTGAGTAAGGATTAGTTTGGTGTTCACCTTGTTTGTAGTTGTGGAAGTTCTTTGGGTTGAATTCGGGAATTAATGTAATAACCCAATCGAGATCATTAGGTTAAGAAGAAACTCAGTGTTATTTATGACTCAGTTAAGTAGAGGTTGTAATTAGGATTTGTTTTGATTGTGTTTAGTATTTTGTTTAGCTAATTTGTTAATTTTATAATTAGCTAAACCTTATCGTATATATAGGACCTTGACCTTGGATTCATCTCAGTTGATCGTGGAAGGTCCTCATTTACGAAATTCTTCAATAAAAGGCGGGTACTTCTCCTTTGTACTCGAGTAGTTTTCTATACCTTAAAAGCATGACTATATTATGTCTGATAGGTTGCTTGACCTTGTTCTTTGTCGTTATTTAAAACATCGCCGTTGAGACTTATTCTTTGTTGATCTTTGAGTATTCCTAAATTCGTATTTGTACAGTCCTCTATTGGTTTTCTATTCGGTAAAGTGTCATTTGTACGCGAGCACTTAGAAGTCCATTAAACACAAATAGGTTTATTTGGCATTAGAAATACCCTACCTAATAGTGTATGTGCATAATCGTTAGTTTTCGATTTCTGGATGATTGTATTGTTGCATCGTTGTTTCTTCGGTTGTATGTGCATCGTATAGCATGCACCATACTTGCACGTTGCATACTAACGACTGTTAGACTTACATTTGGTTAAGCCGTCGTTAGTCATATTGTTGCTTGATTCACTCAACCACTTGTTATCGTGGTAGTTATTAGAGTGCGAGCATCTGTCCTATTATGCCAAACAGTGACACCCTCACCGTTGTTTTAAGGGATAAGTCGTTGGTGGCTCACCCTCACCGTTGTTTTAGNTTGGCGTTCTTTATGGGAATGGAACTTTGTGCAATGGCATCTACACGTTAGATTTATCCAGTGACGTTTTCAATATCGAAGTTAGCAACAAACGTGCTCGAATAGATAATCGAATAGACTCCTACACGTGGCACTGTCGTCTTGGCCATATAAGTAAGAAACGCATGACCGAATTACACCGATGTGGAATTTTGGAATCATTTGAACCCGGTTCATTTGATACATGCGAATCGTGCTTAAAAGGCAAGATGACCAAATTACCCTTTCCCGGAAAAGGTAATCCAGTGGGAGAGTTGCTTGGTCTGATACATACCGATGTATGCGGACCAATGTCAACTCAAGAACAAGGAGGCTATAACTACTTCATCACCTTTATCGATGATCACTCACGATTTCGGTTATGTGTTCTTGATGAAACACAAATCTGAAGCTTTTGATAAATTCAAAGAATTCAGAAATGAAGTAGAGAAACAACTTGGCAAAAAGTATTAAAATACTTCGATCCGATCGGGGTGGAGAATACTTAAGTCAAGAGTTCCAAGATTATCTTAGGGACAATGGGATATTATCCCAATGGACTCCGCCGTATACACCACAGCATAATGGTGTATCTGAGAGGCGAAACCGAACCTTGATAGACATGGTTAGGTCAATGATGAATCATGCAACTCTTCCAAAATCCTTTTGGGGCTATGCACTTAAGACAACCGTTTACTTGCTAAACAGAGTCCCGACCAAGGTAGTCTCTACTACTCCATATGAGATTTGGAATAGTAAGAAACCTCACTTAACTCACCTTAAGATATGGGGTTGTCCTGCTTATGTGAAGCGGGTTGTATCAGACAAATTGGATGCTAAGTCTGATAAATGTCTATTTATTGGATACCCTAAGGAAACGAAGGGTTACCAATTCTATCATCCCTTGGAACAAAAGGTGTTTGTTTCAAGGCATGCTGTATTTCTAGAAAAAGAATTTCTTTTACAAGAAAACAGTGGGAGTGGCATTGAGCTTGATGAAGTTCAAGAAACTCCAATAGACATTACAGAGACACCTAGTCTAGACCCACAACTGATAATTCATAGTGATGAGCTATCTGTTGAACCTAAAACTACACCACCTCTTCGTAGGTCTGATAGGACACGCAACATTCCAGAGAGATACGGATTTCTCGTAAGTGAATCGAACGACGTGTTGCTCATTGACGATGACGAACCTATCAGTTATGAAGAAGTTCTGAAATGTTCAGAAAGGGACAAATGACTTGAGGCCATGAAGTCGGAAATGGATTCCATGTACGAAAATCAAGTATGGGACTTGGTTAACCCACCTGAAGGGATCAAACCCATAGGGTGCAAGTGGGTTTTCAAGAAGAAAACCGACATGGAAGGTAATGTTGTTACCTTTAAGGCTAGATTAGTGGCAAAAGGATATCGTCAGAAACAAGGAATTGATTATGACGAAACCTATTCGCCAGTAGCTATGCTTAAATCCATTCGGATGCTCCTAGCCATAGCAGCTCATTATGATTATGAGATATGGCAAATGGATGTGAAAACAGCTTTCCTTAACGGAAACCTGCTTGAGGATGTATACATGATACAACCTGAAGGTTTCACATCAGTTGATAAAACCAAAGTATGCAAGCTTCGACGATCCATATATGGACTGAAGCAAGCATCTAGGAGCTGGAACATCCGTTTTGATGAGACAATCAAAAAGTTTGATTTCTCACAAAATTCTGACGAACCTTGTGTGTACAAGAAGGTTAGTGGGAGTGCAGCCGTATTCCTAGTATTATATGTCTATGACATCTTACTTATAGGAAACGATATATCAGTTTTACAGACAGTTAAAATTTGGTTGTCTAAAACTTTCTCCATGAAAGACCTGGGAGAAGCAACCTATATCCTTGGGATTAGAATCTATAGAGATAGATCAAAACGGTTGCTTGGTCTTTCGCAGTCTACATATATAGACCGAGTGCTAAAAAGGTTTAGCATGTCGGAATCCAAGAAAGGTTACCTTCCCATCAGGCATGGGATCAACCTTTCGAAGTCTATGTGTCCGCGCACAGAAGACGAGAGGATTAGCATGAATAAGATTCCCTATGCATCCGCAATAGGATCTATCATGTATGCTATGTTATGTACTAGGCCCGATGTATCGTATGCTTTGAGCGTCACAAGCAGATACCAGTCAGATCCAGGAATGGATCATTGGGCGGCTGTTAAGACAATCCTTAAGTACTTAAGAAGAACTAAGGATGTATTTCTAATATATGGAGAAGGAGATTTGATAATACGTGGGTATACAGATGCCAGTTTCCAGACAGATAAGGATGACTCCAAATCGCAGTCTGGATACGTATTTACTTTGAATGGAGGCGCAGTAAGTTGGAAGAGTTCCAAACAAGACACCGTAGCGGATTCTACCACGGAAGCGGAGTATATCGCAGTTTCGGAAGCAGCAAAGGAAGCAGTTTGGATCAAGAAGTTTGTCTCAGAACTTGGTGTGGTTCCAACCATTGATGAAGCAGTGCCGGTTTACTGCGACAACAATGGAGCTATTGCACAAGCGAAGGAACCAAGGTCTCATCAACGATCCAAACACGTGCTTCGACGCTATCATCTGATCAGAGAGATTATAAGTAGGAATGACATACAAATTGAGAGAGTTCCCACTGAAAGGAACATAGCGGATCCTTTAACTAAAGCCTTGCCTCAAAGCAAGTTTGAGGGTCATGTTAGAGCCTGTGGTATTGGATACTGTAGCGATTGGCATTAGGCCAAGTGGGAGTTTGTTAGTGATATGAGAGAAGTGTCCTAAGGCAATCGCCTTATGATTGTAAACATTTATTTTAATAAATGATAATTCACTATTTGAGTATATATGTTTGTATTTGATTGGGATCTTAAACTCATATACTGAATGTCCGCCATACAATTCACAGCATAAGAGAATTTGTGATGGGATCACAACTAGTGATTATCTCTAAATGTGCAAATGTGAATTGTTGGAAATATCCCTAGTCGATGAATTGATAAATACGGACACTATCAATTCTGTTGAGACTAGCATGGGTTATTCTCTATTCAGCTAATTCTCACTGGCTGGTGACATTGGGATGTCCGGAGATAAACATGGATGCTAGTTAAGGGAACTAGTTCATTGGAGTGACTAGCTGTAAGACTTCATATGGGAATCTACATGTAGATATGTCAATGAAGATCTTACTGCGGCTTAAGTGCGATGTTCCTTTGACTTGCGGTGTTCAAGTCATCTTGGTCATGGAGACTTATACTTTGACATCTTAAGCAAGCATCTCCAAGGAGGTGTGGACCCAGGATGATCGGGTATAAGCCGAAGTGCCCGAAGATGTTTGAACAGCCTACAAAGGATTCACCACTCCTTGCGAGGAGATGTATACCTAAGCCTATCGTCGGATTGTTACTCAAAGCCTCTGGCCAGAGCATATCATGTTAAGAGTGCGAGTCTCTTAAATACATGAGAGTAACTAGAAATCCAAAGGACGAGAAAGACACTGCTTGGGCTAGGTGTGACGTAGTCAACCTAGTGGGGACTGACACCATTGACCGTGTCCTGAACCAAGTGGGTATAAGATGGTGAAGGGAATGGGGCACGATTCATTAGAGCTGCTGAAGGGTTTCAGAATAATTTCTTCTGAGGTCAAACCGTTGATCTTTCGATTAATTGAGGATCATGATGTACTACTAGGTGCCACTCATGATCGTTCTATAATTAGTTAATTATAGACGGCCAACAAAAATTGAAAGCCTATTTAGTCACACGCACTACGAGTAATCCGAGGGATTTAAAACGAGTTGAAAATTGGATTTTCCGATCAAGAGAAATAAGTCGAATCTGAGTTAATCAGAGGCGCAATGGAAGCTAAAAATGGCTAAGTCTTTTGAAGGCTTTTTGGGCGAATTAAATGAGTTTAATTCGCGACTGGTTCGGGTTGGTTTGGCCGGCCAAAGAGGGTGCTAACCCTCCTTGTGGTGGCCGGCCATTAAAGGGAGATTAAACCAATTTAATTGGTTTAATTAATAAAATAAATCTAGTGTGATTTGTTTTATAAATTATGGATAAATAAATTTATATAAAGAAATTTATATAAATAAAATTTATAGAAATTTATTCTTTTATGGAAGATTAAAATAATCCATGAATTGGTTTATTTTAATTTTATAAAATCAATTATGAATTGATTTTTCCATAATAAGAAAGTTTATAAATTTCTTATAAAAATTTATTCCATAATTTAAAGAGAAGAAGAATTAGTTTTATTATAAATTGGTTTATAATAAAGACTCGGTTTAAACGGAATAATTAATAAGAAAATTTATAAGATAAATTTCTTATAACTAATTCCGTTAATTCCGTTAATTCGGTTTAGAGGGAGACTTAGCAAAGGAGTTGCTACTATATAAAGGAACCAAAGGCTAGCCCTTATTCCAATCAATTAATCAAGAGATTAATTACTCTCTCCCTCTCTCTCTTAATCTCTCCTCTCCTCCTCTTCTTCTTCCCTTAGGGCCGGCGCACCCTAGCTCCTCTAGGGCCGGCGCCCAACCAAATCCAAGAAGGTGAAGTTGCCGTGAGCATTGAAGAAGAAGGAGAACCCGAACACGAAGAGGAAGAAGTGGATAGCGACTCCTCTCTTCCCGGAATTCGATTCCGTTACTTCGTTGGTTAGTCTTCCGTTATTTTCTTTTTCTAGTTGTGCCTTCCAAGAATCTAGTAGTTCTCGTCGGCACAAAACTCGTGACTTTGCGAAGTCATCCCGAAGAAAACTCGGCGTGGACGCGAATAGAGGCGGAGCTTCCAAGGGACGCTACGGTTGGATCTCGTCCCTTCCTTCGAGATACGCGAGGTATAAAAGTAAATTAGTTTACTTTTCTGCATTATTTTATTTTATGATTATGACAACACACCATAGGGTTGCATGCTAGATACGAAGTTAAAATAATTTAGGAAATTATTTTATGCAAAATCTTCCGCTGCACGTAAAAATTTTGAATTTTACGAACTCGTATCCTTGTCGACATGCACCCGGTCCCAACACTGGGTGAGTAGGTCTGGTCGTGGTGCTGTGGATGCCCAACCAGGAATTGCTAAAACTCTACTACCTCGCGGTGCTGCGGATGTCTGGGATGAGTAGGTCTGGTCGTGGTGCTGCGGATACCCGACTAGGAGATGCTAAAATTCTACTACCTCACAGTGCTGCAGATGCCCGGGGTGAGTAGGCCTGATCGTGGTGCTGCGGATTGCCAGCTAGGAGCTGAAAAATCCTACTACCTTGAGGTGCTACAGATGCCCAACCAAGAGCTGAAAAACTCCTACTACCTCACGGTGCTTGAGATGCCCAATGTGAGTAGGCTTGGTCGTGGTGGTGCGGATGTTCGACCAGGAGCTGCTAAAACCCTACTACTTCGCGGTGCTGTGGATGCCCGAGGTGAGTAGGTCTAGTCGTGGTGCTGTGGATGCTCGACCAGAAGCTGCTAAAACCCTACTACCTCACGGTGCTGCAGATGCCCCAGGTGAGTAGGCTTGGTCGCGGTGCAGCAGATGCCCGGCCAGGAGCTGAAAAAACCCTGCCTTGTGATGTTACGGATGCCCGAGGTGAGTCGGCCTGGTCGTGGTGCTGTGGATGCCTGATCAGGAGCTGTAGAGATCCTACTACCTCTAACCATGACCCCAAGGAAAGTTTGTGGGCATACGAAGGGGAATGAAGCCAGCATGTAGGCAACGAGATATTGAGGAACACCCTCGGATAGTGAAAACAAGCATGATGTTTAATCATTGCAAGAATACTCGCAACACATAGGTAACAAGTTTCTTTTTACTTATGAGTAGGGTACATCGATAATAACATCCAAAGAAAATACAAAATGTAAGTACATATGAGTGATATAATTATTAATTTCTACCGAGGAGGCCCGAGGC
This sequence comes from Boesenbergia rotunda, assembly GCA_024364735.1. NCBI lineage: Eukaryota > Viridiplantae > Streptophyta > Magnoliopsida > Zingiberales > Zingiberaceae > Boesenbergia > Boesenbergia rotunda. Next base: position 117,041 of record JAGFNQ010001981.1, on the reverse strand, counting down.
CATGCCGCTCTTTTGTACGGGCTCTCCTCCATTGCCTCGGTCTCTCCTTTGGCCGCTAAGCTAGAAGTTATCTCCTTGTGGTTACAACATCTTGGCCCTTCACTTGATGTAACACAACACCAGCTCGAAATACATATGCAAGCCCCTAAATTCCGAGTATGTCTTCACAAAGTGCCACTGAATAAAGGGATACATGGTGAAAAACAAGCATTCCAGAGAAAGATATCCTCAAAAGGCTCAAGACAAAATCATGTAGAATCTTTTTTATTCCAAATACATGAGTATATTATAAATACATGGAAGAAAGAAAAATAGGTAACAAGCAGAAAAAGGAGAGACACGTAGAGTAGGTGAGGGAAGAGCTTCTATAATTCCTTCTCTTCAGGCGGGAGCTCATCCCAAACCTGGCCAACACTCATAAAGCTCAGGTCTACATCCAGCTTTAGTAATTGAGCCTTTTGGAGCTATTGGAGGGCACCGTTAAAGTTCTACTTCAGGCACTTCAGAACATGCCAAGCCAGAATATCACCAAATTCATCGGACTGTAGAAACCTGGCCTTGATCTTTGCCTCGGTCACTCTCGGTTTAGATGCCTCGTCAGCCTTGTAGCGGTGCAGTTCAGCCTCGGCTTTATCCTTAGCAACCTTTAACTGGGTCACCTCAAAAAACAGTTGATCTCTATCTTCCAAGGCTTCCTTAAGGCTCTCTAAGGTGACCAAGATCTCTGACTTGGCCCGGGTGACGTCCTCCTGAAGGTCGGTCATGTGACCACATGCTGCTTGAATCATAGATTCCTTCTGGGCCAGCTGGTTTGTTTGTTCTTGTATGCGACCATTCAGGGCTTCCGTCGAAGACTCTAGGAGTTTGACGCCCCCGGGTAGTTTCTTCTCCTAGGCTTGGATTTGCTCCTGCTCCTGGGCCAAGTTGCGCAAGTCATTGGAAAGGGCGATGGGCCTCTCTGACATTAGGCACTCTTGATAGCGGGGGCTGTACAGGGTGGATTCAGAGGCCAGCAGAGAGTCCATATAGTACTCTACTTTAGCCCTGAGGGCTTTGCTGACCTCCGCCTGCATGAGGCCCCCTCTGTAGGCACGATAGGCCTCTGCCTCCGATGTAGACCCTCGGCGGATCAGATGTTCAATCTCTCACCGGGAGTATAATGGGGTCGACAAAGAGGCAGTCATGAGCAGCCTACCACCATGAATAAGGGTTAGAAAATATAAATAAGAGTAACAGAAAAAGCGGGTAGCATTACCTTCAGGAGGGACTCATGCAGGTTGGCTAGGGGCCCGCCCGAGGCACGAAAGGCCCCCCTCTCAAGTCGCCTCGGCTCCTTAGCGCATCGTCCAAGCTTTGTAAAGAGGAGGTGTCTCTGAGGCGGGGGAGAATCTGGGCGGCAAGTGCCTCAAACGGCACCGTAGAGGGGCCTAGGACATCCTCCTCAGAGTTGGATGCTCCCTTGGACGAACGACCCTTGGTAGAGACCTCCTTTAGTTGCATCGGTTGGTGCTTTTTGGAAGCCGCCTCCGTCGCCGCTTGGAGCTTCTGGCGCAGGCGGTCAAGCCTTAGTCGAGGCTCTGTGATCACCGCCTGCTTGCCTCTGGAGATGTTAGAGGAACTGACCAGAGAACGGGTATTGGTCTGTTGTCCTGTCTCTAGAATGACCATCTGTTTGAGGCACTTAGACAATGATATCGTATCCTCCTCCTTTGGGACGGACACCTCCTCCTCCTCCGGGATAGTGGGGAGCTCGCGAGGTACGAAGTTCCGCAACCTTCTTCGGATTGCCGACCGATTGTCGAGTCTTTTCTTCTTCAGCTTCCCGGACAATTTAAGCATCAGTGGGCCGGCCTGGGATGCTAACTTTTCCTTATTCCCTCCTGTCTCGATGATGACGAGAGGCAGGTCGGCTCCCTGGGCACTAGGTAGCTCTGGCGTCCCTTAGTTGGTGGGTTGCTCAGTCGCTTCTGGCTCCTCGATCTGCTCCAACGTCCCTTGCTCTCCGAACAACTCCATTGCCTCCTCCAGAGACTCGGCTGAGTCGACCGACTGGGCAAAAGGAACTCGAGGAGGGGTCAAGGCCTATTCGTTGGCTTGCTCCCATTGGAGGAGCCGATTCATCGTCCGGGACAACATGATGTCCTCTGCAATGCACAAACAAAACAAAACATCAATTAGAATTAACAGACGTTTGTAAAAGGATAAGCTTACCAAGGCTGGGGTTCATGCTGGTGACTTTAGGACTGAGTCCCGCTAGGTACATGAGTTCATCACTCTGCACCAGCCTGGGACCGCTAAACTCCATGCCGGACAGGATGCTCCTAGCACGTTGATAGCCCAGATTCTGTTGAAATTCTCCTAGCTCCAGGGGAGTTGGTAGGTTTTCTCTCCAGCGAATGGGGCTGAAGAGGCGCTCAGGCAGTTTGATGAAAAAGAAATGTTCCTTCCATCACTTATGGGAGGAAGGAAGATCCCCTAGGAAGCTATGGCTGGGGCAAGCTATGAAACTGAAGGCCCTCCTAGATGCTTGGGTGGGGATGAAAAAGAAGTTGAAAAAGCAGGGGGTCAAAGGAATGCCAAAGAGTTTGAAAAGGATAAACACCCCGCTCATCTGGGTGAAGGTGTTGGGAGCCATCTGATGAAGAGGAATGTTGAAATATGAAGAGATGCTCATGAAAAAAGGAGGAAGGGAAAAATGAAGCCCTAATTCTACCTGCCCTAGAAAGAAAGTGAAAAACCCTAGGAGAGGTTTTACAGGTGATTGATCCACCCTAGGGACTTCCACCTCCATTTCTGTCGGAATGTCGTAGGCTTCGCAGGCAGCTTGGAGAGTTTCTGATTTAACCCTAGAGGCGGTGGATTCATACTACTCTGGTTGGTAACCCTTCTCCGATGTCCCCTTCCTACCTTGGTCCTTTTTCTCTTCCTTATCCATGACTTCTAAAGAGAGAAGTGAAGGAAGATGAAAAAGGAAGGGAACTTACGTGCAGGGGAGAAGCTTTAGAAAAAGAAGACGAGAACGAAGCGCACAAATCCTGCTAGTCGGTGATGCCAGAAGGCGGATGAACGTTTTTGCCTCCCCTTTTTATAGAGAAGAAGTCGCCTTCGTGCGTACTACGGGGGCACGTCACGTGGACGGTGATGAACGCCTGTCTCGAGGAGTCGTCACTTTCGAGGCTGCCGTTTGATATGGCCCTGCGGCGCGTATCAGTAGGAGATCGCGAGGAAAGATGTCTGAACACGTGGCAAAGACGTATTCGCAGAGGGGCTTTGTCGCCATTAAGAGACCCGTGCTCTTTTAATGGATGATAGACAGCTATCATTGCTACGCTTCGAAATTCACAGAAGCTTTTTGGACTAATTCCAAAGGATTGCCTCGGGCCAAGGGACAAATGTTTCGATTCCTCGGGCAAGCCGCCAATGAAGAAATAATGAAGATATGGACCCACAGGTGCATAGCTTCCCTTTGTTGCACCATTGGTATAATCAGTCAGTCACACTTCCTTCGATTAGACTTGAAAGAAAGGACTTGTGATGGGATTGAGCATCCCATGATTGACACGTGGAACGGAGAAGCTACGTGGAAGGGTCCACTAAGCCCGATTGTCAAGATCTGACTCCTGAGATCACCTTGGGAGGGCTGATTCCCGAGATCACCTCGGGAGGGCTGACTTCCGATACCACCTCAGGAGAACAGGCTCCCAAGGCCACACCGGGCAGTAGGCTCTCGAGACCACCTTGGAAGAACAGACGCCCAAGGCCATCTCGAGAGAAGATACCCCGAGACCCTCTCGGGAGAGTGGAGCCCGAAAAGTCATACATCCGACATCCCAATTTCAAGTAACCATTCCTCTTTCCAGATTAGGTAAGTCGCCAGATAATTATTGTCCGCTTCATGAGACAATTAAGTTCTTAATAATCGTTGCGGTCGTTACCTAAAAGTTATAAAGTAACCGATGAGTATGGAACATGGAGGAGAACGTGGAGACACGCGTGACCAAGCCCTTAGGTATATAAAGTACTTCAACGTGCAGGTAAAGAGGGGAGGCTCTCTGAACTCACAAACCCTTTACTTCTTCATTATCCTCCTGCAAGTGACCTAAATTCTGACTTGAGCGTCGGAGTGGGCTTCATCGGAAAACTTCCGGTATATTCGCATTAACACTCGTATTGATCTCGCAAGGTGCGATCCACTTCCCTTCGTCATTATCCTCGTGGGTTGGACTCTGGTGACTCGTCATCTGCGTTGATTCTTTCCGGAACAATTTGGATGTGGGTTGGTTGAGCGAGAAGTATAAGAAAGTTACGGTTGATTGAATATTTGGCAGTCATAAGTCCAACAAGGAGTTAATAAGTAGAAAAGTCTATGTGGGTCATAATTTACTGAACACATGGCAATTGAAAGTTCAATAGAAAGTTAACAATGAGAGATAAAATTCAAATGAGTCATGAAGGACCAAACATTTGATGGTCAAAAGTCTAATAGAAATTTGATAAATGCAAAATCTAAGTGGGTCATAGAGAACCGAACTCTAGACATAAGACATGAAATCCAAATGGGTCATGGATGACTGAATACTTGACAATGAGAGAAGTTTAAATAGGTTAAAGAGGATCAAATGTTTGATAGTAATGAATTATTGATAGGCCAAGGTTAACTAAATGTTAGGTAGTGGAGAAGTTTTAACAAGTCAAGGTTGACTCGATGCTAGGCAAAAGAAGTCCGGACAGATCCTTGTTAACTATTGAAACCCAAGGAAATTAGGCATCTTCATAATGACATGATATTGTCCACTTTGGACCTAAGTCTTCATGGTTTTATTCTTAGACTCTTTCTAAAAGATCTCAAACCAATGAAGATATCTTTCATACTTTTAAACTCATAATATTTTCCATGTCTTACCAATATGGGACTTTGATTATATCCCCAACAATCCTCCTCTCAAACAGAGGACCACCATTACTCTTATAGTCCAACCATCCAGCAAGCATCTAACCACTCTTGACCTACTCGGGGTATCCCCGTGAATATCCGGTCACTTATTGACCTACTCTGGGCCTCCGAGCCTCCCCAAGAGCATCCAATCGCTCTTGACTTGATTCAGACATTCTCGCGAGCGTCCGATCACTCTTGACCTACTCCGGACACTCTCCACGAATATCTAGTCACTCTTTAACCTGCTCTAGGCCTTTAGGCCTCCCCGCGAGCATTCAACATACTCCAAGTCTTCGAGCATCCACACAAGCATCTAGTCACTTTTGATCTACTCCGGGCCTCTCCGCGAGCATTTAGCTTGCTTCGTGCCTCTACTCCAGAACTTTCGCAAGCCTTCGACCTACTCCGGGCCTCCCCACGAGCGTCCAATCACTTTTGACCTACTCAAGACCTCCCCGTGAGCATCCAGTCACTCTTAATCTACTCCGAACCTCTAGGCCTCCCTACGAGCATTGACCTACTTTGGGTCTTCGGGTCTCCCTGCAAGCATCTAGTCATTCTTAACCTACTTCAGACCTCCCCCAAGAGCATTCAAACACTTTTTGACCTGCTCCGAGCCTTCAACCCTCCACGCGAGCATTTGACCTACTCTGAGCCTCCAAGCCTCCCCGTGGGCATCACTCTTGACTTGCTCTGGGCCTTTAGGCCTCCCCGCGAGCATCCGACCACTCTTAACCTACTCTGGCCTCTCCATGAGTATCTGATCACTTTTGACCTTCTTCGAGTCTTACCTCAATTTCGTTCAAGGTCACTCGATATGGCATCCGGTCTAGATCTTGGCTCGGATACCATTTGTTGAAACCCAAAGATATCCCCACAATAGCATGATATTATGCACTTTAGGCCTAAACCCTATGGTTTTGTTCTTGGGGTCTTCCCAAAATGTCTCATGTCAATGGAGATATATTTTTCATATTTTACCAATATGAGACATTGATTATATCTCTAATAAAGGTTGACTGAATGTTTGGCAATGAAAGTTTTGGTAGGTTGAGATTAACTGCATAATAGGAAAAGCGAGAATTCAACATTGAAAAAATTAAAATTAGAGGTATCAATCAATTGTTAGGTAATAGCAATTGACTTATATACTCCTAAACTCCAAAATTCAAGCTTTGAGGGTTTGTAGTTAATCGATCGATTGATGAATTTTATCAATCGACTGATGTATTAGTCGAGTGACAGACTCGATTATAATACTGTTGCAATAAATAGAAGATTTCTGGATCGAGTTGGGAACTCGTCTAATCGTCATTAGTCTATGATGAAGACGATCAGTTGACTGATTATATTATTGCAACGAACAATATATTCTAAACTCGACTTCTTTGTCATTAGGTCATTGATGGTAAGGATTAGTTGACTATTATAGTTAAAGTTAAGATGGAAAGAGCCATTCTTCACGTGAATTAGTTGAATTCAACTAATCAATTGACTGATGGTGACAAGCAATCGACTGTTGGGCAAAAAGCAGTCAAGACAATGAATCCTATAAAGAAGGGTTTTGTGGAAGATTTGAGATGTTGGTTATCAGAGACTTTGAAAGGGAAGTGTCGTTGCAGTCCAAACTTTCAAGAGACAATCCAATCAACCAAACATGAGCAAAGAAAAACACTCTAATGTAAATTGTTATTTTCATCTTTATCTTTTACTTTGTTTATGTTGTTTATATAAGAATAAGTTGTAAGATGTTTCTTTGCCTTCGAAAGGTCTCTTGGAAGACAATTAGTGGTGATATCACTAGGAGAATAGACCGTGGAATAGGAATCGAGATTTTGAACCACATAAAATCGATTTGTGTTTATACTTGTTGACTTTGTTTTTTTGTTTTTGTTGAGTTTTAACTCATTGTAGACAAGTACGACTATCGACGAATGATGAGTTTCAAACTGCTATTTACTCCTCTTTAACGACGTTAATAATCCCAACAATTTAATGTATTTATCATTGGGATAAGCAATTGTTTTGGGAGCTATTCTTAGGGTTGTAAATAAACTAAATGTTCGTGAATAGGCTTGGTGCTCGATTTGGTAAGAGCTTATTTATGTTTGTTCAATACACACAAGATCAATTAAACAAACAAGTTTGAATAGCTCGTTAAACTAAACAAACAAGCTTGAACACATATGTAGTCATCTCGTTAATGTTCACGAATAATGTTCATGAACAACATTCATAAATCATGTTCATTAATAAAACTCTTATCAACATGCTAAATAAACAAAAAATAAAATAAAATAAATAAATAAATTTGAATTATCAAGTTCAATAATCAATCAAAACAAGTAAAAATTTTAAACAATCAAACAAACTTGAATTGAGAGTTCGATAACATTTAAACAAACCAAGCTCAAACCAAGCTCAAGCCAAGCTTGAATTAAGAGCTCGATAACATCTAAATGGGCCAAGCTTCAAACAAACAATAGCTCATAAAAAATAAACCTAACCAAGCTTGAAAAATCATTTCAAAAGCTTAGTTCATATTTAGCTCATCTCGGGTTTGTTGGTGCAATCGACACAAGTTTGATCGGGTAGATTATGAGTTTTGATGTGTGTGTCAATATGATTAAGTTAGATTTTCATTTTGATTTGATATGTGTGTTTAAGTTTTACAGGACTTGGTAAATCACACATGAGGATTAACGGAGTATAGTGTAAGTACCCTTGGTTGGTTTTGATGTGATCAACTGATTTAAGTTATGTCCTAGTATGTTTAATCCCTGTGTCTAAGTGTACAGGAACATAGGAATGTAGGAAGTTGAGTGAAAGACACAGCGGTTGAGAAGGATGACATGAAAAGGGAGCCGACGGGCTCTGTGCATCCGAGGGACACGGAGCTCTGCGGAAGAGTACACCGGTGGTGCGAGAAGGACGCGCGTGGTGTCCAAGGGACGAGAAGCCGGGAGGAAGGACGCTCGAGGGACGAATGACCAGAATTGGGTTCGGGTGAGCCTAACTCCTATTAGCCAAAAATGACCCAAGAAGGCGAAGTAAGTCAAGATGAAGACTGGTCAACATTGGCTGACCAAAGTCATTGCTGGGCGCCCGTAAGCTCACGAGCGCCTTGGAGTTTGGGCGCCTGACCACTAGGCGCCTGAACAACTCAGACGCCTATGTGCTATCAGGCACCCAAGAAGGCAAATTCTAGCCATTTGTGATCGTTGGCTTTGGATAAAACCTCGAGCCACGCGTCAAGCGCCCAAGACCTCTCAGGCGCCCAATATCCGCCACGTCAGCAAACGGATATATTTCATCGGGGCTATAAATAGACCCCTGAAGCTCAGTTTATTTCATTCATTGCATTCCAAGCATTAGCAAACGAGTTTAAAATAGTTTCTCTTTCTTTTTCTGAGCTTTCCATATGCAAGAGGATTCTTCGCCCAAAGAAGATATATTTAGGATAATCGAATCATATTCAGCCTTGGATTAGCAACCTCCCCGGTTGCAAACCAAATAAATTTGATTGTCTCTCTCTTTCAGTTTACTTTATTTATTTATATTTATTATTTCTACTTGGACTAACAAATAATATTATCAAAGTTAGACAAAAGATTTTTTATATTTTTTTTCAGGGGCAATTCACCCCCCTCTTGCTAGTCGATCACGATCCAACATAAAGCATCCGAGGGACAAGAGCCAAGGAAGAAGACTTCAAAGGGCAAGCCGAGGAAGTAGATTTTAAAGACATACGTGAAGGATGGCATGGAGACAAGTCACGGGCTTGTGTGCACATTCGAGGGACGAGAGCGGAAGGAAGAGAACTTCAAGGGGCAAACCGAGGAAGTGGACTTCAAGGCATACATGAAGGATTGACTCTGGAGTGGTTAAGAGTGAGTTTGTAGGCTGGGCAATCGACTGGTAAGGGAAGCAGTCGACTGACAGCGTTGAGAGGAAACTCACATAAAGATCAGTCGACTGGTCCGGGTACTAGTCAACTGGTCTGCTCAAAATAGAGCTGTTAGGTTAGCCGTTGGCTGGACACCAGTCGACTGGTCCTGATGGCAGTCGACTAGTGTCGGGGCTGAGCTATTTGTTAACAGCTCTCTCCTCTATTTAAGAGGAGGCTTTGGGACATGAAGAGGTTACGAATTGTGATTGTTAAATCCTCTTCTAAGTGCCCAAAGCTTCCATAGTCTATTCTCTTCCTCATACTCTAAGTCTCATCTTGTAAAAGAGGAAGAGAGCATCTTGTGAGGGTTTCTCCACCTTCAAGTTTGATTGAAAAGGAGAAGAGCATAGCGGAGCTTGGTTGTGTGTGTGGATCCTTGGATTAGTCACCTCAAGGAGGTAGAGACCAAGTAAATCAAGGGAGTTAGCATTGCTTTCATTGTTAATTGATTTTGTCTATCTTGTTTTTATGCTTTAGCTAACATTCTTATAGACAAAATCAAAGAGAAGTTGTTCACCCCCCTCTAGCTAAACGCAAAGGTCCTAACAAGTGGTATTAGAGCACGGTTCATTTCGGGAGAACTCACCATCCACCGAAACATCAAAATGGAGTTTCAAGAGGGATATAGAACCGCACGACCACCATTCTTCGATGGCAATGATTTTGCTTATTGGAAAGGTAGAATGAAGTATTATTTAATGAATGATATTGAAAATTAGTTTAGTGTTGTAGATGGTTTTGAAATGTCAAAGGATGAGAGGGGGGAACCTCTTCCAACCAAGAATTGGTAAAAGAGATCATGAAGAAGGCTCAAGCAAATGCAAAGGCCACAACATCTCTACAATGTGGCCTTTCAAAAGAGCAATTGAACAAAGTCGGATCATTCAAGTCCGCCACAGAGCTTTAGGAAAAGCTCATTGAGTTGAATGAATGATCAAATGAATCAAGAAGAGCCAAGAAGGATCTCTTAGTGGCTTAACTCCAATCCTTCACCATGAAGACAAATGAGACTGTGAGATAATTGCATGGTAGATTTAAAAAAATCGTCAATGAACTTCATGTGATAGGTGAGAAAATTGAAAATAGTAATCTAGTAAGGTATGTGCTTCAATCTTTCTCTAGAACCACTTTATAGGCCTCAATGGTTGCTTCTTATAAAGTCTTTAGGAATCTTTCTTTAGTTAAGCTTGATGAATTATTTTGTGAATTTGAACTTCATGAATAAACTAATGTGTCTTCCAATGAAAAGAGTATAGTTCTTATTGTAGAGAAAGAGAGGAACAAGAAGGACAAGAAGAAGATTGCATACACATCATCATCCGATTCGGAAGAATCAAGGGCCTCAATGGATAGTGATCAAGAGGCGTATATGGTAAGGAAGATGAGGAAAGCATTTAAAAGTTTTTCTTCTAACAAATCTCATGGTAGGAAAAATTCAAGAAGCAAAAGTAGGGTAAGAAAGATCATATGCTATAATTGCCATGAAGAAGGACAAATAAAAGATGATTGTCCACTCTTGAAGAAGAAGGAAGAGAAGAAGAGGAAGAAAAGAAGAAAATAAAAGAAAAAGGCAAGAAGGTTCAAAATTTAAAGGCGACATGAGATAATCCTTCGTCATCGGAAGAAGAAGAACACCACGTATCCCATTTTGCTCTAATGGGAATTGAAGACATAGCCTCCACATCATCCGAAGATGAAAAGAGCTCAAGTGAAGATGAAGAAGGGAGATCAAGTGAAGGAGGAGGTCAATCTTTAGATTCGGACGTATCGGTAAGTGAGGTATACAATCTACCCACCACCACTCTAGTAAAAATTATTTCTAGCACCAATGATGATTTGTTTAAAGCTAGAAAGAAAATTAAATATTTGAAAAATAGAATTTGTATGCTAAATGAAAAACTTGAATTCATGACACTTAAGGATAACAAGCATACTTTCTCCTCTTCTAGTTTAAATGATTCATGTTTAGAAGAGGAAAATAAGAAATTAAAGGAAAAGGTGGATAACCTTAGTAAAGCCCTTAGAAAATTTGAAATTGGCTCTAACACCCTAGACATGATTATTAGGAGTCAAAGAGCAAGTTTCAAGAAAACGGATTTAGGGTATATTGATTCTAGCAATGAAAAGACCTATCATTGTCTACTTGCTAGAGGACAAGCAAATATCAAAACCCTAACTAGAAAATGCATTCTCAAGGAATATTTGGTCAACCCAATTAGGAAATATTTCTATTGTTGTCAAAGTCAATCCTTAAAGGTTAGAGGATTTAGGTTTAGTCAACCATGTTGTTAAATTTCAATTTTTTTTTTGAAATTTAGTTGACTTAAGACCTTAAGGGGGAGTACTTAGCCCAAATAAAAATTCATGATAAAATGGGCTAAATACGGATTACCCTTAGTACATCTCATAATGACTTGACTTATGATTTTATTTGTGCATATGAGATGTTAGGATGATACTCATAATTCACATGTGTTTATGACATTTTGGTGATTATGAATTGTATCACTTTAGTAATCATAGACCAACTATGGGAAAAGTAAATGTTTAATTAATGAACATCTTACCTATAGATCATAGTTGGACATTTCAAGTATTTTAAAACTAATTTTGTGTTTCATTTGCTATGACATTGATTTGAAAAATACAAAGGTTCAAAACTAGGACTTAATAATGATACAAAGTTGAAGGTTTTTAAAGTATTTGAGTTTTGGTAAAAAGTCAAATATATTTGGATTTTTCATGAAAATATATTTTTCTTTGTTAGAAAACATCATAAGAAATATGTTTGCAAAATTTCATAATTTTTTAAATTTTTTGAAATTTTTTATGCATTTTTGAAATTCAGCTCAAAAGGCTAAAATTCGAATCAGAAATATATCAGTCGACTGGTATCAAGGGTCAATCGACTGATATTACTATTTCATTCAGTTTCGATGAAGACCAGTCGACTAGAAACTGACTCTGTCGACTAGTACATAAGTTTTCTGATTTTTGTGTATTTTCAAAAGTTGAAACCTTGTCCTTATTTGATACCGTAAGTTAATATTGCTTGGTGCAATCTTTTTGATAGTGTCAAAGGGGGAAAATTGAAAGGTTTAAGTTTGAATTTAACTTAATTCTTTATGTTTGTGCAAAAATTGAAAATCATGTGATAAGACATAGGTTAAAGGGGAGGATGCATGTTTATGTGTTTTAATATACTATGCTTTTAATTTTTAATTGTTATCTTTGTACCTAACATAAACATATTGCCACACATCAAAAATGGGGAGATTGTTAGTGCAATCGACCCAAGTTTGATTGGGTAGATCATGGGTTTTGATGTGTGCGTCAATATGATTAAGTTAGGTTTTCATGTTGATTTGATGTGTGTGTTTGAGTCTTGCAAGACTTGGTGAATCACACATGATGATTAATGGAGTAAAGTATCTGAGGGACAAGAGTCGAGGAAGAGGACTTCAAAGGGTAAGCCGAGGAAGTGGACTTCAAAGGCATACGTGAAGGATGACATAGAGACAAGTCGTAGGCTTGTGTTGAGGCAATTTGTGATCTGAAGTGACCAAGTGTTTTGATGTTTGGGCAAAGGGTTTAAGTTAGGTTTACCCTTGTGTTCTAATATGTGTATGTTGAGTGTGCAGGTTATGCAGGTTACGCATATGGACTTGACTGGACGGCCTCAGTACAGTGAAGGGTGGCATGGAGACAAGCTGGAGGCTTGTGTGCACCCGAGGGACCTTGGAGAGCAAGGACCATGAGTTGATGGGCGCGGACGTCGAGGCATGCATGAAGGATGACATGGAGGCAAGCTGGAGGCTTGCATGCATCCGAGGGATGGGAGCTGAAGATGAAGAGGGCGCGAAGGCAATAGTCGAGGCTGCGGATGAGGAGTCAGTCGAGTCGTGAGGGTACGAGTGTTGTGTGATTGTACTCGAGAAAGTCCTAGGGTCTGAGTGCTGAGAGAAGTGTACTCAGGAAGGGAAACCCTAGGTGTGTGAGTGGGGCAGTCGACTGCCATTGGGGCAGTCGACTGATAAAACTCACAAAATGATTTCGGGGCTGGACCAGTCGACTGGTAAAATGGCAGTCGACTGGTATCCCTGAAATATAGTCGTTGAGTTAGCCGTTGGCTAGCAATTAAGGCTAGACCAGTCGACTGGTAAATGGGCAGTCGACTGGTGGCGAGGGTTTCAACCCGAGTCCTATTTAAAGAGGACTTCGTGGTGGCTGAGATTCTTGACGAATCTTGTCTTGGTTAAAAGCAAGATAGTAGTCTTTTGTGCTCAGAGTGTGCTTGGTACTGTGGCGAGATTTCTCCACCCACAAGGAGCGACAAGAGCCAGCCGAAGGTTATCCGGGGAGTGATCCATCGACGAATTCTTGGATTAGTCACCCGTCCGGGGTGGATACCAAGAAATCTGGTTTGTTAGCGTTCTTTGTTGTTGTTAGTTTGTATTTTATTGTATATTCCGCTGCACAAACAAACCGGGTAGGAAAAATGAATTGAAGAATCGCTATTCATCCCCCCTCTATCGTACGGAATCGATCCTACAATTGGTATCAGAGCGAAGGACCGCTCTTGATCGGACTAACCACCGAGGGAGCACACGCTAGAGGAAAAGAAAATGGAAGACAAACTAGAGACGATATCTACACTCCACCGCCCTACGATCATGAAGACTTCGATTTTTGGAGGGCAAGAATCGAGACTTGGTTCGGAATGGAGTGGGCATGTAGAATTGCCCTTGAAGAGCCCTTCGAAGTTCCAAAGGACAAGCACGGGAAGAAGCTTCGTCCTAGATATTGGACTCAAGAGCAACAAGATCAAGCAAGGGAAAATAAGAAGGTAATTGATGTATTAGTCAATATTTTGCCTACTAATGTGTAAAATGGTGTAGGGGAATATCAAAATGCATATGAAATATGGAGCAAATTGAAAGAAATTCATGAGAACCCTACACGAGTAGAAGAAGAAGAGCCAATAGAAATGGATTCAATGGACCAAGAAAAAGAAAAAGAAATGGAAGTGTCCACATCCTCAAGTAAAGGAGAAGAAGAGAGTGAGACGACATCCACCTCAAGAGAAGAAGAGGAAACATCAACTTCAAGGATTGAGGGGGAGGAGAGACCCTCAATCATACAAGAACAAGAAGAAGCTTCTACCTCCACCAAAGATAAATCGAAAGAGCACATCACATGCTTTGGTTACAACGAAAAGGGACACTACAAGGATAAGTGCCCGAAAGGTAAAATGGAGGTACACTCTAAACCAATCTCAATTCAATTAAATGCTAACATGAGGTGTAGGAATGGAGAATCCCAAGAGAATAAGATGAGGATTCGATGTTTCACGTGTGGTGAGCTAGGGCACTACCACACCAAGTGCCCAAAGAGTGGAGAGCTCAAGAAAATGGAGCACTTGAGAAGATGGGAGAAAGAGGAAAGGAAGAAGCAAAGATCACATCAAGGGGGAACTTCAAGGGTAAGGGAGGTAATTCCTAACTCTAGGTTAAAATGTAATTCAATTTCATGTTCCTCCTTGCATATTACAAACAGTGCAAATTACCCATCCATGCATGCTAGGATTAATGAAAAATACTTAATGGTGCATAATTTTGATTTTAAATATAATGATAGGACTAGAGTTAACAAGATAGATCAAAACCCTAGGAAAGGCATGCATCATGATCAACCCAAGACCTCTAGACCTAAGGATCATGGCACTAATTCCAAGAAGGGAAGGAATGTGCCTAGAAAGGAGGGTAGGTCTAGGAATGCCCAAAGTGGACATAAGGACATTAAGGTTAGAAACTTGGAAAGGGAAAATCAAGCCTTGAGGGCAAGATTTGATATATTAGAAAAGGCCCTAGAAAGATTCACGGTTGGATCTAAGGGCTTAGACATGGTGTTGGGTAGTTTAAAACCCAACTATGATAGATCGGATTTGGGATACCGGTCTAAGACTTCCAAGGCCAACAAAAAGAAATATACTGAGAAGACATATGATCATGGCAAGAAGGAGAAGTCCAAGGATGACAAGGGGGTGCCATCCAAAGGGAAAAATGGTGACTTAACCAAGGACAAGGTGTCCAAGGTTAAGAAGGTCCATTTTGTAGACCAAGAATCACCGGTGGCACACCAGTGTGGTCTAGTGTGGATTAAGTCACCTAGGGAGGTGGCTAGGGCTAAGAGCTCAAGGGGGAGCTCTAGGAGCCTTTGGGGTCCATTGTAAATGGATCTCAAGAGTTTCTCTCCAAGGAAATTAGATGGAATGTGCCAAAAGGATTGGAAGACTTGGGTAAGTCTTAACTCTAGAGAAGTGGCACATTAAAAGGAGTTTTAGGGAGAAAAAGATGAAAATTGGAGAATAATTGATAAAATTAAGTTTTAATGTGTGAAAACCATGTAATTCAATGATAGAAATGTATCACGGTCAGGTGTTAGAAGATATATCAAGGAAAGACCACAATTAGGACTTTTGGGAGTAGCTTAAGTGATACAATTTAGGAGAAGTTGAGTTTCGTGCCAATCTTGGGATTTGGAGTACATTTATTTGGAAACATATTTTTCCCAAGTAGACATAGGCTTCACAAATCTCCTCACGAAATTTCAAAATATTTGGAGATTTGTAGAATTATTTAGGCATTTTTGAAATTGGGCTGAAAAACCTGAAATTCAGGTATCAGTCGACTGACCTGGGGGCAGTGGGCAGTCGACTGATCCGACTGATCTCAGCCCAGAAACCTTTCTGTTCATTTTAGCAGTCGACTGACCTGGGGCAGTCGACTGATCCATTAGGTTAAGTCAGAAATGGCATATTAGATGATCAAAATTGCAAGATTAAAATCATAGGAAAGTGTCATGCTATCTTGTGGGATTTTATGTCATGATCGGATATTATATGGTTTGAAAGTCATTAGATGATATTGGATGATAAGTTCTGGTGAATGAAAGGATATGGAAGTTCCCCATAGGTATCTAGGATTAAGAAATCAAGAAGGTGATAGATCGTCTAGGCGTGCTAGAGGAGGGGGGTGAATAGCGATTTTCGAATCTTTCTTGTACCTGCGTTGTTAGTTGCACAACGAAAACAATAATAAAGAAAACAAACAACGCTAACAAAGAGAATTTACTTGGTATCCACCCCGCCCGGGTGACTAATCCAAGAATCTGTCGGTGGATCACTCCCCGGATAACCTCCGGCTAGCCCTCGTCGCTCCTTGTGGGTGGATAAACCTCGCCACAATATCTCGGACACTATCTGGGCACAAAAGACTACTAACTCACTTTACCCAAGCGAGTTTCGTCAAGAAACCCAGCCCTAACCGAGTCCTCTTTAAATAGAACTCGGGCTGGAAAACCCGCTGGCAGTCGACTGGTCCCAGGGCAGTCGACTGCCACCACTCAGATTCGACTGTTGACAGCCCCAACGTTCGAATTCTGGTGACTTACCAGTCGACTGCCAGAATGGCAGTCGACTGTACAGGGTCCAGAACCTACTGTGAGTTTTGGCAGTCGACTGGACAACCCCCAGTCGACTGCCCAGCTTACAACAACACTCCCACTCACTCTCTTGACCCTCCTCCATGCGTGCCTTCAGGTCCACTCCTTTGGCTTGCCCCTTGAAGTCCTCTTTCACCGGCTGTCGTCCCTCGGATGCGCACGCAAGTCCTCGACTTGCCTCCATGCCACCCTTCACGTGTGCCCTTTGAAGTCCATTTCCCGGCTTGCCCTTAGAGTCCTTCTCCCTCGGCTCTTGTCCCTTGCCTCAGCTGACTTTTCACCAGCAACCTTGACTATTGCCTTCGCGTCATCTTCATCTTTGGCCCTCGTCCCTCGGATGCACACAAGCCTCCAGCTTGTCTCCATGCCATCCTTCACGTACGCCTCGAAGTCCGCGCCCCTCGACTCATCATCCCTGCTATATCAGGTCCCTCGGGTGCACACAAGCCTCCAACTTGTCTCTATGCAACCCTTCACCATACCGAAGTCGTCCAGCCAAGTCAATATATGTAAACCTGTACAACCTGCACACTCACATACCCATATTAGTACACAAGAGAAAGCCTAACTTAAACCCTTTGCCCAAACATCAAAACACATGATCACTCCGGATCACAGATTACCTCAACAATCTCCCCCTTTTTGATGTTTGACAATACATTTAAGTTAGGGAAAACAAAGAGTAATAGATAGAAAGAATAATGCTAAATAAATGCATATCAATGCATACATGGATCCTATCCTAAGACATCCTACACCTAACCCTCCAGGTTAGGAATTTTCCCAAACGGACTTTTTAAAACCTATCCCAAGGCTCCCCACACCTAACCCTCTAAGTTAGGATTTTTTACCAAAACGGGCTTTTTAAAGCTTCTCCAAAGCTCCCCCTCCATTGGACTTACAAAGACTTTTTAAGAACCTCTCCAAAGTTCCCCTTACGCCAAGAATGGAGCAACCATGCTCCCCCTTAATCTCAACTCCCCCTAAACCTAGGGTTTCTAGCAAAGGTGTGTTTGGTTTCCCAACTTAAACCCAACACTTCTCCCCCTTTGCCTAACATCAAAAAGAACCCAACAATATCTCAATTATCGGTTCTTTTAATCCCCAATGACCAGAAACAATGTGTACTAGCCCCCCATACACTTGTTTTGCATCATTTGGACACATACCCAACTGCTGAAACTTAATTCAGCCTTTACCAGTCGACTGCCCCCAGGGCAGTCGACTGATACTCTGAAAACCAGAATTTCAACCTTTCTGACAAAATTGAGAAATGCGCCAGAAATTCCACAAATCTCCAAAAATTCCCAAATTTTGTGGAGACATTTGTGGTACCCATACCTACTTGGCAAAAATACATTCCAAAATGTATCTATCACCATTCCCAAGTTTGACACAAAACTCAAAACTAGCTAAAAACTTTAATCAACCCTTGACCTAAAGTCCTAGTTTTGGTTTCCTCTTGATGTCTTTGCCCATGCCAACCCACAATGCGTCCCTAGCATTGATTTACATGACAATTATACACTAAAAACTAATTTTCATGCAATATGACCCCAATGTCATATTTCCATACATGAAACTTACAAACACCGTGCCAAAACCCAAGAATTGAGACTCAAGTCCGTCTCCAATTCTTTTGGCACACTCTATGGTCCATATAGACCTCTAGGAGCAACCCTCCCAAGGTCCATTCACCATATATCCCAAAGGCTCCTAGAGCTCCCCCTAGAGCTCTTAGCCCTAGCCACCTCCCTAGGTGACTCAACCATCACTAGGCCACACCGGTGTACCTCCGGTGACTCTTGGCCTATAAGCTCAACCCTCTTAACTTTGGACCCCTTGTCCATAGTTAAGACCTTTTTCTTCCCTTTAAATAACATTCCCTTGCCATTTTTGGACTCCCCCTTCTTGCCATAATCATATGCTACCCTAGCATATTTCCTTCCCTTGGCATGGGAGTTCTTAGACCGGTATCCCTATTGGAACCCGGATGGCTAGAGAGAGGGGGGGTGAATATAGCCAAACACTTGGACTTAGGGACTTATTGAATTCTGCACTCAAACTTATCATCAGCACAACAGAAGAAACAATGAAAACAAAACAGTGCAGAAAACAAAAATAGAAAATGAAGGGATACAAAATCAACTAGCAAGATCGCTAACAAGGAGGGTTTACAAGGTTCGGGGATAACTTGCAACTACTCCTTGGCGTGCCCTTAAGGTGGGTGATCCCTTGATTGTCGGCAGATCAAGCCCCGGTGTTAACCGGATAGAAGACAACCTCCTTATCGATGGAGAAACCTCTCCACAGTGTTTCAATCACAGATATAAGTTTAAGCACAATGAAACATAAAGAAAGATCTTACTTAGCACTTAGCAAAGACAAGAACACAGCAAGCTCCCTCAGAGCTCCACCCAGCGACGATCTCACGCAAGAGACTTCTCCTCGTGTCTTCTCGCTGTTGGACTCGGAGCTTCTTGTTCCTTCCTTCTAGTGCTCAAGTAATGAATGGTTGCTTCAAGATTGCAGTAGCTTGCTCAAGATGATGAAACTTCAGAACACGCAAGCAAGTTGTGGAGAACTCAAAAGGCGCAGCAAGAACTCAGTTCGCGAACTCTGCTTTAAAGAAGCTTTCTTCCGCCCTTTTGTTTCTCCACTCAGCATCAGGTGACACCATCTCCTACAGCCTCCAGTTGCTTCCCTGCCAATGCCAGCTACCACTGAGCTCTCCCTGGACTTCCTGAGTCTCCCTCAGCCAAGCTCCAGTCAGCAGCTCCAGCCGTTGCAACCTAAGATGGAAAACGGACAAACCTACTCCAAGGAAAGGCCACCATTGACTCTCCTTGAGTGTTTGAATCCTTCCCTGTCACCTGCAGCTTAATCAGGGTGTTAGAGCAGCATATCACACAGCAAATCATATATCAGATGTTAAGCGCAGAGAATCGGATACGTTTAGACGCGATCAGAGCGTCTGACAGTGCATTTTGAATTAAAGTGATCGGTCACTGGACCGATCAGAGAGTCTCCTGATCGGTCACTAGACCGATCAGGCTGGGTCCAGACCGATCAGGCTCTGTCCTGATCGGTCCCCAACGCTCGATTAGAAATCGCGATTTCTTTAGGACTTTCCTGGATCGATCACCAGACCGATCCCAGGTTGTGGATCGATCACCAAACCGATCCACCCCTTTATTGGGCGATTTCTGATCTTCGCAGTCCAAACCTCTTGATCGGTCACCGGACCGATCAGGCAGCCTCCTGATCGGTCACCAGTCCGATCAGATCATGACCAGACCGATCAGGCTTCGTCCTAATCGATCTTAGTGAGGAACTCGCGAAGCTGGATTGTTCTCCAGAACGATCTGCACAGTGAGCCAGATCGGTCACCAGACCGATCAGGAGCAGTTCAGCAGGGGAACTCAACCTCATTGTTTTCACCCTGATCGATCACCAGACCGATCAGGAGCCAAGCAATGGGTGAAACGCATACTCCCTGATCGGTCACCAGACCAATCAGTCATCGCTGGATCGGTCACCAGACCGATCCATGAAGGAGCACCATGCCAACTCCCTGATCGGTCACCAAACCGATCCAGGGGCTCCAACCTAGCCCTCCAAGCTAGGGTTTCATCCACCTTAGCTCTCCAAGCTAAGGATTTTTCACCTAACCCTCCAAGTTGGGAATTTGCACCTAACCCTCCAAGTTAGGACTTTTCACCTAGCCCTCCAAGCTAGGACTTTTCTCCCAACTCTTCCGAATTAGGACTTTTCCTAACCTAGCCCTCCAAGCTAGGACCTGACCCTCCAAGCCAGGGCTTTTTCACCTAACTCTCCAAGTTGTGAATTTGCACCTAACCCTCCATGTTAGGACTTTTCACCTAGCCCTCCAAGCTAGGAAGATTCACCCAACCCTTCCGAATTAGGACTTTTCAACACCTAGCCCTCCAAGCTAGGATTTTCCACACCTAACCCTCCAGGTTAGGATTTTCCACACCTAACCCTCCAGGTTAGGACTTTTCAACACCTAGCCCTCCAAGTTAGGATTTTCCATACCCTGCCTGATCCCCGATCAGGACTTAATCATAATCATCAAAATCATCAACCTAAACTAAAATCGGTGTCAACACCAAAACAGCAATCAGGGTTAGACTGCATCAACAATCTTCCCCTTTTTGTTGTTTGACAATCCGATTTTAAGTTTAGGGATTCTCAATTAATTTCTTAACTTTCAGAATCATAGGGGAATCAAGATCCTCCCCCTACAACATAATAATCCTAAACTTAATCAACCAACACTCTCCCCCTTTGTCGAACACCGAAAAGGGTCTAGAGGGGCTGTTAAGTTTAACCATACTCCCCCTCAATCCTAGGGGTATCCCAAAACCATAAAGATTTAATTGATTTTTTATTGAAATTTTGGAACACATATGACATCATGTCAAAAGATAGTTCAAGATATAGCATCTACATGTAGCATATGAACATGACATCATAAGCATAAGCATGGCAATATAGCAAACATGCAGATAAATTGTTCGATGTAAGTAAATTCATTAAAGTTAATATCATGCCATAACAGACAAAAATCAAGTCGGAAACATCCGTCAAATAGTCAGAATTTATCAAACAAGATCATAGAGCAGTCAATCGTCAACTGGATCATCGTCTGAATCATCAATGTATATGATATCCCCTGGTGAAATGACATTGGGGGATGCACCATCCGGAAATGTATGATGATACCACTCCTCATACCATCTGTCTTGTAGTGAGCTGACCTCAGAGATGTTGGATGCTAGAGCATCTAGACGGCAATCAAAAGACTGAAACTCAGAGCGGACCTCCTATCGCCAGAGCTCAGAGATATGCAACTCGCGCTCCACCACTCGCTCTAGCTCCGCAACCTGCCAGCGGAGGTCAGGAGCCCACTCATCATAATCTGCAGCATCAGCTGGCAGCTCCGGATCATGGGCTGCTCTCGGTAGCTCCCCTCCACATCTCCTATCCTTCTACCTTAGCCCTTGTGGCCCAACAATAATGCCGGACTGAGCGAGCATGCGACGATCCAGGTGGCAGTCCTGTCGAATCATGGGCACAATACGACCCTGTGAAACATCGATACCCACTGACTCAAGCCAAGCCGTAAGGATATGGCCAAATGACATGTAGACTGTCTGAGCGGACTGCATACTGTAGACGATGATGGAGAAATAGACCGAGGCCACCGGGTCAATGTCTAACTGCTGATGCATCCCGTAGAGCATCAAACAGTGGAACGAGTGAATCTATCTAGGTGGTTTGAAGTGGTTGGAAGGAGACAATTGGTGATGATCTTAAACAAGACATAGTCAACGGGGGAAAGACGTAGAGTAGGAAATGTGAGAAAATCACGGGTGCACTCACCGGAACCCCTTGGCCTGGGATGACCTAGAAAGTACTCGTAGATGGAATCAGGAGTGACTCCATCAAAGGGAATCGGAAGAGGATCAGGAGGATAAGGGTATAGAGAAAAATGATTCTCTGACCGACGACAACCAAGGAAATCAGTGAAAATAGATAGATTAAAGTCAAGATCGATACTGGCAACGCGGGTTTTCCACCCCGTACCCTCCTCACTGACCATGTTGTTATAGAATTCAGAGACCAAATCAAGGTTGATTGGTCTCTCAAGGTACAGAATGGGTTGAAGATTATAAAATTCAATACTTTGTCGAACTGTTGGATAATGTTCGTAGATAAACGTTTGGTCTACAGTCCGACATGGCATGAGTTTGAAATGTGCCATTGAAAGTTTAGAGCCAAAGTAATATTCTGAAATCTAGTATATGGAGGTGGTGGAGGCCTTGAGAGAGGGGTAGATGATGAAGGGGCTTTCCCCTTTGAGCTGCCCTCAACGACTTCTTTGCCCTTAGATGATTTTCTAGAGATTGAAATAGATCAT
This sequence comes from Boesenbergia rotunda, assembly GCA_024364735.1. Classification (NCBI taxonomy): domain Eukaryota; kingdom Viridiplantae; phylum Streptophyta; class Magnoliopsida; order Zingiberales; family Zingiberaceae; genus Boesenbergia; species Boesenbergia rotunda. The sequence goes on along the minus strand of JAGFNQ010001981.1, from coordinate 94,709 downwards.
GACACAAGATTGAGGAAACATAACCACAATACAAGAATTGGTCATTGTACAGAATAATCAAATGAGCAAGATTGAGTTGATCACAAGAACATAGTTTAGTTAGAGACACAAGGTAGACATGATCATAAGAGCACAATTCAATCATAAGCTAGAATTGATCAAGGGTAAGATATGGCACAGATGGGTCACGGCCAAAAACAAGAGGTCACGGCACAACAAGAAAATAAAGACCATGATTAGCGCAAAAACATATACTATGAATCGCTTTGCAAGAAAAACTAAGTCAAAAACTCACTTTGGTGCCATTGGTGAAGTTCTTGAAGTCTGTAAGGGAAAAAGGCTTGCGCAGGAGAGGCTTTCGGTGCAAGAGATGATCGCAAAGCCCTTCAGCGAGAGAGAAAACCACAGGAAGAAGACAGAGCTCGTAAGAGCCCTCTTAGAACAGCACGCGTGCACTTGCAAGAGGAAGACGAAGGCATTGGGAAAGCTCTCGCACACACTGAAGGTCGCGTAAGTGGGAGGTTTCGGCGCTAGGGTTTGGCAATGAGAGGTTTCGAAGAAGTTAATCGGTTGGTGGATCGGTCCACCAACCAGACTTTAATGCATTTGAATGGATCACCGTTCGATCTGATAGCGCCCAGACCGATCAGGCTAAAGCCTGATCGGACTGACCTGGGCCTGATCGGTCGGGTGACCGATCAGGAGCGCTCCTGATCGATCGGCTGATCGATCAGGACACGAACAGTAGGGTTTGGAGGGAAACCCGTGAGCCCCCTGATCGGTCTATGGACCGATCACCATAAGGTGCCAAATCGGTCCGGGGACCGATCCAAGCTGGCTCAGTAAGTTTGGACAGAATTTCGTAAAGTCACTGTTGCCCCTCTGATCGGTCTGTGGACCGATCAATGCAGAATGGAGCCAAATCGGTCCGAGGACCGATCAGCCCTAGGCCTGATCGGTCCGGTGACCGATCAGGGTTCCTGATACTCCCTGATACGATCTGAAACATTCAGTTTCAGATTTTCAGAATCTTTCCAACGAGATCTGATGAAGTTTATCGAACTTGGACATGATCTCATGACTAAAATTGATCCCTAAACAAAGATCAAAGGTCCTTATAGGTTCAACAATCACTTTGATCCACACAAATGGAGTCAAACTCAATCAACAATCATTCAAGCAATTCTAACTAAGTTTGTATCAAATTCAAGTTTCCAATCAAGTTTCCTTGATTGGAATGCCCAAGTATGATCATGGAGCCAAATACACATATGTTATGCATTGGTTTTCCCCATACTTGGTCACCGAAGTGATTATTATCTCGTCAATATAATTTCTCAAGGGATGCATTGACATTTTGAGAAATTGAGTTGATCCTAACATCTCACCCCATATCTAGCAAACAAAAATGTTTTGTTAAACTTTATAGTTTGTGTGAGATGTCCCCAAAGTTACCCAATTGTATCCCAACAATTTCGAAATGATCACAAAGGGTTTTGGATGCATTTTGAAATTCAAGAAGCACGACACATTCCCAACTCCCTTCTTAGGAAACTAAATTCATTTTCGGGGAGTGGTTTAGTGAAAATGTCAGCTAGGTTTGATTTGGACTCTACATGTGAGAGTACAATATCTCCCCTAGCAACATGATCTCTAATGAAGTGGTGGTGCACTTCAATATGTTTGGTCCTAGAATGATGGACTGGATTTTTGGTTAGATTAATTGTGCTAATGTTATCACATAACACTTGCACACCCTTGTAACTCAATTCATAGTCCTCTAGAGTGTGAATCATCCACAACAATTGCGATACGCTCTTTCCCATAGTGATATATTCTGCCTCGGTCGTGGAGAGAGCAACATAATGTTGCTTCCGACTTGACCAACTAACTAAAGATGATCCTAGAAACTGGCAGCCCCCATTTGTGCTTTTCCGATCCAACTTACATCCAGCGTAGTCGGAATTGGTATAGTCAATTAAATCAAAAGATTCGGTACGGGGGTACCATAGACCGACACCAATTGTGCCTTTGAGATATCTCAAAATTCGCTTAACAGCGATCAAGTGAGATTCCTTGGCACACACTTGATACCTAGCGCACATACCCACAACAAATAGGATATCCGGTCGACTAGCTGTGAGGTATAGCAAGCTACCTATCATGCTTCGGTATTGAGTCAAATCAACGGGTTTACCACTCTCATCATTGTCTAATCTTGTATTTGTAGCCATGGGAGTGGTTACCTCTTTTGAATCACTCATGTTAAATTTTCGAAGCATTTCTTGTGTATACTTTGATTGGTGCACATGGATACCATCGCGAGTTTGCTTGATTTCAAGTCCAAGGAAGAAAGTCAACTCTCCCACTAGACTCATTTCAAACTCACTTTCCTTGAGTCCAATGAATTCATTTAAATAGCCCTTGTTATTCGAGCCACAAATTATGTCATCGACATATACTTGGGCTACAAAAATATTGTCACCATCTCTCCATAGAAATATTGTAGGGTCTATTTGGCCTCTTACAAAGCCCTTTTCAATCAGAAAAGTTGACAACCGCTCGTACCAAGCTTGGGGTGCTTGTTTAAGACCATAAAGTGCCTTTTTAAGCTTGAACACGTGGTTTGGGAATTCGGTACTCTCAAACCCCGGAGGTTGTTCGACATAGACTTCTTCCCTAATTAGACCATTTAGAAAAGTTGATTTGACATCCATTTGATATAGTTTGAAACCACGATGTGTTGCAAATGCTAGCATCAATCGGATGGACTCTAATCGTGCCACGGGAGCATAGGTCTCATCATAATCAAGGCCTTCAACTTGACTGTAGCCCTTGGCTACTAAGCGTGCCTTGTTTCTAATGATTTCTCCCTTATGGTTCAATTTATTCTTGAAGACCCATTTGGTTCCAATGATGGTGATCTTCTTAGGTCTAGGAACTAAGTCCCAAACTTGACTCCTTTCAAATTGACCTAGTTCATCTTGAATTGCAATGATCCAATCGGGATCATTTAATGCTTCATCAATTTTTCTAGGTTCAATTTCGGAAATTAAAGCAACTTCATTAGCCTCATTCCGGAAGAATGATCTAGTCCTAACCCCATTATGGATGTCTCCAACAATTTGGTCTTGGGGATGACTAGAGGCTAATCTAGTTTGCCTCGGTGTTGGTGGTGCTTCTTGAATAGGTTCACTATACATAAACTCAGCCTCAGGATCCGGCTGATCAATGGGTTGTCTAAGCTCACCGTCATCGGATTCATCACCATCAACAAAATTTGGACTCTCATTCAAACTTAGTCTCCTAAGTTCGAATTGGACTTCATCTTCTGATTGTCCATTGACTTTTGGAATTTCTTCAAAGACGACATCAGAAGACTCTTCAATTAATCTAGACTTCTTGTTGTAGACTCGGTAGGCTTTGCTAACGAGGGAATACCCGACCAGTATCCCTTCATCAGCCTTTGCCGTGAACTTTCCAAGATGGTCCTTGGTGTTTAGGATGAACACCTTACAACCAAACACCCTAAGATGTTTAACCGTAGGTGGTTTCCCAAACCAGAGTTCATGGGGAGTCTTTTCTAAAAACCTATGGATGAGAACTCGGTTTTGCACATAGCAAGCTATATTTATAGCTTCAGCCCATAAGTAACTCGGGAGTGAGTACTCATTAAGCATGCTTCGTGCAACCTCTTGTAAAACATGGTTCTTCCTCTCTACAACACCATTTTGTTGTGGTGTTCTAGGAGTAGAGAACTCATGTTTATAACCTCTATCTTGACAAAATTCTAAAAATCGTTGGTTTTGAAATTCACCTCCATGATCACTTCTAATTGTCTTAATTGTTGATGATTTTTCATTCTCAATTCTTCTACAAAAAGAAATGAAAACATCTAAGGTTTAGTCCTTATATTTTAAAAAGTAGGTCCATGTATATCTAGTGAAATCATCAATGATCACAAAACAATATCTACTTCCATTCAATGATATGATAGTACTACAATCAAATAGATCCATGTGAAGTAAATTTGAAGCTATAGAAGTACTTACAGTGCTTTTACCTTTATGTGCAGATTTCGTTTGCTTACCCATTTGACATGCATCACAAAGTTTGTCCTTTTCATACTTGATGCTTGGTAAGCCACGAACTAAACCCTTGTTGGCCAACTTCCAGATGTTCTTCATGTTCACATGTGCAAGTCTCCGGTGTCAAAGGGTGGACTCTTCGTCTTTTTGTTGGATCGAGAAGCCCGATAGAGGGGGGGTGAATATCGAAAAACTTTCGGATTTGAGTAAGAGTAGGTGCGCAGCGGAAATTAAATAAAAGACACAGAGACGCAATCGATTTACTTGGTTCGGAGCCTGTGTCGACTCCTACTCCAAGGCCCACGGTCGTTGACCGTTTACTTTGGGCAATTCTATATTTGGCGCAAATAAGTTACACAATATGATTTACAAAATTAAGTGCAATAAAATATTAATTAAAGAAATACGCTCTTCTTTTTACCGACGTCCGGAGTAGGTCGACTCTTTCGGGGCAGCAGGACGTCGTCAGCTCGAGGTGAAGCGTTTCCGGAGCAAGGCGCGAGCGTAGAAGAACTTTGGGACGTCGAAAGAAGTGATATCGTAAGCCTGGGGTCGAGGGCCCTTTATATAGGGCCTGGGGGTGCCCGGGACGTCGGGGGCGCCCCCCACGTGGCCTCTGATCCGCAGAGCTCTCGGTTAGCGTCTATCCTCTGGATCCGCTTTGACCGGGGCGCCCGGAGCGCTCGGGGCGCCCGCGTTGACCGGTCAAAGCCTTATCTTCTCGGCTTCGCAAGGGCGCGGGTTCGGGTTGCGCATGGGGGCGCCCGCAGCGCAGGGGGCGCCCAGGAGCAGCGGGGGCGCCCGCAGCTTGTACTGTCGAAGCGTACTTTTTGATTGTGTGTTTGGTGTTCACCTTGGGGGCGCCCGGGACACTCCAGGCGCCCTGGTCAGCAGTTGCCTCACTCCTTTGAGGCACTCTGAGCTGCAGACTCACGTTCCTTCGGTCCTGCATCCAGGGTTAGTCCAAAACACAATAACATAATAAATTATTAGATTTATACAGCCTTAGCTGTCTTGGTTCTGACTTTGGTCTCCAAAATGGAGTCCTAGGTCGAACCGACGCCTACTGTTCCCTCGACGGGGAACACGTCCTCACCTACTCCTCTCGGGAGAATTTACCTGATGCCAACCGTTCCTTTGGTTGGACTTTTGCCTGACGGTCCTTTGTCAGGTCTTGTAAACTGACAGTCCTTCGCCAGTTGCCTAGCAGTCCTTTGCTAGGGCTTCGCTCCCAGACTGTCCTTCGCCTGGAACCTAGCAGTCTTTCGCTAGGACTTTCTTTCCTGGCATTCCTTTGCCAGTGCCTAGCAGTCCTTCGCTAGGGCTTTTCCTGCACACTTGATTAACTTGTTAGAAAACAAGAAAGACTTAACTTTTGACCTATGTTGCCATTATCAAAACACAGGTTTGACTTAGGTGCATTCTGCACCAACAATCTCCCCCTTTTTGATTTATGGCAAACCTAGTTCAAAAAGTTAAGTTTAAGCAAGCCATGAAAAAGTTTTAACTTTTGTTCCCTCCCCCTGGAAGGAATCTCCCCCTATGTTTTTCAAAAATTCGTGGGGTTAAAAACTTTACTTGTGCTTAAGTTTTAGGTATTTAGAAGTAACTTAAAAATACATAGTAGAGTTTTTAAAGCATAATTTGAGTTTAAAGTCTTAAGTTTTCCAGTACTCAAAATGTTAGCTTAAATACTCGGTAGGATATAACAAGCTTAAGTACTTAGTAGGTTTTGAGACACTTTAGTACTTAACAATTTTGAAAGTAATTTTGACAAGCTTAAGTAGAAACCTTTTGAAAGGCTAGAGTACTTTGTAAAGAATTTTGAGGCTAGAGTACTTAGCAAAATTTTGAAAGCTTTAAGTAAAAGTTTTGAAAACTTAAGTATTTTTCAAAAAGTTGAAAGCTTAAGTAGAAGTTTTGAAAACTTAAGTATTTTTCAAAAAGTTGAAAGCTTAAGTAGAAGTTTTGAAAACTTAAGTATTTTTCAAAAAGTTAAACTTTTGAATACTTTTTGCATAAAGGATAGAGTTAAGAAAATTTTGTTAAACTTTTGAATACTTTTGCATAAAGGATAGAGTTAAGAAAATTTTTGAAAAACTTTTGAATACTTTTGCATAAAGGATAGAGTTAAGAAAATTTTAGAAAAGAAAATTTTACTCTCTCCTTTCCTATCTCTCCCCCTTTGCCATATATCAAAACAAATAAATACAGCATAAATAAAGGAAATAAGTAAAATTTTTGCTGTACTGAATCAATTCATAATTAAATTTACACTAAATCAATCAATTCTCTCTGTAGGGGCCTGTCTAACCCAATTAGCTACTTACTAACTGTTATAAATAGTAGTTTTTACTAGGGTTAGTCAAGTTAAGTGTTTCTGTTCAAGTTAGATTTTCTAAGCTTGACACTTAACTTGATTGCTGTATAAGTTGTATTTAGTGCCCCAATTTCTGCAGATGCACTGACTTAAAGCATCTTGAATTGAGGCAAAGACCTAAGCATCTCAACCCTTTCTAGGTTATCAATCAAAAGTATCCTAAGGTGCTTGTGAGATGCTGGCTTCTAAGTCTATAGGTGCATGCAGTTCTAGGGTTAAAGCCTAGACTAAGTCCATTTTCGAAAAAGCCCTAGTTTTGAAGGGGGTAGTTTTTAATATAAAACTAAGTCGAAAAGATTTTAAGATTGATTTTTGAAATAAAGCTAAGTTGAAAATGAAAACTGATTTTGAAATTTAAATAAAACAGTTTTTCAGAATTCTAATTTTAGAAAACTTATTTTTGAAATCAAGTAGAGTAAAAACAATTGAGTTAAACTATTCTACTGAACACAATCCTAACTGCCTTCTTAGTGAACTGAACTCAGATTCAGGTAAGGGTTTTGTGAATATATCAGCTAGGTTGGATTTAGAGTCAATATGCTTAAGTGCTATTTCACCCCTGGCTACATGGTCTCTTACAAAATGATGTTTGACTTCTATATGTTTGGTTATGGAGTGTTGAATTGGATTCTTAGTTAAATTAATTGAACTTATATTGTCAATAAATACTTGAGTTTGGGTGTAGTTGAGCTGGAAATCTTTAAGTGTGTGCATCATCCATAAAAGTTGTGCAACACATTCTCCTAATGCCACATACTCAGCTTTAGTTGTGGATAAAGCCACACAATGTTGTTTTCTACTGCACCAACTGACTAGACTCTGACCTAACAGTTGGCAGCTTCCACTCGTGCTCTTTCTATCTAATTTACAGCCTGCATAGTCAGAATCTGTGTATCCTGTTAAATCAAAGGTTGAGGTTCTAGGATACCAAATCCCTACATTTAGGGTGCCCTTTACATATCTTAGTACTCGTTTTAGGGCTGCTAAGTGCGTTTCCTTAGCACAGGTTTGGTATCTAGCACACATCCCTACAGCAAAAAGAATATCAGGTCTGCTGGCTGTAAGGTACAATAGGCTACCTATCATACTCCTATAAAGCTTAAGGTCCACTGGTTTACCATCAGGGTCACTATCTATTTTTACATTAGTGGCCATGGGGGTACTTATGCTTTTAGAGTTGTCCATTTTAAATTTCTTTATTAACTCTTTAGCATATTTGAATTGATGAACGTAGTTACCATCCCTAGTTTGTTTAATTTGTAAGCCTAGGAAAAAGTTAAGTTCACCAACCAAGCTCATTTCAAATTCATTTTCCATTATTTTGACAAATTCTTTCAGGAAGTTTGTGTTGGTGGATCCAAAGATTATGTCATGTACGTAAATTTGGGCAATGAATATATCTTTTCCTAGGGTTTTAATGAATAGAGTTGAGTCAATTTGGCCTTGTTTGAATTCTTTAGAAGTTAAGTAGGTTGATAAACGTTCATACCAGGCCCTAGGTGCTTGTTTTAATCCATATAGGGCTTTAGTTAGTTTGTAGACGTGGTTAGGTTTGTCTAAGTCCTCAAACCCGGGGGGTTGCCCTACATAAACTTCTTCTTTAATAAATCCATTTAAAAAGGCTGACTTTACATCCATTTGATATAATTTGAATCCTTTATGGGATGCAAAGGCCAATAACATTCTAATGGACTCAAGTCTAGCTACTGAGGCATATGTTTCGTCATAGTCTAGTCCCTCTACTTGGCTGAATCCCTTAGCTACTAAGCGGGCTTTGTTTCTGACTATCTCTCCTTGATCATTTAGCTTGTTCCTAAAGACCCACTTAGTATCTATGATGGATTTATCTTCAGGTTTAGGCACTAGTTCCCAGACTTGGTTCCTCTCAAATTGGGCCAATTCTTCTTGCATAGCTATGATCCAGTCAGGGTCAGGTAGGGCTTCATCTATAGTTTTGGGTTCTATTTTTGATATCATAGCTATTTGACTGAGGTTTCTATAGGAGGACCTAGTCCTGACTCCTAGAGTTGGATCACCTACAATTTGATCGGTCGAGTGCCTTAGTCTGGGTTTCTTTGTTCTTCTAGAGCTTGGTTCAGCCTCAGGTCCGGCTGGTTGGTTTGGTTCACTATTTGGTTCGACTCTTTGGACTGGTTCATTTGGTGGTTCGATTCTTGGTTCATTAATTGGTTCAATAGTTAGTTCGTTTAAGGGTTCAATTAATGGTTCAATAAGTTGTTCATTTTCTTGGTCAGAGTTTGATGAAATTGGTTCCGGATTATTAGAATTTGAATTGATTTCTTCATCAAAAATTAAGTTGGTTGTTTCTTCAATTTTCTTAGTTTAAGTTGTTGTAAAGCAGACGAGGGTCAGAAGGCACCGGCCCTTTTCCTTCTCCCGACTTAGTCTCTGGTTCTTTTGGTCTCGGTGCTTGCTTCGTGTCACCGCCATGGCGAAGGA
>JAGFNQ010001981.1:0-84754 GCA_024364735.1 Boesenbergia rotunda | reverse complement strand
GTTTGGTGGAGTTTTGAAACAAGTTTCGAAACCTGAATTTCAGATTTCAGGCTATCAGTCGACTGATACAGTATCAGTCGACTGATACCCGTAAGCCGAGTTGGGCGAGGCAAGTTTCAATAAGTAATTCCTTACGAGTTTTTGAGAAAGAAAGTGTGACATGGTATCATGCATGACTAATTAAGTTAGAATATCATTCTTAGATAGATTAAAAAGAAAAAAAAAAGATTTCCGCATTTTTTTCAGTCGTGCATTAGAGTCGAGAAGTAGACAAAAGTAACGATCCGTCTAAGGCAGTGAAGGCGGGTCGCTACAGGTGGTATCAGAGCAGTTCCCATTCTCCAGCATCACACACACATCAGCATCAACCTTGCCGTCTTCAAGTAAGAAAGCTTTAAGTTTCAGTTTTTTTTTTTGCTCCTTTATTTAAATTGCAGTACAGAGAAATGCTTAAGTACTTACTCATATGTGCATAGAACAAGGAAGCATGTTTAATACCTTAGTATCACGGAATCATGTTTAATCCCTAGAATGGATATTAGAGAAATGCTTAAGTACTTACTTGATTTGCCCAAAAGTAAGCTTTGGGATTATGGCACGCAGGTGCTTGATAAAAGTTTTGAGTAAGACCAAGGTCTTACTAAGCCCTAGAACGAGTTCTAGGACTAAGAAATGAGATAAGAATCAAGACCAAGGTCTTGTTATATCCTAAAGCAAGTTTGGGAACATTACCATTAAGTGTTAAGTTATACATTTGAGGACGTCCTAGAAAGGCCCAAAACGAGGAGCAAGCTCCTAGAAGGCAAGAAGCGTACCTCATTCAGTAGGAGAAACTGAAGCCAGGGAACTTCCCAGGCACAAGCAAACCATGGGATGCTTAAGCATGGTTCAAAACGTTGGAAAGAATAGTAGGGCTACTGGACTGGCATGAGGAGAGAAGATAAAGTGTGCATCTTTCTGCCTTACGGGAGATGCTAGAATATAGTGGAAGAGAGTCAAGGCCAAGAGAAATGTCAGCCAGATGACATGGGCCGACTTCGAGACTGAGTTCTTCGAAGAATACTTTCACATGCAAGTAACCAACAAGCATTATGATGAATTCACGGAGTTCAGACAAGGAGAACTATCCGTGGATGAAGCAGTGAAGATGTTTAAGCGGTTAGCTCATCTGTGCCCAGAGCTAGTTAGCACAGAAAAAGAGATAGTTAGGCTAATGCTCAAGATGTTAAGGCCTGAGATAGCGTTGAAGGGGGCTAGCGGTGTTAAGAGGCTGCAAACCTCCGAAGAACTAATAAGTAGTGCTTTGATCACTGAGCACTACTTAAACAGTATAAAGGCCACCAGAAAGGTTGAACGATGAAGTTCTTAACAACCTTACTGTCAGGGGAAGTAATGGCCTCTACTGAGAGGCTAAGGGCAGTATCAATCTAGATTTCCAACCGAGAGCTCTACAGTGACTTGTTAGTCCTTGAGATGAAGGATTACGATGTCATTTTAAGAATGGACTTCTTGAGCAAGTATAATGCTTCTATAGACTGCCGCAAAAAGAAAGTCAAGATCACACCAGAAGCAGAACCTTCATTTGAGTTTATTGGAGACCCAAGGAGAAAGATAAATAGGTTCCTACCTACCTTACAAGCTCAGAGAATGTTAGAGAAGGGGTGCTCTGGTTTTCTAGCTCATATAGTGGATGCGAGTCAAGGAGAAGGATTGAAGAGAGAAGAAGTGAGGGTAGCCTGTGACTATCCTGAGGTGTTTCCTGAAGAGTTACCAGGACTTCCTCCCAATCGGGAAATTGAGTTTGAAATTGAGTTGGCCCCAGGAACCCACCCAATTTCGAAGGCACCTTATCGCATGGCACCAGCAGAACTGAAAGAATTACAAGAACAATTGCAAGAGCTGTTTGACAAGGGTTTCATCCGCCCTAGTCATTCACCTTGGGGAGCTCCTGTACTGTTTGTCAAGAAGAAAGATAGATCCATGCGAATGTGCATAGATTATCGAGCTTTGAATAAGGTAACCATCAAGAACCGATATCCTTTGCCAAGGATAGATGATTTATTTGATCAGCTGAAGGGAGCCACAGGGTTCTCCAAGATAGATCTGCGATCAGGTTACCATCAGCTCAGAGTGAAGGAGAGTGATGTGCCAAGGACTGCTTTCAGTACAAGATACGGCCACTACGAATTTGTAGTAATGCCTTTTGGAGTAACCAATGCTCCAGCAGTCTTTATGGAGCTGATGAACCACATCTTCAGGGATATCTCGATAAATTCGTCATTGTATTTATTGATGATATTCTCATATACTCACAGACTCCAGAGGACCATGCTACACACTTGAGGATAGTGCTGCAGATCCTTCAGCAGGAGAAGCTCTATGCAAAATTCTCAAAGTGTGAGTTTTGGCTAGATCAGGTGACCTTCCTAGGTCACATTGTATCCAAAGAAGGCATTCAAGTTGATCCAGCCAAGATAGAAGCAGTCAGCAACTGGTGTAGACCCAAGAATGCCAGTGAAATCAGAAGCTTCTTAGGCCTGGCAGGATATTACAGAAAATTTGTGGAGGACTTTTCCAGATAGCCTCTCCACTCACAGCCTTGACCAGAAAGAACAAGAAGTTTGAATGGTCAGATAAATGCGAGCACAGTTTTCTAGAGCTGAAGAAGAGACTGACCAGTGCTCCCATCCTGACTGTTCCAGAGAGTGACAAGGCCTTTGACATCTACAGTGATGCATCCAAGATGGGCCTTGGAGCTGTCCTCATGCAAGACGGTAAAGTAATAGCATATGCCTCCAGACAGCTCAAGGACTATGAGAAGAATTACCCTACCCACAACCTTGAGCTAGCAGCTGTGGTTTTCGCACTGAAGCTCTGGAGACACTACCTGTATGGAGTGCAGTGCAGAATCTTCACAGACCATCAGAGTTTGAAGTACTTCTTCACTCAGAAGGACCTGAATATGAGGCAGCGCAGGTGGCTAGAGTTGGTCAAAGATTATGACTGTGAAATCCTCTACCACCCAGGTAAAGCTAATAAAGTGGCAGATGCACTGAGCAGAAAATCCTGTGCAGCACTGATGTCCTATCATCACTGTCTCTACCACTTCAGAAAGAAATAAAGGATTTTGGAGTCGAGGTAATAATTGGGCAACTTTCTGCATTGACTCTATAGTCAACCCTGCTTATGGATATACAAAGAAAGCAAAGTCAAGACCCAGAGATCCAGAAGATCAAGCAGGGGATCCAAGAGGCAGAAAATTTAGAGTTTCGAGTATCAGATATTGGCATACTCTATCTTGGAGACCGCCTTTGCGTCCCCAATGATGAGGAACTAAGAAAGAATATTCTAGAAGAGGCCCACAGTACCCCATACTCTATGCATCCTGGTTCTACCAAGATGTACCAAGATTTAAAGAAAAGATTCTGGTGGTCTGGACTCAAGCGAGACGTGGCCAGATATATCAGTACCTGCTTGACCTGCCAGAGGGTCAAAGCAGAACACCAGAGACCAGGAGGAGTTCTACAGCCACTTCCCATTCCAAAGTGGAAGTGGGAAGAAATATCCATAGACTTTATCACAGGTCTTCCAAGAACCACCCATGGACACGATGCAATTTGGGTGATAGTGGATAGATTGACCAAGTCTGCCCACTTCCTAGCCATCAAGTTATCGCATTCGGTAGAGCAGTTAGCACAGCTGTACGTGAAAGAAGTAATCAGGCTTCACGGAGTTCCGAAGTCGATCGTTTCTGACAGAGATGGGCGGTTCATCTCCCATTTTTGGAGGTGTGTTCAGGACGCCCTAGGCACCAGACTTCAGTTCAGCACAGCTTTCCATCCCCAGACAGATGGACAAACAGAGAGAGTAAATCAGATTTTAGAAGACATGCTCAGGGCTTGTGCGTTGGACTTTAAAGGTAGTTGGTGCAAATTTCTGTGCTTAGCCGAGTTTGCCTACAACAATAGCTATCAGGCCACCATCAAGATGGCGCCTTATGAGGCATTGTATGGTAGGAAGTGCAGATCACCCATATGTTGGCAAGAAGCTGGTGAGAAGAAAGAGATGGAGTCAGGACTAGACAGCCAGACTGAGCTTATAGATGAGACCACTCAGGCTATCCAGACGATCCGCCAGAGGATTGAGACTGCCCAGAGTAGACAGAAAAGTTATGCTGACACACGCCGTAGGCCACTTGAATTCCAAGTTGGAGATTCAGTATTTCTCAAGGTCGCTCCTATGAAGGGAGTGATGAGATTTGGTAAAAAGGGTAAGCTAAGTCCTCGCTACATAGGACCCTACAAGATCATAAGGAGGGTTGGTAAGGTAGCATATGAGTTGGACTTACCAGAGGATATGTCAGCTATCCACAGTACATTCCATGTCTCCATGCTAAAGAAGTGTATTCACGACCCTAGCCAAGTGATTCAGCCTCAGTCAGTACAGATCCAAGAAGATCTTAGCTATGAGAGCAGACCGACACAGATAGTGGACAAAGCAGTTAAAAGATTAAGAAACAAAGAAGTGCCACTAGTGAAGGTCATCTGGCAGAATCAAAAGCATGAGGAGGCTACTTGGGAACGTGAGGACAGCATGAGAGAAAGATATCCAGAATTATTCTAAGTTCGAGGACGAACTTTTTATAAGGTATGGGGGATTGTAACGCCCCAAAATTCCCATTTTTAGTTCTTTAAGTCCTTAGAATTATTTAAAAATGGTTTAGAAATATTCTAGATATTTTTAGAAATTATTAGAATATTTTTATGGAATTTTCCGAGTCCGTTTAGTATTTTTAAAAAAGGAAAAACGTTTAAGGGAAGCAGGGGGTTCAAACCCGCGACCAGTAGGAGACCAAGCGCGCGCGTGACCAGCTGGGCTGGTTGATTTTGTTGAAATAAATTGGGCGAAACAATAGATAAGGTATAGTTAGGTAAATTCGCCCCATAAGTATAAATAGATAATTAAAGAGAGAAATTTTATTTTCTCTCAACCTAAACCCTTTCTCTCCCTCGCCCAACACCTTGCGCCGACTCCTTTCCCCTCTCCTCTCTTGGGCGACACCACACCAAGGCCTAGAGGGCCGGCCAAGGCTCTCCTCCGAGAGATATTCCTATATTCGGGATCCCCGCGACGAGAGGAACGCGTAGGCGCGAAGAATTCTCCGAGATCTCAATTTTCTTCCAAGCCCTAGACGTCAATCTTGGTTGTAAGTCCAAGATATCAATGTAAGTACTGCTCACCTGTAGTAAGAGGCGGTTTTTCCGCAAGAATTTCTCTTAAAAGTTTTTAAAAGAGATATTTCCTTTTTGTTTGAGTTTTTGCATGTGATCTTAGTTCATTATATGCTTATATATGTTTGATTAAGTGCCCTATGTGAGTTTAGGGTCCAAGAAAAGCTATGAGAAAAGAAAAGAGAAGATAAAGATAAGAAAAGAAAAGGCCAAGGCCTTAAGAAATCCCCAAAAGTCAAGACTTAGGGATTTTAGCACGCAAGGTGCTCGAGAAAATGCCAAGGCATTTACAGATAAGAAAGAAAAGCTATTTTATTTTCTAAGGCCAGTACCCGGCGTCCAAGGGCGTCGTTAAAGAAATCCAGGTGTCCAATTCCAAGGTCTTGGCCCTGGTAGACCAAGGTCTGCTCTATTAGGATTGGTGGCTCGCTACCCCAACCTTTTAGGGAACGCGCATATGAGATGGTACTTACGTCATCAGTGGATCCAAGTGATTATTATTTTCAAGTATATGCTTTAGCAAAGTTTCTAAAGTTTAAAGAGTTTTTCAAAAAGTTAAAGAATAGCTAAAGTTTCAAGTTGAGCCAAGAAAAGCAAGTTGAGATTTATTAATGCTTGAGTATGCATGTTTTGAGTTATACATGTTTAGTTTAGTTTTCTTTCAAGCATATAAGTATCTCATGTGATTTCATATTATTCAAGAAGCATGTTTGCACATTCGAGATTTTGTGAGCTAGATAGTACTTACTAAGCTTTTTGCTTACTAGTTGCATTTTCCTCTTACTGCAGATAAAGGTAAAGGCAAGCAATTCTGAAGGAAGGCGACGAGGCGGTGCTGAGAAAGTGTGTGTGGTGGCTGATTTTGGAGAGATCCTTAGACGAGACAATTTAGTTATTCGAATTAAATGTTTTAGTTTATTCAAATTCCAAGTTATTGCTTTATGGAGTTTAGCGAACTTTAAGCTTTGGATAGTTTTACATGCTCAATTTCGTAGGATAAAGATTCCATGCCATTTCATTTAGCATACATATCCTTATGATTGCATTGGATGAGTAGAAGTGTGAGTAGTTTGAAATATTGGTACTTTGTTAGAGAAATAGATGCATGTGCCAAGATAGTATTAATTTCTCTTTGAATCAAGTTTTTATTGCTTAAATATGTTTAGAAAAGTTGCATTCACATTTCATAATGCCCTAGTGATGTTATAAAATTTTGTGTGATAAGTTTCAATGGTTAGAAGTTAAGTTTGGTACAAACTTTAGCCTAAAGTTTATAGAGACTTTCATGACTTGCTAAATCCCGCAAAAGTCCTAATTTCAAGTTTATGGATTCGTATTGATTGGCTAAATTGTTTAGAAAACTAGTATAGAGTATAGAAATGGTGTCATGATTTTGTATGGCTCGAAAGTATAGGTTTGGTGGAGTTTTGAAACAAGTTTCGAAACCTGAATTTCAGATTTCAGGCCTATCAGTCGACTGATATAGTATCAGTTGACTGATACCCGTAAGCCGAGTTGGGCGAGGCAAGTTTCAATAAGTAATTCCTTACGAGTTTTTGAGAAAGAAAGTGTGACATGGTATCATGCATGACTAATTAAGTTAGAATATCATTCTTAGATAGATTAAAAAGAAAAAAAAAAGATTTCCGCATTTTTTTCAGTCGTGCATTAGAGTCGAGAAGTAGACAAAAGTAACGATCCGTCTAAGGCAGAGAAGGCGGGTCGCTACAGTTGCAACCTGAGATGGGAAAAGGGACAAACCTGCTCCAAGGAAAGCACGCCTTGACTTCTCCTTGAGTGTTTGAGTCTTCCCCTGTCACCTGAAACTCAATCAGAGCATTAGAGCAGAAGATCAAGCAACATATCAACATACATCAGCAAATCGGATTCGATCAGAAATTCTGACCGCGTCTGACAGTGAATTTGAATTAATGTGATCGGTCACCAGACCGATCCAGGGTGTGTGGATCGGTCACCAGACCGATCCACTGCTTTGCTGGGATTCCCAGCTCTCGCAGTTATACACGCCTGATCGGTCACCAGACCGATCAGGGTGAAGCCTGATCGGTCACCAGACCGATCAGATTGGATCCTGATCGGTCATCCAGACCGATCCAAGGCTTTGATCAGCAAGGGAACTCACTCACCATTTGCTCCCTGATCGGTCACCAGACCGATCAGAAGCAAGACAGCGAGGAAGCAGCCTGCTCCCTGATCGGTCACCAGTCCGATCAGGAGCCACACAGCAGATTCCCAATCTCACTGTGCGCTCCCTGATCGGTCCCCAGACCGATCAGACATAGCTGGATCGGTCACCAGACCGATCCACTAAGGAGCAGCGTGCCAATGTCCCTGATCGGTCACCAGACTGATCCAGCGACTCAACCCTAGCCCTCCAAGCTAGGAATTCATCCACCTTAGCCCTCCAAGCTAAGGATTTTTCCATCTAACTCTCCAAGTTGGGAATTTGCACCTAACCCTCCAAGTTATGACTTTTCACCTAGCCCTCCAAGCTAGGACTTTTCACCTAGCCCTCCAAGCTAGGACTTTTCACCCAACTCTTCCGAGTTAGAACATCATCTAACCTAGCCCTCCAAGCTAGGCACCTGACCCTCCAAGCCAGGACTTTTTCACCTAATTCTCCAGGATGGGAATTTGCACCTAACCCTCCAGGTTAGGACTTTTCACCTAGCCCTCCAAGCTAGGACTTTTCACCCAACCCTTCCGAATTAGGACTTTTCCAACACCTAGCCCTCCAAGCTAGGATTTTCCACACCTAACCCTCCAGGTTAGGATTTTCCATATCATGCCTAATCCTCGATTAGGACTTAATCATAATCATCATAATCATCACACCTAACCTCCCAGGTTAGGATTTCCCAAATCATAATCATCCTCCTAACTTAAAATCGTTGTCAACACCAAAACAACAATCAGGGCCAGACTGCATCAACAAATAGAAATCAGTTCTAAATCGATCCGGACTTGGCTACCGAACCAAATCCCGACAAAGATCATATTTGTCTGTACTGAATCAGTCCAGAGGAAAAATTCAGGCATGGGTACCTAAACTGTGCCTGAACAAACCAACTGGATCAAATCAGTATTGGATCCCCAAGGACAAGATAAACTTGTTATTATTAGATCAACTGAATAAACTTATTATTAGTCCGGGGGAGCCAAACTGAAAACTATTTTTATTATTAGATAAACTTGTTATTATTGATTTAAATTGCTTGATTGTTTGCCTGTTTATTTAATTTTTGCAAATTACCATGCTTAGACTTAGGCTAGTTTAAGGACCAAACAAACTTAACTGAAACTTGAAAACATAGTATTGGGTGGAGGTGAGATGATAGTACGTTGGGGAAACCAATTCTAATAAGATCAAGTTTACTTGGTCTCTTTAGACTGGTGAAACCAGCCGAAGCTACCGATCCAAAATCCAAACTAGTTAGACCAAAAAATTTTCAAAGAATAATTTGAAAATGAAATTTCGTTAAAAGGCTTTGTCAAGGAAACGGTGGATGATCCCATAAGGCTTCGGCCAAAGAAGGCCTAGTGCCTCGCCAAGACCTGGAATCCAATTTTTGAAATTCAAATTCAAATTAATTTTTGTCAAATTCGAATCTAACATAAAAATTCAGTTATTTATAGATTTGAACATCTTTTCAAAATTTCAAAATTACTTAAGTTTTCATAATTTAAATTGTTTTCAAAATCCTTCAAAATTAATCAAAATTTTTAAAATTTTCAAAACTATCAAAAACTGTCTCACAAAACCTATAAGGTTAACGTGATTGAAAACCCTAGATTTGGGTGAGACGGTAAAATTAAGACTAAATTATGATTCCTTTAATATCTGTGTTGCATTAAAATTCTAACCACGGTCAACATAGTCAAACCACGGTCAATATAAGTCAAACCACGGTCAACATAAGTCAAACCATGGTCAAATCAGGTCAAATCTGGTCAAATACACTCCCTTAGGGCTCAAAGCTAGTCCTTAGGGCACCCTAATCCGTGTGGGCGCCCCAAGGCTGGTCAAAAAATGCCTCTGCCACTGTACGCTGACCGAGGGTGGTCAAAAGCTACCAAAAGGCAGCTGCAGCCTGGTTTAGGGCGCCCTTGTCATGCAGGGCGCCCTCCCACAGACATTCAACGGCAGAAAGCTGCACAAACAGAACTACAGACCTGTTGGAGGCGCCCTCGTCCTGAAAGGCGCCCTTACCAGTGTCCTTCAGTGGTCAAAAAGGCAGCTAAAGCCTGGTCAAGGCGCCCTCGCCTGTCAGGGCGCCCTCCCGAGTAAGGGCGCCCGAGACAGCCTATAAAAAGGGGCTCCCTTCCCCTTCCTATCTTCACACCCAATACACTTCTCCTCCTACACTTTCTACCTTCCAACCCTCTCAAGCTCTCAAGCTATCAAGCTCTCATCTTCAAGAATGCCTCCCCGAGCAAACCGGTATTTTTTTTGTTATGTTAATTTCCTTTCAATTTTTTTTATTAAATAACAAATTTCTTTAAGTATACATTCCTTCTCTTAGAAGACGGCGACCTAATCAGGCAGAACCCGGTACTCAACCTAGTCCTGATCCTAGGTTTCCCAACTTAGAATTGTGTAATAAGTTCTCTCGTACCACCTATAAACCTATTAAGACAAGCTACTTGAATAGACTATTCTTCACCCAATCCTGTCCCCTAGCTATGAACGTCATAAACCACTACCAGTTGGACAATCTTGTATTCTGCACCCACCCAATCAATACTTCCTTATGTGCAGAATTTTACAATAATATCATTAGACAGGATAATCTCGTGTTCTCCACCATGGTTCAAGGTATTCCCCTAACTATCACACCAACTTTACTCAACCGATTTCTAGGACTACGACCCTCGCAGTCCACCTTCTGTTGTTACCCTTCTAGGGAGCCTCCCTTTGATGCTCCCTACTCTGAGATTACCTTAGATACATTGCACTCGTATTTCTTTAGGCAACCCGTAGCCAGACGATTTCAGTCTGTCGAATTAGAAGTACAGGACTACGCCCTATATAGGGTCATAGTCCGATGTATCCTACCATTATCTACTAGGGACGTCACCACTATGCGTCCATTTCACGCCTTTCTACTGTATGTCATTATTCACCAGCTTGACATCGATATAGGACTTCACATTTTTCAGACTATCCTACACGCCTCCAGTGTTACCACACAAGGGCAAGTACGCACACCTTACTGCCACATTATCACATCCATATTACATCACCACGGCAGAAACATTTCCGAGGGAGAGATGGCCGCCTTGACTGACTACGATGAAATAGGCTATAGAAACTTTGCCCTAGCTGGTATAGAGGTGTCCGGTACCGGGGTATTATCCTGGAGACGTCGGAGAGCAGCTCCCCAGATCGATTCGGACGAGGAAGTCGAGTACGACGTCGCAGACATAGCAGCAGAAGCCCGAGCTCATATAGACGAGCCCGCTCCACCGACACTCTACGAGAGAGTGACCCGTATGGAGACACAGATACAGAGTCTTCGAGAGGAGGTCGAGGCATATCATATAGAGCAGATGGACTCTCGCCGAGCTGATAGAGAGATAGCTGATGCACGATTCTTAGAGATGATGGCACGATTCGATTCATGGCAGCCGGGTCCATCTGATCATCCCGGTCCTTCGTCTTAGATTTACTTCGCATTGTACTCGCAACTATCTGACTACCCCTACTCAGTAGGGTTGACTTGTGTTTGAATGTTTGATGCTTCCTTGTATTCAAACCTTGATTACCTGCTTTATTTTCTGTTGATTGAATTGTGAATACTTAGAATAGTGCTCTGTAGAATAGGTTAAAAGTATTCTTAAAATTGGTTTTAAAATAGAATTTGAAAAATTGCTTTACTCAATTTCAAAATCAATTTTCATTTTCGACTTAGTTTTATTTTTATTTAAAAACTACCCCTTTCAAAACTAGGGATTTTTCGAAAATGGACCTAGCCTAGGCCCTAACTGTAGAACTGCATGCACCTATAGACTTAGAAGCCAGCATCTCACAAGCACCTTAGGGTACTTTTGATTGATAACCTAGAAAGGGTTGAGATGCTTAGGTCTTTGCCTTAATTCAAGATGCTTTAAGTCAGTGCATCTGCAGTAATTGGGGCACTAAATATAACTTATACAGCAATCAAGTTAAGTGTCAAGCTTAGAAAATCTAACTTGAACAGAAACACTTAACTTGACTAACCCTAGCAAAAACTACTGTATATAACAGTCAGTAAGTAGCTAATTGGGTTAGACAGGTCCCTACAGAGATAATTGATTGATTTAGTATAATTGATTTAGTGTAATTGATTGATTTAGTGCAATTGATTGATTCAGTGTAAATCTAACTGATTCAGTACAACAAATTGTTATTTATTTTCTTTATTCATGCTGCATTTATCTGTTTTGATATATGGCAAAGGGGGAGAGAAAGAGATAGGAAAAGAGAAAAATTATTTTTTCTAAATTTTAAATTATTTTTTTTCAAAATTTTTCCGTTATTCATAAAGGTTCAAAAACATACTTATCCTTTATGAAAAAGCTTAAACTTTTTAAAGAAGTACTTAAGTTCTTAAAAGCTTTCTAGCTTCAAAATTTAAGTACCTTTGTTTTTAAGCTTTCAAAATTTTTGGCTAAGTTTTTTTTATGCTTTCAAAATTTTTGGCTAAGTTTTTTTCAAGCTTTCAAAATTTTTGGCTAAGTTTTTTTCAAGCTTTCAAAATTTTGCTAAGTACTCTAGCTCCAAGCTTTCAAAATATTGCTAAGTACTCTAACTCCAAAATTCTCTATTCAAGCTTTCAAAATTTTGCTAAGTACTCTAGCTTCAAAATTTTTTTTAAGCTTTCAAAATTTTGCAAAACACTCTAGCCCTTCAAAAGGTTCTTACTTAAGCTTGTCAAAAATTTTACTCTAAAGCTTAAGTTTTTTCAAAATTGTTAAGTACTAAAGTGTTTCAAAACCTACTAAGTACTTAAGCTTGTTATATCCTACCAAGTATTTAAGCTAACATTTTGAGTACTTTAAAACTTAAGACTTTAAAATTTCTTAAGTACTCAAATTATGCTTTAAAAACTCTACTATGTATTTTTAACTTAAAGTGTTCAAAGTACAAATAAGTTTTTTTAACCCCACGAATTTTTGAAAAATCTAGGGGGAGATTCCTTCCAGGGGGAGGGAACAAAACTTTTTCAATGTGTTGCTTAAACTTAACTTTTTGAACTAGGGTTGCCATAAATCAAAAAGGGGGAGATTGTTGGTGCAGAATGCACCTGAGTCAAACCTGTGTTTTGATAATGGCAACATAGGTCAAAAGTTAAGTCTTTCTTGTCTTTTAACAAGTTAATCTAGAGTGTAGTGAAAGCCCTAGCAAAGGACCGCTAGACACTGGCAAAGGAATGCCAGAGTTTCAAGCCCTAGCGAAGGACTGCTAGGCACTGGCGAAGGACTGCCAGTCTCAAGCCCTAGCAAAGGGCTGCTAGGCAACTGGCGAAGGACTGCCAGTTTACAAGACCTGACAAAGGACCGTCAGGCAAAAGTCCAACCAAAGGAACGGTTGGCATCAGGTAAATTCTCCCGAGAGGAGTAGGTGAGGACGCGTTCCTCATCGAGGGAACAGTAGGCGTCGGTTCGACCTAGGGCTCCATTTTGGAGACCAAAGTCAGAACCAAGACAGCTAAGGCTGTATAAAATTATAATTGATTGTTTTATTGTATTTTGGACTAACCCTGAATACAGGACCGAAGGAATGTGTGTCTGCAACTCAGAGAGCCTCAAAGGAGTGAGGCAGCAGCTGAGTAAGGCGCCTTGAGTGTCCAGGGCGCCCTCAAGGTGAACCAGAACCAAGCGAAGCAAAATGAGCTTCAGTTGCTTACTGGGCAAGGCGCCCTCAGCAGCGAAGGTGCCTTGGTCAGCGAAGGCACCCTCAGCAGCCAAGGCGCCTCCAGCCCAAGCCTGCGAAGCTCAAGCTTTATCCACAGCGAGATCTCTACGCGGAAGAAGTCAGCGAAGGCGCCCTCTACGACCAAGGCGCCCTCACGGTCAAACTTTATCCCTGTTCGAGCGGGATAGAAGTTGACCAAGCGATTTGCGGATCGCTTGACACGTGTCAGGGCGCCCCCGACGTCCAGGGCGCCCCTGGGTGCTATAAATAGCACCCAACGCCCAAGCCTTCAACATCAACTTCGCTCCCAAGCTTCCACGCTCTTCTACGCTCACGCCGTGCTCCGGAAACGCTTCACCTCGAGCTAACGACGTCCTGCTGCCCCGAAAGAGTCGACCTACTGCGGACGTCGGTAAAAAGAAGAGCGTAATTTTTTATTTAATATTCTATTGCATTTAATTTTGTAAATCAAATTGTGAACTTATTTGCGCCAAATATAGAATTGCCCAAAGTAAACGGTCAACGACCGTGGGCCTTGGAGTAGGAGTCGACACAGGCTCCGAACCAAGTAAATCGATTGCGTCTCTGTGTCTTTCATTTAATTTCCGCTGCGTACCTACTCTTATTCAAATCCGAAAGTTTTCCGATATTCACCCCCCCCCCCTCTATCGGGCTCCTCGATCCAACATATATATCTTTTTCTTGGTCAATTCTTCCTTTTTCCTTTTAAATGGCTTTTCCTTGCCATTTTTGGTCTTTCCTCTCTCATAATCATAAGACATCCTTGAATATGATTTCTTACTAACATTTGACCCCTAGATTGATATCCTTGCCTCAGCCTACCATTTCTAAGGTGTTGATCATTTGGTATCATACCTAGCCCCTTGGATCCCCTAATGAGTCTATCTAGGTTCTTTTCTAATTTATCATGTTTTGCCCTCAAACTTGATTTTCCTTCTCTAAATTCCTAACCTTAGTATCACCATGTCTATTTTGATCATTCCTAGATCTACCTATTTTCTTAGGCATGTGTCTCCTTTCTTAGGGCTGATGCCTTGATCCTTAGGTCTAGTAACCCTAGATTTATCATGAAACATAACTTCTTTGATATTTTGGCATGCAATAGTATTTCTATTTCTATCATAATACTTGAATGCAAAAGTACGCATAGACACACAATCATTATTAATTCTAGCATTCATAAAAGCATTTGGAGCATAAGTAAAGTTAGGGATTACCTCCCTTACCCTTGTAGCTGCCGCTTGATGTGAGCTCCTTCTCTTCTTCTCATTTTTTCCCCATCTTCTCAAATGCTCCAACTTCTTGAGCTCTCCTTTTTTTGGACATTAAGTTTGATAATGTCCTAGCTCTCCACAAGTATAGCACCTAATGTGCTTCTTTTCTTTCATTTCCCTACAACCCACATTAGAGTTTAAATGAATGAACTTGGGTTTAGGGATTATCTCCTTTTTACCTAGTGGACACTTGCCCTTGTAGTGCCCCTTCTTATTGCATCCAAAGCATATGATGTCCTCTTTTGATTTGGCTTTGGTGGAGGTTGGAGCTTTTTCTTGTTCCGGTATTGATGAGGGTCTCTCCTCCCCCTTAATCTTTTAAGTTGACACCTCTTCTTCTTCTCTTGATGAGGTGGATGATCTCTCACTTGATTGTGCCTCTTCACTTGATGAGGTTGACAAATCTTTTTCTTCTTGGACTATTGAACTTATTTCATTGGACTTTTCAACTATTTGATCTTATGTAGGGTTCTCACAACATTCTTCCAACTTATTTCACAACTCATATGCACTTTTATATTCTCCTATACCACTCAACACATTATTAGGTAAAATATTAACTAATATACCAATTACCTTCTCGTTCGCCCTAGAATGTTCTTGTTGCTCTTTGGTCCAATATCTAGGGCGAAGCTTCTTCCCGTTCTTGTCTCTTGGAATTTCGAATGGTTCTTCTAGCACCACTATACAATCCCAATCCATTCCAAGTCAAGTCCTCATTTTTGTCCTCCAATAATCAATGTCTTCATGATTATAAGGAGGTGGTGTGTTGATATCATCCCTCAACTTGTCTTCCATCATTTTTCTCCTCTAGCTTGTGCTCCTTTGGCAGTTATTCCAACAAGAGCGGTTCTTCACTCTGATACCACTTGTTAGATCGTTATTGTCTTGCTAGAAGGGGGGTGAATAATAATTTTCAATTTCTTCCTACAACCGTTAGTGTGCAAGCGGAATATACAAAATAAAACTAAACTAAAACAAGAAAAAAACACACTGATGTACGTGGTTCGGAGATGATACTCCTACTCCATGACTGCCCGTAAGGTGGGTGATCCCTAATCCATCGGTGGATGATTCCCCGGAGCACCTCCGGCTTGATCTCGTAGCTCCTTGTGGGTGGAGAAACTACTCCACAACCTCTGGACACTATCTGAGCAAGAAATGCTACTAATCCACTCTATCCAAGCAAATTTCGCCAAGAAACAATAGCCTTAAACGAGCTCCTTTAAATAGAGCTTGAGTACTAAATGGCCACTACCAGTCGACTGCCCCTGGGGCATGCGACTGTGTTGGATCAAGAGAATACGATAGAGGGGGGTGAATATCGTAAAACCGTTTCGGATTAGAAAAGAGAATGCGTAGCGGAAAGTTAAGACAAAAACATACAGAACACAATTATTTTTACTTGGTTCGGAGTCACGGTCGGCTCCTACTTCAAGGCCCACGTCCTTGACCATTTACTGCGGGTAATTCTATAATGCACAAAGTTTTACAGAGAATTGTACAGTAGTATTGTAGTAAAAGGAATAATTTAATACTTCGTTACCGACACCCGGTGTGGATCGTACTTCGGTGCATAGGGTCATTGTCGGCGCTAGAACCTCGAGATCAGAAGTTTCTGGAGCAGAGCGCTTGAGCGAAGAGCGTTGTGGCATTAGAAAAGTGTGTTCTGAAGCCTTGGGGGTCGAACCCCTTTTATAGTGCACCTAGGGGCCCCCTGGACATTGGGGGCGCCCTCCACATGCCTCTTGCCCGCAAACCCCTATCCGGAACTCGGTCAGCCCTTATCCCTCCAGGATCGGGCTTGTAGTTTGACGGGGGCGCCCGGGACACAGGGGCGCCCTGCTTGACTTGTTCAACAGACTTCTGGCTGACTTGAATTCAATCGCTTCGTTGGCTTAGACCTAGGGCGCCTGAGGCATCCAGGGCGCCCGGGACCATGAAGGCGCCCGGGAGCTTGAGGGTGCCTGGCCTAGTGAACTTTCAAAGCACTTCTTGCTCAACTGCTCGTTTGACTTTGACCTTGGGCGCCCGGGACCTCCCGGGCGCCCAGCCCAGCTGCTGCCCCTCTCCTTTGGGGCGTTCTGAGCTGCAGAAACTCGTTCCTTCGGTCCTGCATCTAGGGTTAGTACCAAACATAATAAAGCAAGAATATTAGGTTTATACAGCCTTAGCTGTCTTGGTTCTGACTTTGGGTCTCCCATATGGAACCCTAGGTTGAACCAACGCCTACTGTTCTCTCGACGGGGAACGCGTCCTCACCTACTCCTCTCAGGAGAGTTTACCTTTTACCAACCGGCTCCTCCGGTTGGACTTTTGCCCAGCAGTCCTTCGCCAGGTGCCTAGCAGCCCTTCGCCAGGTCTTCGGTACCAAGCAGTCCTTCGCCAAGTGCCTAGCAGTCCTTCACCAGGTCTTAGATTCCCAGCAGCCCTTCGCCAGGTGCCTAGCAGTCCTTCACTAGGTCTTAGATTCCCAACAGCCCTTTGCCAGGTGCCTAGCAGTCCTTCGCCAGGTCTTAGACTCCGGGCAACCCTTTGCCAGGTGCCCAGCAGCCCTTCGCCAAGATTTTTTTCTGCACACTTAATGAACACATTAGAACACAAATAATACTTAACTTTTGAACCCTTTGCCAATATCAAAACCCAAGTTCGACTTAGGTGCTGCCTGCACCAACAATCTCCCCCTTTTTGATTTATGGCAACCCGGTTCAAAATGTTAAGTTTAAACCAGGTAAAAATTCCAATTTCATTTCCTCGCCCAGGAAGAAATCTCCCCCTAGATTTTTCAAGGGTTTGTAGGTTTGAAAAAGTTTCTAAGTCTAAAAAGGGAATTAATTTTTCAATCCTTAGAACATTTTTAAACGAAATGTATGTCAGAGAATATTTTCCAAAAAAAAATTTTAAGTTAGGCACTTGGAAAATTTGTACTTAGAAAATTTACACTTAGAAGATTTTTAGTTTTCGTACTTTAGAAAACTCTTCTAAACTTCTTCTGAGGTTTTTAATACTTAGAAAAACTAATCTCTTTAGTACTTTAGAAAGTTTTCAAGAAAATTTTGAAATGAACCTTAGAAATTTTTCTATTAGTGAAATTTAAAACTAGCTTAAGTAATTTTGAAAATTGACTTAAGTCAAGTAATTAGAAATAGTTTTGAAAACACTTTAGTAACAGTTTTGAAAACAGCTAGATCAAGTACTTAGAAACAGTTTTGAAAACAGCTAGATCAAGTACTTAGAAATAGTTTTGAAAACAGCTAGGTCAAGTACTTAGAAACGGTTTTGAAAACAGCTTAAGTGATTTTACTTTTTGAAAAAAGGATAAACAAAGTTTAGAAAATTTTGAATTTGAAAAAAATTTTAAACCTTCTCTCCTTTTCTCCTTTCCACTCTCTCCCCCTTTGCCATATATCAAAAAAAAATTATAGCAAAAGAAGTAAGCAAAACAATATAGCAAAAGAAGTAAGGTGTTGTACTGAACCAATTCAAGGTATAAACTGAACCAAATCAATTTGAATTATCTCTTTCGGGTCCTGTCTAACCCAATTAGCTACTTACTAACCGTTATAAATAGTAGCATTCGCTAGGGTTAGTCAAGTTAAGTGTTCTGTTCAAGTTAGATTTTTAAACTTGACACTTAACTTAATTACTGTTTAATTTGTATTTAGTACCCCAATTACTACAGATGCACTGACTTAAAGCATCTTGAATTAAGACAAAGACCTAAGCATCTTAACTCATTCTAGGTTATCAATCAAAAGTACCCTAAGGTGCTTGTGAGATGCTGGCTTCTAGATCTATA
Source organism: Boesenbergia rotunda (assembly GCA_024364735.1). Lineage (NCBI taxonomy): Eukaryota > Viridiplantae > Streptophyta > Magnoliopsida > Zingiberales > Zingiberaceae > Boesenbergia > Boesenbergia rotunda. The sequence goes on along the minus strand of JAGFNQ010001981.1, from coordinate 66,511 downwards.
GGTGCATGCAGTTCTAGGGTTAAAGCCTAGGCTAAGTCCATTTTCGAAAAAGCCCTAGTTTTGAAGGGGTTAGTTTTTACAAAAAAACTAAGTCGAAAAATTGGTTTTAAAAGAAAAAGAAAAAAAATCAAATTAAGTAGAAACTGATAAGTAATAAAATAGTTTTATCAAAACAGAAGTAAGTAAACCTATTCTACCAAGCATAATCACTTATAAAGATCAGATAATCAAGAAAAGCAACTAGTTAACTAGATAAGTCAACTGGTCAAAGCGAGGACCAGCATAGTCACACCATAGTCAAATACAAGTCAACCCTACAGTGTAGGGGTAGTCAACCAGTCAATAGTACAATGCCAATCTGAACTAGAAGGAGGGACCGGGACGATCAGATGAGTCGGGCTGCCAGGATCAAACTAGTGACATCATCTCATGATACCGTATGTCGTTGGTCTCTCGATCGGCTCTACGGGCATCCATGTACTCTGCGTGATTAGCTTCTACTTCCTCCCTCAGACTGTGTACCTCTGTCCGAAGTAGAGCTATCGTCTCGGCAGTCGTCGGAGGTGGAGGCTCATCTATCTGCTCTCTAATCTCGACCTTCAGATCTGCGACATCGACCTCTATCTCCTCGTCAGAGTCGATCTGGGGTCTGGCTCGCTGACGTCTCCAATATAAAACCCTGGTACCCGAGACCTCTATGGCTGCTAGGGAGAAGTTCCTAAAACCTATCTCATCAAATTCAGTCATCGTGGTCGTCTCTCCATCGGTGATGTTACGACCGTAATGATGAAGAATGGAGGTGATGATGTGGCAGTAAGGGGTGCGTACCCGCCCCTGAGTGGTAACACTGGACGCATATAGAATCGTGTGGAACATGTGGAGTCCAATGTCGATATCTAGGTGATGAATCAATGTGTACAGTAGGAAAGTGTGGAATGGTCGCATGGTCGTGACGTCCCTAGTGGATAAAGGTAGAATGCAGCGGACTAGAACTCTATAAAGAGCGTAGTCCTGGACCTGAAGTTCAACAAACTGAAATCGTCTAGCTAAAGGGTTTCTAGCATCCCTATATAAGTAGGAGTGTAGAGTGTCTAGGTCAATGTGAGAGTAGGGAGCATCAAAGGGAGGATCTCTGGGAGGATAACAGCAGAAGGTGAACTGAGAGAGTCGTAGTCCAAGAAATCGGTTGAGCAAAGAGGGTGTTATTGTCAGGGGCATCCCTTGAACTGTGGTGACAAACATAAGGTCATTCAGTCTAACTATGTTGTTGTAGAATTCTACACATAGGGATGTGTTAATGGAATGAGTGCATAATACAAGGTTGTCTAGTTGGTAAAAGTTGATAACATTCGTGGCCAATGGACAAGATTGAGTGAAGAATTGCCTGTTTAGGTAACTCGTTATTATCGGTTTGTATGTTGTCCTAGCAAATTTATTGCACAATTCTAAGGTTAGGAACCTAGGGTCGGGGCTAGGTTCGGTCCCGGGGTTTGATTGACTTGCACAACATTTTCTAAAGTAATACGAAGCATGCGTTTAAGGATAGAAATAATAAATAAATTAAAGTTCAATGCAAAAGAAATGATACCGAGTGGTTGTCCGGGGAGGCATGGTCGTGGTGGAGTGGTCGTGGGCACGAGAGGGTCGTTCGGTCGCCTTGGAAGGAGAAGAGTTAGAGAAGAGAAGTGTTTCGGGTGTGGCAAAATGAGGGGGACTCGGGTGGTTTATATAGAGGTTTTAGTTCGGGCGCCCGGGACGTCCTAGGTGCCCGGGTCAGATGGTTGTAGTCTTCTTCCATGATCTGGGCTGGATGGGGGCGCCCGGGGTCAGACCAAACACTGCCACATGTTGCTTTTGGTGTTTTGACCGAGCCTAGGGGGCACCCGTGAGGACCCGGGCGCCTGACTTAGACAGCTTTCTATCTTGATTGAAGTGAAAGAGAAGAGGGGCGCCCGAGGGGTCACGGGCACCCGGTCTGTGTAGGAGTTGACAACTTTTTGATGAATTGTTGACCAATTTGACCATTTTACTATGGTCTGACTCTTTTGACCATGGTTTGACTATTTTGGCCATGGATTGACCATTTGACTATGGTTTGACTCTGTTGACCAAGGTTTGCCTATTTTGACCATGGTTTGACCATTTGACTATGGATTGACTCTTTTGACCATGGTTTGACCATTTGACTATGGTTTGACCAGTATTAACTGGATTAATCAGGTCATCTCAGTTCTAAATTAAAGGCTTTAATGTTCCTACAGAGGTCAGATGAATTTTAGTTAAGTTAAATCTAACCATCTCACCCTTTCTAGTGTTGTCAATCACGTTTTGCCTTATGGGTTTTTGTGAGACAGCATTTAGTAGGTTTTATTTTGAAAATTCATGATTCATTTTGAAAATTTTAAATTAATTTTGAAAATAATTAGTTTTGAGTTTATTTTTTAAAAAAATATTTGAATCTATAAATAACTGAAAATTTATGTTAGATTCGAATTTGACAAAGAATAATTTGAATTTGAATTTCAAAAATTGGCTTCCAGGTCTTGGCGAGGCACTAGGCCTTCTTTGGCCGTAGCCTTATTGGATCATCAACCCTTTCCTTGACAAAGCCTTTTAATGAAATTTCATTTTCAAAAATACTTTTTGAAAAATTCTGGTCTAACTAGTTTGGGCCTTGGATCGGTAGCTTCGGCTAGTTTCACCAGTCTTAAGAGACCAAGTAGTGTATACTTGACCTTATTAGAAGAGGCTTCCCTAACGTACTATCATCTCACCACCACCCAATACTAGGTTGTTCAAATTTCAATTAATTGGTTCAGTCCTTACTCTAATCAGTCCTAAGTCTAAGCATGATAAATTACAGAAAATAAATAAACAAGCAATCATGCAATTTTACAATAAAAAAAGAATTTATTTAACTATAAAAATTATTTTTAAATTGGCTCCCCCTGGACTAAAGCCACGATAATGGTTCGGCAAGATGTGAATCTTGGGGATCCAATATTGATTTGACCCAGTTTGGTTGTTCAGGCATAGTTTGGGTACCCATGCCTGAATTTTAGGTCTAGACTGATTCAGTACAGCATAGTATGATCATTGTCTAGACTTGGTTCAATAGCCTAACCCGGATCGATTTAGAACCGACTTCTGTTTTCCAAGGATCATGTCAAGACCCTTGGAACCAGAAGTGAATCGTTCTAAGGCTGCTCTAAGGTCCTTGACTTGAGTTTTCAAGGAGGAGTTCTCTTTCTCAAGTTTTTCAACTTGAGTAGAGGTTCCTTCTTGAACCTTCTCAGTTAAAGATCTAGAGTCAGCTCACTCTTTCAGGAGTTTTACTTCCTGTCGGAGAGAGTCGACTCGGATTTTGGCTTTCGCCAAGTCTCGAGAAAGATAGGCAATTAATTCGATTAATTGATTTCTAGAAAATCCACTTACAGTGATTTCGCCATCCTCTGAAAACGTGAGCTTTCCGTCTTCCGGCTCCGATTTTGATTCGGTTTCGATTTCTTTTGAGGCCATCAGAGTGAGCAAGTTTGATTGTGGGGCCTCTTCTTCTTCTTTGGACGAAGATTCGTCCCACGTTGCCTGAAGGGCCTTCTTCTTTCTTGCCTTCTTCATTTCCTTTAAATTGGGGCATTCCGTCTTGTAGTGACCCTTCTTTTTGCATTCGTAACAGGTCACATTTGGTTTGGACTTTTCATTTGAAGGATCAGCTGGTTCTTCCTTTCTTCAGTTGGCTTTCCTTCTATTCGTCTGGTTTTTAGTTCCTTGTAGTAATCCCGGGCTAGCCGAACCAGTTTAGGTCGATTTCCTTCACTATCATCTGAGTCTGAGTCTGAATCAGACTCGGGTGCAGGTTGAGGCTTTTTCTTGGTCATTTTTCCAGTTTTACCTGCAACAAAAGCGATGCCTTTCTCGGCCAGGGTGTAGTTAGTCTGCTCATGCAATTCTAGTTCAGAAAATAACTCATCTAATTTAATTTTAGATAAATCCCTTGAAACATTGTACACATCTACCATAGATGCCCACAAAGTGTTTCTCAGGAAAGCATTAAGAGCATACCTGATCAGGTCACGGTTTTCTACCTTGTAACCGATTATGTGTAGACCGTTCATTAGCTCCTGAATTTTGGCGTGGAGCTGAGCTGCAGATTCACTGTCGTTCATCTTGATTGTATACAGCTTGTTCAGTAGTAGGTCCCTCTTGCTGATTCGGGTGTCGGGGGTTCCTTCATGCAACTCAATTAGCTTACCCCAGAGTTCCTTTACACTGTTGAATGGGCCCGCCCGGTTCAGCTCTTCTTTGGTTAGGCCGCATTGAAGTGTTTGGGTTGCTTTAGCATCAGCTTCAATTTTTCTTTTTAGGGCGGTATCCCATTCGGTGTAGGATTGTGGCACTCCGTCAGCATTTTTAGGGATTTCCAGACTAGACTGGATTATTATCCACATGTCCACCTGAGTTTTCAGGTGGACTTCCATCCGACTCTTCCAGTAGGAGAAATCCTCCCCACTGAAGAGTGGTGGTCTGGCGGTACTGAAGCCCTCTTGCATGGCCATTTAGGAGTTACTCTGAAATAAAGATAACGAGAAAAAAAAATGTCCCAAGACTTGGTCTTGGATTAGTAGTGCGGGAAGAAGATAATAAAAAATATTTATCGAGTGGTGTTGCACCAACCTCAATTAACGATAAAAGTTCGAAAAAAATAAAAAAAAAAGATTCGAAGAAAAATCTGAAAAACTCTCAAATTGGTGGTTGCACCAAATTTGAGCTTCCCCGCTCTGATACCACTTGTTGGATCGAGAGAATACAATAGATGTTGGGGGGGGGGGGGGTGAATATCGTAAAACCATTTCAGATTAGAAAAGAGAATGCGTAGCGGAAAGTTAAGACAAAAACACACGGAACACAATTGTTTTTACTTGGTTCGGAGTCGCGGTCGACTCCTACTCCAAGGCCCACGGTCCTTGACCGTTTACTGCGGGCAATTCTATAATGCGCAAAGTTTTACAGAGAATTGTACAGTAGTATTGCAGTAAAAGGAATAATTTAACTCTTCGTTTCGACGCCCGATATGGATCATACTTCGGTGCGTAGGATCGTCGTCAGCGCTAGAACCTCGAGATCAAAGTTTCCGGAGCAGAGCGCTTGAGCGAAGAGCGTTGTGGCGTTAGAAAAGTGTGTTCTGAAGCCTTGGGGGTCGAACCCCTTTTATAGTGCACCTGGGGGCGCCCTGTGTTAGTGATATGAGAGAAGTGTCCTAAGGCAATCGCCTTATGATTGTAATCATTTATTTTAATAAATGAATATTCACTATTTAAGTATACATGTTTGTGTATTTGATTGAAATCTTAAACTCATTTACTGAATGTCCGTAATACAATTCACAGCATGAGAGAATTTATGATGAATTCACAACTAGTGATTATCTCTACATGTGCAATTGTGAAGTATTGAAATTGTCCCTAGTCGATGAATTGATAAATACGGACACTATCAATTCTGTTGAGACTAGCATGGGTTATTCTCTAATCAGCTGATTCTCACTGGCTGGTGACATTGAGATGTCCGGAGATAAACATGAATGCTAGTTAAGGGAACTAGTTCATTGGAGTAACTGGCTGTAAAACATCATATGGTAGTCTACACATAGATATGTCAGTGAAGTTCTTACTGCAGCTTAAGTGCGATGTTCCTTTAACTTGCGGTGTTCAAGTCATCTGTAACGCCCCAAAATTTCCATTTTTAGTTCTTAAAGTCCTTAGAATTATTTAAAAATGGTTTAGAAATATTCTAGATATTTTTAGGAATTTTTAGAATATTTTTATAGAATTTTCCGAGTCCGTTTAGTATTTAAAAAAAAAAGGAAAGAAAAACGTTTAAGGGCAGCAGGGGGTTCGAACCCACGACCACCAGGAGACCAGGCGCGAGCGCGACCGGCTGGGCTAGGGTATCAAGCACAACGAAAGGTGGAGAGAAATATATTTATAGAGTAGTTACGATTCTTTTCATAAAGATAGTATAAATAGATAAGTTAAGAGAGGAAATTAGATTTTTGGTTTTCTCTCTTCCTCACCCTAGCCGCGCGACACTCTTCTTCCTCACGCACGCACGCCACTTCCCAAGCCTTCCTCTCCTCTTCCAAGGGGGCGCCGGCCAAGAGGGAACCAAGGAGACGGAACGTTTTGTCCATCTCGACGAGAAGAACGCGTAGGCGCGAACGGTTCGTGGAGATCTCACGTTTCTCACGAGCCCTAGACCTCAATTTCGGTTGTAAGTCCAAGATATCAATGTAAGTACTGCTCACCTGCAGTAAGAGGCGGTTTTTCCGCAAGAATTTCCTTTAAAAGTTTTAAAAGAGACATTTACCTTTAGTTTGAGATTTTTCATGTGATCTTAGTTCATTATATGCTTGTATAAGTTTGATTAAGCACCCTATATGAGATTAGGGGCTAAGAAAGTTATGAGAAAAGAAAAGAGAAGATAAAGATAAGAAAAGAAAAGGCCAAGGCCTTAAGAAATCCCCAAAAGTCAAGACTTAGGGATTTTAGCACGCAAGGTGCTCGAGAAAATGCCAAGGCATTTACAGATAAGAAAGAAAAGAAAAAAAAGCTATTTTATTTTCCAAGGCCAGTACCCGGCGTCCAAGGGCGTCATTAAAGAAATCCAGGTGTCCAATTCCAAGGTCTTGGCCCTGGTAGACCAAGGTCTGCTCTATTAGGATTGGTGACTCGCTACCCCAACCTTTTAGGGAACGCGCATGAGATGGTACTTACGTCTTCAGTGGATCCAAGTGATTATTATTTTCAAGTATATGCTTTAGCAAAGTTTTCTAAAGTTTAAGAAAGTTTTCAAAGAGTTAAGAAAGATTTTAAGTTAAAGGATTGCTAAAGTTTCAAGTTAAGCCAAGAAAAGTGAGTTAAGATTTATTAATGCTTGAGTATGCATGTTTTTGAGTTATACATGTTCTTAGTGTTTCTTTCAAGCATATAAGTATCTCATGTGATTTCATATTGTTCAAGAAGCATGTTTGCACATTTCGAGATTTTGTGAGCTAGATAGTACTTACTAAGCTTTATGCTTATAGATGTATTTCCTCTTACTGTAGGTAAATGTAAAGACAAGCAATTCTGAAGGAAGGCGACAAGGCGATGCTGAGCGACATGTGTGTGGTGGCTGATTTTGGAGAGATCCTTGAGACGAGACAATTTAGTTATTTGAATTATAATGTTTAAGTTTATTCAAATTCCAAGTTATTGCTTGATGGAGTTTTAGCGAACGTTTAAGCTTTCGATAGTTTTACATGCTCAATTTCTTAGAGTAAAGATTCCATGTCATTTCATTTAGCATACATATCCTTATGATTGCATTGGATGAGTAGAAGTGTGAGTAGTTTAGAATATTGATACTTTGTTGGAGTTATTGATGCATGTGTCAAGATAGTGCTAGTTTCTCTTTTGAATTAAGTTTTATTGCTCAATTATGCTTAGAAAAGTTGCTTTCTCATTTCATAATGCCTTAGTGATGTTATAGAATTTTGTGTGATGAGTTTCAATGGTTAGAAGTTAAGTTTGGTACAAACTTTAGCCTAAAGTTTATATAGACTTTCATAACTTGCTAAATCCCGCAAAAGTCCTAATTTCAAGTTTATGGATTCGTTTTGATTGGCTAAATTGTTTAGAAAACTAGTATAGAGTATAGAAATGGTGTCATGATTTTGTATGGCTCGAAAGTATAGGTTTGGTGGAGTTTTGAAACAAGGCCTTGAATCTGAAATTCAGATTTCCAGGCGTGCCAGTCGACTGGTTCAGTATCAGTCGACTGCCAAGAGGCCAGTCGACTGGTGCCGCGCCCAGAAACTTTCTGTGGCCGATACCAGTCGACTGGTCAGAGGGCAGTCGACTGGTACCGTTGCAGTGAAGCTCTAGAGAAAGGAAGTATGTCATTGTATCATGCATGACTATTAGAGTTAGTATATCATAGATAGATTTAAATTGAGAAGAAAAAAAAAGGATTTCCGCATTCTTAGTCGTGCATTAGAGTCAAGAAGTAAAGGAAGTAACGATCCGTCTAAGGCAGAGAAGGCGGGTCGCTACAGGTGGTATCAGAGCAGTTCCCATTCTCCAGCATCACACACACATTAGCATCAACCTTGCCGTCTTCAAGTAAGAAAGCTTTAAGTTTCAGTTTTTCTATTGCTCCTTTACTTAACTTCAGTATAGAGAAATGCTTAAGTACTTACTCACATGTGCATAGAACAAGGAAGCATGTTTAATACCTTAGTATCACGGAATCATGTTTAATCCCTAGAATGGATATTAGGATACTAAGTAAGAAGATAAGTTTATACCTAGAGGAGTAGTAGTGATTTCTTGTTCCCTTATACATTATTAGATGGCAAGAAGAGGCCGAGCTCCTAATGCAAGGAACGGAACCCCAGTTCAAGATAACAATGGGTCTGGCACAGAACAGCCAGACCTGATGGCAATCATTGCTCAAATGCAAGCTCAGATGACAGAACAACAGAAGATCATCGCCACACTGATGGCAAATCAGCACCCAGTGCCCCCTACATCACCCCCAGCAGGAGTGGAAACTCCAGTGGTGACTGAAGTTCCACCCGCCACACAGGAGACCCCTGCCGTGAACCGAAGACAAGAAGCATACCTCGTCCAGTGGCAAAGGCTGAAACCTGAAAGCTTCTCAGGCACGACTGAGCCCTGGGATGCCCAGGCTTGGTTCAAGACTTTAGAGAGCACAATGGAGCTTCTTGACTGGCCAGAAGTCGAGAAGGTCAAATGTGCCTCCTTCTGCCTAACTGGAGATGCTCGTATGTGGTGGGAGCGGGTCAAGAGTAAGAGGATAGTCAACCAGATGAGCTGGGCAGATTTCGAGCAAGAGTTCTATGAGGAGTTCTTCCACATGCGGGTTACCAACAAGCACTACGAGGACTTCATGGAGTTCAGACAGGGTAGCCTACCAGTGGGAGAAGCAGTCGCGAAATTCAACAGACTAGCTCGCCTCTGCCCAGAGCTAGTCAGCACAGAGAAGGAGCGAGTCAGACTGATGCTCCGCATGCTGAACCCTGAGATAGCACTCAACGTGAACAGCGGGACGCACCGACCCCAGACCAGCGAGGAGTTGGTCAGTAGTGCTCTAATCTCAGAGCACTACCTGAATAGCATCAAGGCACAGCGAGCACAGCAGAAGCCAGTCCTGATTGAGAACAAGACAATAGGAGGCCAGAAGCCTCAGCCAAATAGCCAGAACTGGAAGAACAAGAACCACAAAAGGAAGCAGTGGCCTGGCAGCCAAAAAGGAAAACCAGAGAATAAGCAAGCTAGGTATCCACCTTGTCCTAAGTGTGGGAGGAACCATCCAGGAGCATGCCTTTTGGGTGTAACTGGATGCTATTCATGTGGACAAGAGGGACACAGATCCAAAGACTGCCCAAACAAGTTTAAGGTACTTCCTCAGCAGTCCGTACAGTATGGAGGCAAGCCTCAGTTACATTACATGCCTACTATACTGGAGGGACCTCAGATCAGTCAGGGAGGGTTGGAAGCAGCACCAGTTTCAACCAATGCCAGAGTCTTTGCCCTCACGAAGGAAGAAGCTGCCAGCGCCTCCACGGTCGTAACAGGTCAAATAGTTATTTTACAGCATTTAGCTACTACACTGTTTGACACTGGGGCGACCCATTCTTTCGTATCAGTACCTTTTGCTAGTAAGTTGCAGGTGCCTGCAGAGAGTTGGGAGTCCAGATTCCTGACAACTCTCCCTTCAGGGGAAATCATGNAGACCTAAGTCTTTTGATTTGGTATCATTTTGATTTTCAATCAATTTACAAAAGTTGTTAAATAGGTTCAGGGTTTCATCTTTGGTCTTTAGAAACCTGACCCAGGTGAACCTAGAGTAGTCATCAATTATCACTAAGCAGTATCGGTTTCCACTTAGTGACTTGGCTCCATGTGAATCAAATAGGTCAAGGTGTAGGAGCTCAAGTGTGGTTTGGGTTTGATCAGATTGGATCAATTTGTGACTAGACTTGGTTTGTTTGCCTTGATTACAAGATTCACATATTAGGTTTTCATTATTCTTAATTTTGGGGACCTTTGATTAAGCCAAGTTGGGTAATTTTTGAGATAGTTCTTAGATTGGTATGACCTAATCTCCTATGCCAGAGTTTTGATTGTTCTAATGTGTTAACATGCATTTGGGTATAAGGGGAAGATTTATAGTGTATACATTATTTTTCCTAGTGCCCTTAAGCATGATTTCTGAGTCTTGTGCATTTCTAATCAGGCAATTAGAATTGTTGAAAGTAACTAATAACCAGAGTCACATAACTGACTTATGCTAAGTAAGTTAAAACTAAAGTTTTCAACCAATAGAACTTTCTTAATAATGAAATTGGATTTAAGTTCAATATTACCTGACCCAATTACCTTGAGTGTAGCATTATTTCCAAATGCCACTGAGCCCAGGTTTTTGAACTTGAGTTTGGTGAACTTCAATTTGTCCAGTCATGTGTCTGGAGCACCCGCTATCTAACATCCATTGGTCCAAATCTTTATGTTCCTACACATAAAGAATTTTTGTGATTTGGATCCAATTTGAGTTAGGGATAGCTTAAATTGAGTTTCACTTCCTAGTCTGTCTCACCCCAGTCTAGGGTTTTCAACACGTTAACCTTAAGGTTTTTGTGAGACAGGTTTGAGGGTAAAAATTAATTTTGAAAAGGAATTTAATTTATTTTGAAAAGTTATTTATTTTTGAAAACAGATTTGAATAAATAAGTTTAGAAATTTTGAAAAATAGATTAAGTGTTTTTCGAAAAAAATAGAAATTTTGAAAACAGATTAGAAACTATAATTATTTAAATTTTGAGTTAGATTCGAATTTGACAAAAGATAATTTGAATCTGAATTTCAGAAATTGGCTTCCAGGTCTTAGCGAGGCACTAGGCCTTCTTTGGCCGTAGCCTTATGGGATCATCCACCCTTTCCTTGACAAAGTCTTTTAATGAAATTTCATTTTCAAATTAAATTAGGTCATTTTCTGGTCTAACTAGCTTGGGTCTTGGATCGGTAGCTTCGGCTGGTTTCACCAGTCTAAAGAGACCAAGTAGACTTGATCTTATTAGAGTTGGTTTCCCCAACGTACTATCATCTCACCTCCTCCCAATACTATGTTTTCAAATTTCAAGTAATTTAGTCCTTAAGTCTAAGTATTCCTACATCTAAGCATGGCAAATTGCAGAAAATTAAATAAACATGCAATCAAGCAATTACAAAAAAAAATTATCTAATTATAAAAATTGTTTTGATTTTGACTCCCCCTGGACTAAAGCCTCTGTATGGGTGAGGCAAGATGTGAATCTTGTCCTTGGGGATCCAAAATTGATTTGAACCAGTTGGTTTAGTCAGGCACAGTTTTGGCACCCATGCCTGAACCTTAGGTCTTGACCGGTTCAGTACAGCAAAGTAAGATCTTTGCCGAGATTTGGTTCTATAGCCAAGTCCGGATCGGTTTAGAACAGACTTCTGTTTTCCAAGAATCATATCAAGGTTCTTGGAACCAGAAGTGAATCGTTCTAAAGCTGTTCTTAAGTCCTTAACTTGAGTTTTCAGGGAGGAGTTCTCTGATTCAAGTTTTTCAACTTGATCAGGGGTTCCTTCCTGAATTTTCTCAGTTGAGGATTTAGACTCAGCTCCCTCTTTCAGGAGTTTTACTTCCTGTCGGAGGGACTCGATTCGGAGTTTGACTTTCGCCAAATCTCGGGATAGATATGAGATAAGAGAATTTAATTGCAATTTTGAAAAACCCGTTACCCTTATTTCGCCGTCGTCGGAGAAGGTCAGCTTGCCGTCGTCCTGGTCCAAGTCCGAGTCAGTCTCGATTTGATCCGAAGCGGTCAGGGCTAGAAGATTGGACTGCGGTGCTTCTTCTTCTTCTTCTGAGGAAGACTCGTCCCAGGTTGCTTGGAGTGCCTTCTTCTTTCTGGTCTTTTTGGACTCCTTTAGGTTTGGACATTCAGTCTTGTAGTGGCCCTTCTTCTTGCATTCGTAGCAGGTTACGTTGGGCTTGTGTTTGTCAGTTGCTGGTTCAGCTGGTTCATCCTTTCTTCGGCTTGTTCTCAGTGTGTTGGCATGGTTCTTCAACTTTTTGTAATAGCTTCGAGCTAGCCGGGCCAGTTCAGATTGATCTCCTTCTTGATCTTCTGTTTCTGAGTCTGAGGTAGACTCGGGTTCAACTTGAGTTTTCTTCTTAGTCGTCCTTCCTGTTTTCCCTGCAAAGAAAGCTATACTTTTCTCGGCCAAATTGCAGTTAGTCTGTTCATGAAGTTCAAGTTCAGAAAATAACTCATCTAACATAATTTTTGAAAGATCCCTAGAGACCTTGTATGCATCTACCATAGATGCCCACAAGGTGGTCCTAGGGAACGCATTTAGGGCATACCTTATAAGATCACGGTTTTGAACCTGGTGACCTATTGCGTGAAGACCATTCATCAATTCCTGGATTCTGGCATGGAGCTGAGCTGCTGTCTCGTTATCTGCCATTCTGATGGTGAAGAGCTTGTTCAGTAGCAGATCGCGTTTGCTGATCCTCGTATCTGAAGTTCTTTCGTGGAGCTCGATCAGTTTAGCCCATAGCTCCTTGGCACTGTTGAAGGGGCCTACGCGGTTCAGCTCCTCTTTCGTTAGTCCGCATTGGAGGGTCTGAGTTGCTTTGGCGTCAGCTTCGATTTTGCGTTTAAGGGCAATGTCCCACTCTGAGTAGTTTTGCGGTACGCCTTCAGCATTTGTGGGAATCATCAGTCCAGACTAGATGATTATCCACATATCCACCTGAGTTTTCAGGTGGACCTCCATTCGACTTTTCCAGTAAGGAAAGTCTTCTCCACTGAAAAGTGGAGGTCTGGCGATGCTAAAACCTTCTTGGATGGCCATTTGTTCTGAAATAGCAAACAAAAGAAAAACAACAAACAATATTCCAAGACTTGGTCTTGGATTAGTAGTGTGGGAAGAATAAATAAGAACAAATTTCAAGGGGTGTTGCACCAACCTTGAAAGAAAAATTCGAACGAAAAATATTTAACGGAAAAAAAATTATGAAAAAGAAAAATAAAATCCGAAATTTTCAAACTGGTGGTTGCACCAAGTTTGAATTCCCCGCTCTGATACCACTTGTTGGATCGAGAAATGCGAGAGAGGGGGGGGGGTGAATGTCGCAAATCATTCGGATTTAAAAAGAATAAGTGCGCAGCGGAAATAAGACACAAAAACAATGCTAACAAGGTCGTTTTACTTGGTTCGGAGCCTGTGTCGACTCCTACTCCAAGGCCCACGGTCGTTGACCGTTTTCTGCGGGCAATTCTATACGTTCGAGAAAGTTTACAATAAAAATATTACAGAATCAGAGTAGTAAACTTAATCAAGCTCTTCGTTACCGACGTCCGGTGTAGATCGAAGTGTTGGAGCAGCAGGACGTCGTCAGCTCGAGATGGAAGAGTTCGGGAGCGTGTCGTGGATGCAGAAGAGCGTGGAAGCGTCGCAGAAATTGATCCTCTGAAGAAGGAGGTCGAGGGCCCTTTATATAAGGCCTAGGGGCGCCCTGGTCGACGGGGGCGCCCCCCACGTGGCAGCAGATCCGGCTGTAGCTCGGTCGCCGTCTGATCCCCTTATCCTTGGGATCCGGTTTGACCGGGGCGCCCGGAGGACTCGGGGCGCCCGCATTGACCGGTCAAAAGGCCTTATCTCCTCAGCTTCGCAGGGATACGCTTCGGCAGCTGGCAGTGGGGGCGCCCGAGACACGCGGGGCGCCCGCGACAAGCGGGTTGAAGCGCGTCGAGGTTGTTAGAGACTTGGGTTAACCTTGGGGGCGCCCTGCTCAGCTTCTGCCTCACTCCTTTGAGGCTCTCTGAGCTGCAGATACTCAGTCCTTCGATCCTGCATCCAGGGTTAGTCCAAATAACAATAATATTATTATTTTATACAGCCTTAGCTGTCTTGGTTCTGACTTTGGTCTCCAAAATGGAGCCCTAGGTCGAACCGACGCCTAATGTTCCCTTAAGGGGAACGCGTCCTCACCTACTCCTCTCGGGAGAGTTTACCTGGTGCCAACCGGATCCTCCAGTTGGACTTTTGCCCGGCAGTCCTTCGCCAGGTCTTGAGTTACCAAGCTGCCCTTCGCTTGGTGCCTAGCTGCCCTTTGCTAGGTCTTTTCTTCTGGCAGTCCTTCGCCAGCCTAGCAGTCCTTCGCTAGGGCTTTAGCATTCTGGCGGTCCTTTGCCAGTGCCTAGCAGTCCTTTGCTAGGGCTTCTCCTGTCTGGCAGTCCTTCGCCAGTGCCTAGCCTTCCTTCGCTAGGGCTTTTCCTGTACACTCAAGAAGCTTGTTAGACAACAACTAACCCTTAACTTTTGAACCCTTTTGCCAATATCAAAACACAGGTTTGACTTGGGTGCATTCTGCACCAACAAACTGTGGTGGTCCCTGGGGCTTAGTGCAATCCCCTACACCTATGGAATCATCTCCTATGCATGCTTCTTCTGTAATATCTGCAACAACAACATTAGAAAAATTAGGACCATCAATAATACTATCATCAGAAAATAAGAGTCTAGAATGGTCCTGTGGAGCTTTAGTATCTTCTTCTGGAGCTGAAAAATTTGAAAATAAATTTTGAGTAGGAATCTCCGGAGGGATGCATGCTGTAGGTGCCCTATATTTGATGACTTCTTCTTCTTCTTCCAAAATTGCAAGATCCATTAAAGAAAGATTTGGCCCTGCACTAGGGTCACCTTGAACTGATATAAATCCAACTCCGGGGCTCTCAGAATTAAAAGGAACTTGAGAAGATAACTGTTCTGATCTTTGGGCTTTTATCTGATTCATTCGATCTTGTATGTTTTGAAGCCATTGTTGTTGTTGTTTTTGTTGTTGCAGAACTTGTTGGAAATTTTGCTGTTGTAATTGTTGAACTTGTTGCCACATCTCCATCATCCTCTGTTGTTGAGCCTCATCCCAATCAGGATTCTCAAAACCTCCTTGGTTAGTGTGGAACCCCTGTTGGTCTTGAAATGGAAAATAGGGCTGCTGAAGTCCAGGAGGAGGTTGTGCATGTTGAAATGGAAATTGTTGGGGCTGCTCAAATGGATGAAATGACTGATTAAATTGCTGAATATTTGGTTCACAAGTTGGTAGAGATGGCTGAAAATTGTAGCTGTGAAAGTCTTGGATTTGAGGTTGAAATTGTGGTGGTGAAAACTCAAATTGAGTGGGCTGAAAATTCTGGTTGCAAGGGTGAAATTGCTGTGGAAATTGAAATGGTTGTTGGAAATTCAAATTATCTTGGTACCCTTGCTGAATTCCTTGAAAAAATGATTGATCTTGTTGACAAGGTTGCTGAAAATTAGGCTGTAATTGCTGAAAGTTGGGCTGAAAATTATGGAATTGTGGCTGCCCATTTGAAAATTCTAGAAATTTGAATGATTTTGCTGAAAATCCGGCTGAAATTGTTGGAATTGCTGTGGTTGCTCGAATTGTTGTAATGGTGGCTCAAACTGAAAGTTTGGTTGCTGAAATTGATCATTTTGTTGCTGAAAAAACTGATTGGGTCGTTGAAAATTCGAATGTGATTGCTAAAATTGTGGACATGGCTGCTGGTAAGTAGATGAATCACTGTTGGGTCTCTGTTGGAATTTCAAGTGCTTAATCACATTTTTTAACTCCTCCAGTGCACCTTTGAGCTCTGATTGTTCGGATTGTGCAGTTGAAAACATTTTGATCTTGCAACCCTATCACAAAACAAACAAGAAAAATGGCAGCAACCGTATACAAATGATAAAGCAACAGAAAATAGAACCCAATGATATGTCAAAAAGTATACAAGCAAAAATCAAATAAATCAACTAGTTACTTCCCTGGCAAAAGCGCCAAAAATTTGATAGGCCCAAACTATGTGTCACGAATGTGGGCCTCAAATTTAAATGCATATGAAATGCTGGAAACCCTTTTTACAATCAAAATCTGAAAATGTAATATAGGGGCCACAGGTCGTATTTTTCTCGGGGCTAGTTGACATTGTTTGATTCGCGCTTGTATTTATGTGTCGTTTGCAAATTTTGGGTTTCAAATCAAAATTGGGTTTTGGGTTGCAATTGTGAATGAAATCACAATGAAAGGGATGAAAACTTAACCATGTAACTTAACCAAATTCATGGCAATTGAGGATTCAACCAATTGGATCACTTACTCATCTAAAGCCCTTAAGCAATTTGTTTAAAACTGATTTCTTATTTCAAAAGCAAATCAAAAATGCCAAGCAATGAAGTAAAGGCAGTGAGAAGAGTTTTCGGAAACGAACAAGCTTGCAACAAATCAATGCATGCGAAATTAAGAATTTGAACAAGTACCAACTTCAATTCAATTTGGCTACAAGTTTTGGTAGCCAATCACTGCCAAGAAAATTCAGAAATACTAAAGGGATGATATCAATTGATTTTAAAACTATTCTACACCACAAGATAAGTCAACACTTGATGCAAAACATCACCCAACAGCTTGGCACGCAAGGGGCAATCCTTGTGCCAAAACTGAGTTTCTGTGCCAAGTAAAAACTGATTCTATCAGTCCAGAATTGCGACTAAATGTATGGGATGTGTAGCTGATCAATTCAGCTTGGTGTTGGCTAGTCTATCTATGGAATTAACTGCGCATGTGAATGAAGAAAATGGAAACCAAAACTGATCAGGGCAAGACAAACTTAATTCCGAATGGGATGCAGAAATTCAGAATCCATGAGCAGAATTGGAATGCATGATTTCAGCAACAAAGCAAATGCAGAAAACAGCTTGATCAAGTTGCAATCTGTTGCAAATGATTCACCAAACAAGAACCTATTGATGTGCTGAAATCGAAAATGAAGAATTACAATTGGAGAATGCAGCAACAAAAGTGGAGGATGCAGAAATGAAATAGACTTGGCTGCAGAATTGCGTGAACGTGGCTGAAGAATGGCAGTGCAGTAATTCAGAACCATGAGATTGCATACATCACTAGGTAGCTAAATCAAGTAGCAAAACCAATGTTCATTAAGGATTAGGAAGTACTGATATCCACTTAACCAGAATTCAGAATCGATAACTGAACATGCAGAAATGATAGTAATTGTAAGCTGAAAGCAGAATTGTAGAAACTGATATGCAAGTAAACAAGAGTTAAATGGAGAGTTTCAATGTCATGAATTGGATGCAAAGACAACAGATGCAAGCTGAAATGAAATTTCAGAAATGGAATTGCATAAAAACTGATGCAAATGCAGAAACCAGTTGATTCAGAAATTGATCTGCAGGGAGGTAGAATAATGAATGCAGAAATGCAGCTTCTGATTGAATTAAAAGACAACAAACAACTAAGATCTAGTATACCAATCTAGTGTTCGAAAACAATTCAAAAAAGCTAGGTTTATGGATGCCAAATTCAGGATAACTACTGAAACTTGCAGATTCTAAAACTGGCACGCAAGAAAAACAGGGAAAAACTGATACATAGAAAACAATTCTGATACGCTAGCTAAAATCAGGAAGTAAACTGAAATAAAAAGCAATTAGCCACTAAACACATTACCTAGCTATTAAACTAGCAGAAACCAAACCTAATTTAAGCAAAACAATTGCATTAAACAATGTTAACCAATCTGAAATTCAAAAACAGTAAGAAACGAAGCAGAAACGAAATTTACAGCTAAAACAATGAAATTAAACTATCTAAGCTACTCCTCAACCCCTCCTCAGCTCAAGAACTTCTTGGTCGTCAATCAAGAGCTGGCTTCGAACCCCTAGGCTCAGCAAATCAGTGGAAATTCATTTTTGAAGGCGATTCTGTTCCAATCTGCGCTTGGTTGGAAATCACAGTCCGATTCACTCCGTCTCAATTGGGTGAGCTGCGATGATGAATTGGGAGGCTTCTGAGCTCACCTGAGAACCCCTACAAATGGCTCAGAAGCTTGGAAGTGGATTGTGGTTGAGAAGAAAGGAGTCGGACTGAGGAAATGCCGAAACCCTCAAGCAAGCCCTGTTCCGGCGCAAATGGAGCTGAATTCTTCAAGAAACTATCGCCAAAGACTCAGAATTTGATCCAAGGTAGAGATTGAGTGGTCGCGCCTCGAATTGGAGAAGAAATTGAAGCAAAAACTATGAACTATGAAGAAATCGAAGCTTGCGGCGAAGACGCGACAGGGAAGAGCTGCGGGCGACATTTGATTAAATAGGAACCAATGGACGGTCCAGATTGATCCACTTCAATCCAACGGCTGATCTTGCTCTGATTGGAGCCAAACTTTGATGATGAAGATCAGGGGTCAGGATCTGCCTTGTGGTAGCTCGGATCCTCCAGATTTGCAACGGATGGTCCAGATCAACTTAATCTGTGAATGGACGCTCTAGAGCCCTCCTTGCTTGATCCAACGGTTGATTGAGCTCTGATTGGAATGAAACCTTCAGATCTTGATCATAGAGCTTGATAACCCCTAACCCTAGCTCGGATTGCTTCAGATCTTCCCGGATGGCTCAGATCTAGCCGCTCTTGAATCGGACGACCCGGATTAATTGTAAGCTTGATAATTCGATCCGGTTCACATCCGACTCAAGTTTGATCCAGTATGCCCTAGGTCCAGGATCCTTTCATGCCTACAAAAATATATCAGAAAATTAGTGGCCAAATAATCCAAAAATATGTAATTTTGCAATTAAGTCCAAAATAAGAGGAAATCCTAAAACCTAGGGTAAAATCACAATTAAGCAATAAAAACATAGGTCAAACATGGATTTTAGCAACTCAAATGATCAATAAAATGGTATCTATCAGTGACCCAATAGGTTCTCGTAACGTTGGCAATGTGTCTAAACCACATTAGACACATAAGCAATGAGTGACATCTACCAATGCATCATTGCTACCCAAGTAACAAGAAAAGTCGAGATCCGTCTAAACCTCCGTGACTATGATAATGTAAGACCTTGTCCTTCTATCCATGATATCTAGATTGACCAATGAGGCATAGACCGTGTCATCCTCAATCAATCTTGTGTTTCTTGATCCCCGAGTAGACTCACTCAAACAAATGAGCTCAATATCTCATATTGACTCATTTGAGCATGACCATGCATTTTAGTAGTCCTACTCGATCAAGGGGCCCACAGATATCACTCCCGTCATATGAGAGGGATATATCCCATCTACATCACTCACATCCCTCCGCATAATTCATTACATACCCAGTGATCGCCTTTATAGTCCACCCTGTTACGGGTGACGTTTGACGATACCAAACTACATAACTCCTTATGTGGGGAACCGTAGTGACTTCAGGTCTAAGGACTATTCATACTAATAGTCACATGAGAAAGTTTATGACACTCATATGACAATCTATGAAACTTTCTCATGGCGGGTCAATTTAGTACACATTCTCTAATGTATACCCATGTATCAACTTGATATCACATATCCATGACTTGTGAGCTCAAGTCATCAGTTGACCTACATGCTAATCTCCATGCATTAATATTGTCCTTGAATATTAATACTTGACTAGGAATGGTTTAGAGTAGTGTTCTCTACATCATCTCACTATCGATTCAACCAATCGATATAATGTAGATAAGAACCTACTATCTAAGGACATTATTATACTTAGTTATTGAAAGATCGATGTGGGCGTGCAGAGGGGGGTGAATGCACTTTCACGGATCGTTTGATCTCTACAAAACTGTTAGCGCAGCGGAAATAATATGTAAAGAAAATAACAATGCTAACAAAAAGTCTTTTACTTGGTATCCACCCAGATGGGTGACTAATCCAAGGATCCACACCGCGAGCATCACTTTTCACTATCGAAAAGTCTCCTTGAGGTGGAGAAACCTTTACAGCAGTAGCTTCCTCTTTATAGATGTAGAAATACGATGAAGGAAGCAAAAGAACACTCTACAATTTGGCAGCACTTCGTTACTGTACGGAACTGTACATACACGTGTAACGAGGCCTCTTTTTATAGGTGAAAAGGATAGATTCGCAGTCTGTCCAGGATCGCACTAGTCGACTATCCCAAGGGCAGTCGACTGGCCCAGCATTAAATGCTGGCCAACGGCTAGCAAACAGCTAGCCAACGGCTAGTTTTGGGGTATACCAGTCGACTGCCCATGGCCCAGTCGACTGGTCCGAAGCTGCGAACTCTCTGTGGGTTTTGGCAGTCGACTGCCTCCAGGCCAGTCGACTGCCCTGCCTCCCAGCTCAGCTCTAGCTACTTCAAACCTTCTCCTTCACGTATGCCTTCAGGTATGCTCCCTTGGCTCGCCCTTTGAAGTCCTCTTCCTCTGTCTATCGTCCCTCGGATGTGCACACAAGCCTTCCCTTGGCTTGCCTCCATGCCACCCTTCACGTGTGCCCTTTGAAGTCCACTTCCCGGCTTGCCCTTGGAGCTCTCCTCCCTCGGCTCTCGTTCCTCGGATAGGTTCACCAAGTGTGATTCTCCAAGTCCTATAAACTCAATCACACAAATTAAATACAACATAACACTCTAACTTTAAACCTATTCGCCCACATATCAAAACCATGACCTTCCAATCATTTAAAGGGCCGATTGCCTCAACAATCTCCCCCTTTTTGATGTCTGGCAATATGTTTAAGTTAGAGATAAGCAACAGCAATAGAAAAAGCAAAAGATAGCAATTGAAACATTATGGGACATAATAATCCTAAGAGGTAACCTCCCCCTTAACCTATGTCCTTTCCACAGTTTAAATTCTAGTCACATTCCAAGTTAAGTTTCCACTTAACAACATCAATAAGAATGTAAGTCATATCCAAACCTAAGAGGTACCTCCCCCTTAATCCATGTCTTCTCTCCAGGTTTTATCCTTTCAAGGTCTAAGTTAGACAAAATACCTAAAACCACCCATTTTAAGTCAAAATTCTAACTTAAGCCACCCATTCTCCCCCTTTGACACCATCAAAATGATTGCCTCAAACAACCAAACTCTAAGGCATCAAATGTGAGAATTACCGATTTCTGAATTTTCTCACAGCAGCTGAAAATGGCTGTGCCAGTCAACTTCCCATAGGGCAGTCGACTGATACGCTATCAGTCTGATATTACAAGTTTTCTGTCGAATTTCAAAAACTCCCAGAAAATTCCAGAAAATTTCAAAAATTATAAAATTTTGCGTACATGTTTGAAATGTTATACTCTATCAGGGAAAAATAATAAACCATATAAAATTTCAAACATGCATATCTTTTGATAAAAACCCAAGAGTTTTGAAAAACGCTACATTTTGTATCAACCTTTGAAACCAATTTTGCAAATATGTGACTTTTAAAAGCATGACACAATATGTGAAACATACAATGGTTTTCAAGGTTTAAAAATGTCCAACTATGATCATTGGCAAAGTGTCCATTAATTAAACACTTGCCTCCCCCATAGTTGATCTAGTTTTGATATTTTGATACTTTTAATGGTCCAACAATGTGCCACAAGCACAAGTGAGCCAAATGTATCACCTTAATGGATCAAGCACCCTTTTCAAAGCTAATGTGTCCAAGTTCATTCTATACTTCCACAAAGCACATTCCAAGCCCTCTTCTTAAGGATGTAAACTCCGATTCGGGAAGAGGCTTGGTAAAGATGTCGGCTAGGTTCGACTTTGATTCAACATAGTGTAATTCTATGTCTCCCCTTGACACATGGTCTCTAATGAAGTGATGTTTCACTTCAATGTGCTTTGTTCTAGAATGGTGAACCAGATTTTTAGTTAGGTTGATCGTGCTTACATTATCACACAAGACTTTGACCTTGGTGTAATGTAGCTCATAGTCCTCTATGGTGTGCATGATCCAAAGGAGTTGGGAAACACATCCACCCATTGCCACATATTCTGCTTCCGTTGTTGATAGGGCAACGCATGGTTGTTTCCTACTACTCCAACTAACTAAAGAAGACCCAAGGAATTGACACCCTCCACTTGTACTCTTCCTATCTAACTTGCAACCCGCATAGTTCAAGTCGGTGTATCCAATTAGATCAACATTGGGGGTTCTAGGATACCAAATTCCAACATTTAGGGTTCCTTTCACATACCTTAGGATTCTTTTGACTACAATCAAATGGGACTCTTTGGCACAAGATTGGTACCTTGCACACATACCTACCGCAAAAAGTATGTCGGGTCTACTAGCGGTTAGGTATAGGAGGCTACCAATCATGCTCCTATATTGTTTAGAGTCTACCATTTTGCCTTCAAGGTCACTATCCATTTTCACATTAGTTCCTATGGGTGTAGATGCTTCCTTAGCATGTTCTAAACCAAATTTCTTTAGCATCTCTTTAGCATATTTGGTTTGAAATACATGTGTACCTTCATTAGTTTGCTTAACTTGAAGGCCTAAGAAAAAGGTTAACTCTCCTACAAGACTCATCTCAAATTCTTCTTCCATACACTTGATGAATTCTTGTAGGAAGTCATTATTTGTTGACCCAAAAATGATATCATCTACATAGACTTGGGCAACAAATATGTCCTTATCCTTTGATTTTATGAACAATGTAGGGTCAATTGTTCCTCTCCTAAACCCCTTAGACATCAAAAATGAAGAAAGCCTTTCATACCAAGCTCAGGGAGCTTGTTTCAATCCATACAAGGCTTCCCTTAATTTGAATACGTGTCTCGGATAGTTAGGGTCCTCAAATCCGGGGGGTTGTTCTACATAAACCTCTTCTTTAATGATCCCATTAAGGAATGCCGACTTCACATCCATTTGGTGGAGTGTAAAACCCATGTGAGCGGCATAGGCTAGTAGGATTCTAATTGATTCTAATCTAGCTACGGGGGCGTAGGTCTCATCATAATCTAATCCCTCAACTTGGTTAAACCCCCTAGTTACCAATCTAGCCTTGTTCCTAGTGGTTTTACCTTGGTCATCTAATTTGTTCCTAAAGACCCATCTAGTGGTCACAATGGTACAATCAGTGGGTCTAGGAACTAGCTCCCATACTTCACTTCTCTCAAATTGGTTTAGCTCTTCTTGCATGGCCAAGACCCAATCAACATCTCCCAATGCTTCATCAATGGTCTTGGGTTCTAATTGGGAGATTAGAGCTATTTGACTAGTTTGATCCCTAAAGTATGACCTAGTCCTTACTCCTTGAGTGACATCACCCACAATTTGGTCAATGGGATGATCATGGTGATGTCTCAAGGGTCTAGAGGTTGTGGGTTCATTTAATCCTTCTTCCTCATCCTCTAGTGTGTTTCTTACTCCCCCTTGATCATTGCCCTCCAAATGTAGGTCTTGAAATCTTTGGACAAGGGGTTGGACTTCTTCTATATCTTTATCAATGGAAGCCTTTCTTGGGTAAGTACTAGTGGTTTCATCAAATTTGACATTTGAGGACTCCTCAATCACTTTTGCCCTCTTGTTGTACACTCTATAACCCCTACTAGTCAATGAATACCCTACTAAGATTCCTTCATCGGCCTTTGACTCAAATTTTCTTAGGTCGTCTTTGGTGTTTAAGATGTAAACTTTACATCCAAAGACCCTAAGATAGTGAACTTGGGGTACCTTTCCATTACAAAGTTCAAAGGGTGTTTTTCTCAAAAATCTATGTACCAACACTCGATTTTGGATATAGCAAGCGGTGTTAACCGCTTCGACCCATAAGTAACTAGGCAGAGAGTATGCATTAAGCATAGTCCTAGCGGCTTCTTGTAGGGCTCGATTCTTCCTCTCAACTACCCCATTTTGTTGAGGAGTCCTAGGGCATGAAAACTCATGCTTGTACCCATTTTCAACACAAAATTGTGTGAAACTAGCGTTTTGGAACTCCTCACCATGGTCACTCCTAATTCGGTTTATTTTGATGTTCTTTTTATTTTCTACCCTTTTACTAAATCCTATAAATGTGTCAAAGGTATCATCCTTATGTTTCAAGAAGTAGATCCAAGTAAACCTAGAAAAGTCATCTACTATTACTAAGCAATACTTACTCCCTACAAGTGATGGAGTACTATGACAATCAAACAAGTCTATATGTAAAAGTTCTAAAGGCAAGGAAGTGGTAATTAAGGTTTTACCTTTGTGTGATGCTTTGGATTGCTTACCCTCTTGGCATGCATCACACAACTTATTCTTTTCGTACTTGATCATTGGGAGCCCCTTCACCAATTCTTCCTTGGCCACTCTTGCAATGTTCCTCATGTTGATGTGTCCAAGTCTCCGGTGCCATAACCACCCTTCTTCTTCTTTGGACATGAGACACTTGACAACATTGTTAGTAGCTTAAGATAGATCAAGATAATACAAGTTTGCCTCTCTAAACCCTTCTAATATAATAGTGTTTGATTCACTTTGTCTTATTGCACATTTTCTAGCATGAAATTCTACTCTAAAACCGGCATCACATAATTGACTTACACTTAACAAATTGAACTTCATATCCTTAATTAAAAGTACTTTATGAATTGAAATAGTGGGAGATACCTCAATTGTGCCCCTACCAATGATCCTTAACTTTCCACTGTTCCTAAAGGAGACCGTCCCTTCTCTCAAGTAGCTAATAATGGTGAACTTGCTCACATCTCCGGTCATGTGTCTTGAGCATCCACTATCTACTATACACAAGGTTGGGGCCTCCTTCACTTTTACCTAAACACGAAAAACACACTCTTTTGGTACCCATATTTTTGATCCAGAAGATTCATTTAAAAATTTCTTATGTACCAACTGAAAGATCGATGTGGGCGTGCAGAGGAGGGGTGAATGCACTTTCGCGGATCGTTTGATCTCTACAAAACTGTTAGTGCAGCGGAAATAATATGTAAAGAAAATAACAATGCTAACAAAAAGTCTTTTACTTGGTATCCACCCAGATGGGTGACTAATCCAAGGATCCACGCCGCGAGCACCACTTTTCACTATCGAAAAGTCTCCTTGAGGTGGAGAAACCTTTACAGCAGTAGCTTCCTCTTTACAGATGTAGAAATACGATGAAGGAAGCAAAATAACACTCTACAATTTGGCAGCACTTCGTTACTGTACGGAACTGTATAGACACGTGTAACGAGGCCTCCTTTTATAGGTGAAAAGGACAGATTCGCAGTCTATCCAGGCTCGCACCAGTCGACTGCCCCAAGGGCAGTCGACTGGCTCGGCATTAAATGCCGACCAACGGCTAGCAAACAGCTAGCTAACTGCTAGTTTTGGGGTATACCAGTCGACTGCCCATGGCCCAGTCGATTGGTCCGAAGCTGCGAACTCTCTGTGGATTTTGGCAGTCGACTGCCCTACCTCCCAGCTCAGCTCCAGCTACTTCAAACCTTCTCCTTCGCGTATGCCTTCAGGTCTGCTCCCTTGGCTCGCCCTTTGAAGTCCTCTTCCTCTGGCTATCGTCCATCGGATGCGCACACAAGCCTTCCCTTGGCTTGCCTCCATGCCACCCTTCACGTGTGCCCTTTGAAGTCCATTTCCCGGCTTGCCCTTGGAGCTCTCCTCCCTCGGCTCTCGTTCCTCGGATAGGTTCACCAAGTGTGATTCTCCAAGTCCTGCAAACTCAATCACACAAATCAAATACAACATAACACTCTAACTTTAAACCTATTCGCCCACACATCAAAACCATGACCTTCCAATCATTTAAAGGGCCGATTGCCTCAACAGTTATTTGGCACAAATACAAAGTATGTATAATAATCAAACATACCTTTATTAATAATAGAACATGATACAAAATGCCCCTAGTCAATCATCACATAATTGGCTCTAGGGCTCCTACTAACATCGTTGTCAGGCCCCATCGTGTAGTTCCTCCATTGTTTGGAAGTCCAATATGATCTTAAGCCAATTTTTAACCTTCTCCCATAGAGCATAAGCATAGGGGCACATGAAAAATAAATGATCCAAGGATTACTCCTCTTGCCCACATACCAGACATTGCTTATTTGGTTGAAAAACTATTCAATTCGCTGTTCGAATCTTCTTTTGCACGAGTAACCATGATATAAACCGATGCATTGACATAATTTCGGAGCTCCATAGAGTTGCCACCCAACGGGGGTTCACGGTGACATGCCTAAAGAATACATAAGCATTGCCAACCCTTTTCTTTTCCATTGCAAACCACTCAATTAACATTATATTTGCCTCACTTATTCCATTTACTCCTCCCTTGATTTTATCCCTGATTTCAACCAATCTTTTCATCAATGGAGAATCTAAAGGTTTTGTCTCCCACCACCAAAAATCATCCCCTTGATATAATGGTGATATACCCACTTGATCCATAAGGAGTTCGCTCTTGATTGGATATCCCATAACACTTTGGCAAGCAATGCCTCATTCCATGCACATAGATCTCTAAGTCCATATCCACCATTTTCTTTTGGCAACCAAATAGTGTTCCAAGATATTGGGGGGGGGGGGGTACTTAGAACCCCAAGAAAATAGTGTAGATGGGATCTTTCCCTCCCATATGACGAGAAGAATATCTATTGGCCCCTTGATCGAGTAGAACTACTAAAACGTATGGTCATGCTCAAATAAGTTAATATGAGATATTGATCTCATTTTTTTGAGTGAGTCTACTCGGAGATCAAGAATTACAAAGATTGATCGAGGATGACTTGGTCTATGCCTCATTGGTCAATCTAGACATCATGGATAGAAGGGCAAAGTCATACATTGTCATAGTCACGGAGGTTAAGTCGGATCTCGACTTTCTCGTCACTTGGGTAGAAATGATGCATTGCTAGATGTCGCTCATTGGTTATATGTCTAAAGTAGTTTAAACACATTGCCAAGGTTACAAGAACCTATTGGGTCCCACACTAATGACACGATGCATCTGAGATTAATTGATCTTAGTTTGACTAAGATTTGATCCGAATTGGATTAATTGAGTTAGACTCAAGTGAATCCAATTGGATTATGGGATTAAAATCTAATTTAAGTTTGACTCATTTAGATTAGACTCAACCACATTTGAATGAGATATTAATTCATTAAAATGTTCAATAAATTAATAATAGAGGAATATGAAAAGTTTCTCTTAATTGGATGAAGAGAAGTTGAAGAGCCACATGAGAAAATATGCTCTAATTGAATTTTTATTGGCATTAATGGAGAGAAACTAAAGGGACAAAAACTCTTCATATTCATAGAATGAGTATAAAAGAGTTTTTCTTATCATTTGGATGGTGAACTTCTCTTTTTTCCTTCCCTTCCTTCTCTTTGCCGAAATCCCTCTTCTTTCTCTCCTTCTTGCTTTGTGAATCCCCTCTTGTGGCTAGTACCATAAAGGCGATTCTTTTCCGAAACTTGAGAGATCATGTTCGTATGGATACGCATAGAGGCACAGACACTTGAATGTGCAAGAGATCCAACATATCTCGGACAAGCGGGATATGTGAAGCGCACGCGCCAAAGGTATACCTATACGATAAGAATTTATAAATTAGCTTTGTATGAATTTTCTTTCGCATGGATCGCTCGTGGGATCTATTATTTCCGCTGCGATTTTTGATTATTTTTTCCTATATATCTCTACAGTGGTATCAGAGCCACTTGCGAAATATCATACAATATTTAGAAAAACTTTTATATGTGATATATAAGTAAGATATAATTTTATTATGGATTGTATAATGTATGAGCATTTGTTGAGATACAAAAGTTTGTGTTGATCAAACTTAAAGTCCATAGCATTATTATATGAATATGAAAGTGTGCTATGGTCCAATTGTACTCAAAAATTTTTATAACCTATGGTTTCGGGGCATGAGCATTTTTACAATCATAATAAAAATTGATGCCCTAAATCTATTGTGTGTGATTGATGACATGATGCATGATTATGACTTTAACCCCAATATGATTGGATGTATATGTGTGTGCATGTTGTAATGTAATTCATAATACGGCCTGGTGTCGCGTCTTATCTCTATTTTTCTAGTTGTAAAATAGATTTAGATTCGAATGTAACTCGAGTTTTCCTAATATGTAATGTACAAAATGAGGAGTAGAATGTTCTTGGAAGAATGAAGTTACAACAAGGAAGCCGACTGTGGGATTAGATTAAATCGATAGAGGGGGGGGGTGAATATCGATCGTTAAATTTTCGAAAATAAAGAGAGTAATTGCGTAGCGGAAAAAGTAAAAACAATCGCTAACACTTTTTGTTTTTACTTGGTTTGGAGTCGCAGTCGGCTCTTACTCCAAAGCCCATGATCCTTGACCGTTTACAATGGGCAATTCTATATTTTCGTAAAAGTGATTACAAATTGAGTATAAATATAGAATTTAAAAAGAATTACATCACTTAAAAAATTAAACTTTTACCGACGATCGGAGAAGTTGGAAGTTCGGAGCAGCGGGTCGTCGTTGGCGCTTAAGTCGTGAGTACAGAGCTTGTCAGAGCGTAGCGCTTGAACGAAAGTGTCGGAAGCAATTTGTGTCGAAGCCTTGGGGGTGAACCCTTTATATAGCGTTAACAGGGGCGCCTGTGTTGAAGGGGACGCTTGACACGTGGCCTGTCCTGCGAGAATTTCAATCCGTAGACTTGGCTAGCGCTTATCCCTTTAACTGGGGTGCCTGAGTTAACTGGGGTGTCTGTGTTAACACAGGCGCCTCAATGACTTGGTCCTGAGGCTTGAGTGGCAGTTTGCTTCGAATGGCTAGAATCCCTCATTGGCTGGGGTGCCTGTCTTAACATAGGCGCCTAGCCCAGTGAGGCGCCTCACTCCATTGAGGCGCCTGAATGCAGAAACCTTCATTCCTTCGTTCCTACAATCAGGGTTAGCTCCAAAACACAAGAAGCATATAAATGATAAGATTAAACCATGTTTTACAGCCTGAGTTGTCTTGGTTCTAACTTTGGGATTTCCAAATGGAACCCTAGGTCGACCAACGCCTAATGTTCCCTCCTACGGGAAACGCACCCTCACCTACTCCTCTTGGGAGAATTTACCTGTTTGCCAATCGGCTCCTTCGGTTGGACTTTTGCCCAGCTTCACTCACCAGGTCTTAGTGCCCAGCTTCACTCACCAGGTCTTCGTGCCTAGTTTCACTCACCAGGTCTTCGGTGCCCAGTCCTCGACCAGGTCTTAGTGCCCAACTTCACTCACCAGGTCTTAGTGCCCAACCTTACGTCAGGACTTAGTTGCCCAACCCGCGGCTAGGACTTAGTGCCTAATGTACCTAGGACTTTACCTGCACACTTGATTAGTATTGTTAGATCATAACACAACCTTAACTTCTGAACCCTTTGCCATTATCAAAACATAGGTTTGACTTTGGTTCTTCCGGCACCATCACCGACGACACATGACGACCGTAGGATGCACTTGGAGAAGATGTTATCCTGAGGTTGACCATTAATTTTCTCATTCGCTTGAGAAGATTGTAGTATACGGGTCATAACCATGTCATATTTTATCACTTATATGTTGATATATGCAATGTGTGTATGTGATACATGATTAGATAATTATTTATCTTAATTAAGTCAACTAGATATGCCTACCAAAGTTTGGTACTCATAAACTACCTCGATCATTTGTTGTTGGGTTTGCCAAAGCAAAGGGACACATTTTATCTTGGTAGAGTGCGAGAGGACAATTGTGATGTCCCGCTATCAAACTTTGGGTGAGACATAACTAAGTCACCTCAATTGGATTGAGAAACTTAGAGGCATATCCCAAACGTTGGGAAAATTGGGTAATAGAACAATTATACTAAGTCTTGGGCGATTAGCCAAAGCTAACTCAAGATGATGTGTAATGTGGATCTTGACCCTTTTGTTTCCAAGAGTTGCATAAGATGTAATTGGTAAAATATTACCTACCTAATTG
This sequence comes from Boesenbergia rotunda, assembly GCA_024364735.1. Classification (NCBI taxonomy): domain Eukaryota; kingdom Viridiplantae; phylum Streptophyta; class Magnoliopsida; order Zingiberales; family Zingiberaceae; genus Boesenbergia; species Boesenbergia rotunda. The sequence goes on along the minus strand of JAGFNQ010001981.1, from coordinate 36,602 downwards.
TACCAAGTCTTGGGTGATTAGCCAAAGCTAACTCAAGATGAGGTATAATATGGATATTGTCCCATATGAATATAGTTGTTATTTGGTTTGGAGCTAGTAGTGTGGGCAAATTGAATTTGCCTACATCCATGACTTGTTCCTACCAAAGCTCTAAAATTCAGTGGAGAGTCATTTAATTAAAAACCTAATTAAATGATCTAGATATGATACTTATTTCTACATATTTTACTGTTGTAGATCACTATGTCGTCTAACACGTCAAATACTCTCTCTGCGATCTGTCCTTGTGAAGGACAAGCTCAACGGAGCTAATTCCCTGGACTGGTATAGAAACTTGAGGATCGTCCATAAACAAGAATGAAAATTGTACGTCCTAGAGTAACCTCTTCCAGAAGCACCCATCACTATTGCCACTCGCGTCGAAAAAGATACTTACAAGAAGTATCAGGATGATGCACTTGATGTATCATGCCTCATGCTTGCCACCATGAACTCTAAGCTTTAGAAGCAACATGAGAACATGGATGTGTTGGGTTCATTTGGGAATGGATTCCTCTCCATGTCCCTGATTAAAATTCTATTGATTAGAACAAATCTGGATGGAAAGAAAACTTTCAGAACAACCTTTTTCATCATCGTGCTATTCGATTGATTGATCGCTTGAACAAACTTGTTGTTCAAGCAATCTAACTCCTTTTATTGATTAGCCTCGGAATAGATGATGATTGGATTGCTGGTTCTTGTGTTTATCTTCGGGGTCCATGATAAAAATAAGAAAACAATTAAACTAGAACAAGAAAATAAGATTAGACCTCTTGTTTTACCTCTTGATCTTCTATTGTATTCCTATCCCCTTCTTGGATGTCGTGTGGGCGAAGTTCTTCCAAGAAACAAAGCTGCCAAAACCTCTTTCTCCTTCTCTTTGCTTGCGCCGACCACCAAAAGAGAGGGTTCTCCTTGCGTCAACCACCAAAAGAGAGGGTTCTCCTTGCGCCGACCACCAAAGGAGAAGAAGACTCCTTGCGCTGACAACCCTAGCTCTCCATTAACTTGAAGGATAGACACACCCAAGAGTATAGAAGAGAAAGGCCAAGAGAAGAAGAGAAGAAGAGAGGATCTTCTCCCACTTCCTTCAACCCTTGCCGCCACCTCCTTTCCTTGCTACTCGTTAGCACCAACCCTAGTTCCCAAGATGAAGGTGCGCCAACCACTAAAGGGGAAGAGAAGAAGAAGAGGAAGAAGAAAGAAGAGCTTTCTTCTCCTTCTCCAAAGCCTTGGCCAACCTCCCTTGCCTCCTTTCTTGCGGCGCCACCCAACCCTAGGAGAGAGAGAGGAGAGAAAAGAGAGGCTTGAATTAGGTTTTCGTTTCATGGCTTTATGAGGTATATATAGGCTACAATAGGGACCATGAGGAGGAGTTGGTTTTGGTCTCCTAACAGATCCTAAACCCGACCCGTTAATAATAACCTGCTCCACTAATGGGTTATTATTGAACTACCGCACCAACCACATAATTAAATATGAGCTCCACCATATTATGTGTACATAATCTCCCCGTGTTTAAGATATCGCATGCTCATTAATTAATTAAATTATTGATAATTTAATTAATAATATCTAACTCCATGAGTAGTACCACTCAACCTTATTATCATATCAGACCAAGTCCACCTGCAGGATTTATATGATAAACTTTATGAGCTCCTCAAGGGGACATCATCATCCTAAATAATTAGGACACAGTTTCCTTCTATAATCAATGACACACCATTTAAATAATATTATTTTCTAATTTACCGGACCTATTGATTTAACGAATAAATCTCGCCCATTGGTAAATTAAAGAAATAAATATTAAGTGCATGTGTCCGTTATTATATCGGGATTAAGAGCATGTACATCATAATAACCTGAGGTCTGATTCAATTATATAGTCAGTATAAATCAAATCACCTTAAATTGGTCTTGCTCAATACACATAAAGTGTACTAGTGTAATTCTATAGTTAATATAGACTAATACCAAATTACACTACAATCATTCCAATGGTTTGTCCAAATCCATCTTGGTTGTGAGCCACTACTTATACTTTACAAGGAAGTGATAACATGATCTTCTATGTGGCACCACACACTATGTTATCTACAATGTAAAGTAACAGACAATATGCACACAAATAATAAATATAAAATGCAACCATGACCATTGTGATTCTTATTCCAAAATAGATATTCATACAAAAGCTAGGCTTATAGTATACATCCTAATAGGATGCACATGATATGGTTGAGCACTTAAAACAACTATATCAGGGGCATGCTAGGCACGAACGGTTTGAGGTGTCCAAGGTCCTATTTGCATACAAGATGCAAGAAGGAACTCACGTAAGAGCTCACGTACTCAAGACGATTGAGTATGTCGAGAACCTTGAAAGACTAGGATTTCCACTAGGTCAAGAATTGGCCACGGACCTTATCCTACAATCATTACTGGAAGAGTACAATCAATTTGTCATGAACTATAACATGAATGAAATTGACAAGCCATTGCCTGAGATGCTTAACATGTTGAAAACTGTTGAACCCAATCTCAAGAAAACCAAGACTAGTAATGTATTGATGGTACAGAAGGGAAAAGGCAAATGGAAGCCTAAGGGCAAGGGTAAGGCCCAAGCCAAAGGCAAGGTCAACTCTACTGCACTGAAGGCCAAAGGCGGGGTGCCTAAGGAAGGGACCTGCTTACACTGTGGTGGTGAGACCGGACATTGGAAGCGAAATTACAAACTCTACCTAGAGAAAGTAAAGAAGAAAAGAAGTGAGACTTCTGCCTCAGGTATTTTTGTTATAGAAGTCAATCTATCTATTTATTCTACTTGGGTATTAGATATCGGTTGTGCATCTCATATTTGTACTAATGTGCAGGGCCTTCGAAGAGCTAGATCGTTGACAAAGGGCGAGGTGGACCTATGAGTAAGCAATGATGCAAGAGTTGTTGCTATAGCTGTAGGAACATATTCCTTGTCTTTGCCCACTAGGCTTATCTTAGAACTAGATGAGTGCTTTTATATGCCTGTGCTAACTAAGAACATAATTTCTGTATCTTATTTAGACAAGAAATACTTTTCATTTATCATAAAGGGTTGTTCTATAATGTTAAATGATATATTCTATTGTAGTGCACCACTTATGAATGGACTCTATGCTCTAGACTTAGAGAACCCAATCTATAACATAAATACCAAACAGTTCAAACTGAATGATTTGAACCAAACGTATTTCTGGCATTGTCGCTTAGGTCATACAAATGAGAGTCGCATATCCCAGCTCCATAAGGATGGATTACTGGACTCATTTGATTTTGAATCATATGAGACATGTGAATCTTGTCTTCTAGTCAAGATGACCAAGACTCCATTTAGTGGACACGGCGAAAGAGCGACAGACTTGTTAGGACTCATACATACTGATCTATGTTGCCCATTCAATGTCGCAGCTAGAGTAGACAATTAATACTTCAACACTTTCGCTGATGATGTTAGTAGATACTGCTATGTGTATCTCATGAAACACAAGTAAGAATCCTTTGAAAAGTTTAAAGAATTCAAGAGTGAAGTACAAAACCAACTTGGCAAGAGTATTAAGATGATTCGATCAGATCGAGGTGGTGAATACCTTAGCCAAGAGTTTCATGACCATCTAGCAGAGTGTGGGATAGTATCCCAACTCACTCCACCTGGAACACCACAATGGAATGGTGTGTCTGAGTAGAGAAATCGTACTCTATTAGTTATGGTACGATTGATGATGAATTAGACAAATCTTCCTACTTCCTTCTGGGATTCAATCTAGAGACGACTCTTTTACACTTAATCGAGCTCCATCAAAGGTCGTCATAAAGACACCATATATGATATTGACTGGGAAGAGTCCCACGATGTCTTTTATGAGAATTTGGGGTTGTGCGACTTACGTTCGATGTTAAGTCTCAGATAAACTTGGATCTAAATCTGATAAGTACTATTTTATAGGATATCCCAAGGAAATGAAAGGATATTACTTCTACAATCCCATACTAGGCAATGTGGTTGCGTTTTTCTCGAAAGAGAGTTTATTTCTAGATGAAATAGTGGGAGTAAAATCTATCTTGAAGAAGTTCAAGATGCAGATGGTACTGAGCCCTTGATGAACATTGAACAAGCACCACAAAGTGCTGTGGATCATGAAATTGTTGCACAAGAAGTTATGGAGCAACAACTTGTTCAAGTAGACCAACCTCTTCACAAATTTGATAGGATACGTCATGAACCTGAGAGATACTCATTTCTCTTGTCTAACCAAGATGATGTTATGCTTGTTGAGTTGAACGAGCCTACATACTATCAAGAAGATATGATGAGCCCAGATTCTGAGAAATGGCTAAAGGCCATAAAGTCCGAAATAGAATCCATGTACACTAACCAAGTATGGACTTTGGTTGATCCACTTGATGAAATTAAACCCATTGGGTGTGAGTCTTTAAAAGAAAGACTGCTATGGATAGTCTTATGCATACCTATAAAGGGCGATTGGTAGCTAAATATTTCAAGCAGATTCATGGTGTCGACTATGATGAAACTTTTTCACCAGTTGGGATTCTTAAGTCTATTCGGATCATGTTTGCTATTGTATCTTATCATGATTATGAGATCTGGCAGATGGATGTTAAAACCGCATTCCTAAATGGGAATATACTCGAGGATGTGTACATGACACAACCTGAGGGTTTTGTAGATCCAGAGCATGCTGGAAAGGTATGTAAGTTGCAAAGGTCCATTTAAGGGCTAAAACATGCTTTTCGAAGCTGGAATCTTCGATTCGATAATGCAATCAAAGTGTTTGGTTTCGTTAAGAATGACGATGAACCCTGTGTCTACATGAGGGTTAGTGAGAGCACAGTTATCTTCCTGATCTTGTATGTGGATGACATACTCCTCATTGGAAATGATATCCCTTCACTACAATCTGTGAAGACGTGGCTAGGAAATTGTTTCTCAATGCAAGACTTAGGTGAAGCAGCATATATTCTAGGCATCAAGATCGATAGAGATAGATCTAAGAGATTGCTTGGCTTAAGTCGGAGTAAATATATTGACAAGGTGCTTAATCGTTTCGCCATGTAGAATTCTAAAAAGAGATTTTTGCCGATGTCACATGGTGTGAGTCTTTCGAAGACTCAATGTCCCTCTTCTAAGGAGGAGAGAGACCGCATGGATTAGATCCCTTATGCATCCGCTATAGGGTTTATCATGTATGACATTCTTTGTACTCATCCAGATGTCTCGTATGCTTTGAGCATGATGAGCAGATACTAGTCAGATCCACGTGAAAGTCACTGGATAGCTATCAAAAATATTCTTAAGTACTTACGAAGGACGAAAGAATATTTCTTGATATTTGGAGGCAATGAGGAGCTAGCTGTAAAGGGTTACAGTGACGCAAACTTCCAAACCGACAGGGATGATTTCAGATCGCAGCCAGAATATGTATTTTTCTTGAATGGTGGCGCTGTGAGTTGGAAGAGTTCGAAGCAGGACACAGTCGCAGATTCTACAACAGAGGCCGAGTATATTGCTGTGTCTGATGCAGTAAAAGAGACTGTTTGAATCCCAAAGTTCATTACAGAGCTTGGTGTGGTTCCTGGTATAGCAAACCCGATAGACCTCTATTGAGACAACAATGAGACTATTGCATAGGCTAAGGAACCTTGTGCTCACAGCGGACCAAACACATATTACGACGCTTCCATCTCATTCGAGAGATCATCAATAGCGGAGATGTGAGGATATGCAGAGTACCCATGGATGCTAACATCGTGGATCCTTTGGCCAAGGCATTGGTACAGAAGAAGCTTGATGGTCATACTAGGTCACTTGGTATTAGATATTACAGTGATTGACACTAGTGCTAGTGGGAGATTGTTAGTAGGAGCCCTAGACCCAATTATGTGATGATTGACTAAGGACCTTTTATATCATATTCTATCATTAATAAAGACATGTTTGGTTATTATACATACTTTATATTTGTGCCAAATATATAAGTACAATAATGTCCTTGGTAGTATGTTCTTATCTACATCATATCAATTGGTTAAATCGATAGTGAGATGATACAGAGCACACTACACTAAACCATTCCTAGTCAAGCATTAATATTCAAGGATAATGTTAATGCATGGAGACTAGCATGTATGCCAATTGATCACTCGAGCTCACAAGTCATGGATATATGATATCAAGTTGACACATGGGTATACATTAGAGAATGTGTACTGAATTGACTCACCATGAGAAAGTTTCATAGATTGTCATATGAGTGTCATAAACTTTTCTCATGTGACTATTAGTATGAATAGTCCTTAGACATGAAGTCACTACGGTTCCGTACATAAGGAGTTATGTACTTTAGTATCGTCAAACGTCACCCGTAATAGGGTGGACTATAAAGGTGATCACTAGGTATGTAATGAATTATGCATTAGGATGTGAGTGATGTAGATGAGATCTATCCCTCCCATATGAAGAGAGTGATATCTGTGGGCCCCTTGATCAAGTAGGACTACTAAAACACATGACCATGCTCAAATGAGTCAATATGAGATATTGAGCTCATTTGTTTGAGTGAGTCTACTCGGGGATCAAGAAACCCAAAGATTGATCGAGGATGACATGCTCTATGCCTCATTGGTCAATCTAGATATCAAGGATAGAAGGACAAAGTCATACATTGTCATAGTCACAGAAATTATGTCGGATCTCGACTTTCTCGTCACTTGGGTAGCAATGATGGATTGCTAGATGTCGCTTATTGCTTATGTGTCTAAAGTGGTTTAGACACATTGCCAACGTTATGAGAACCTATTAGGTCACATACTAACGACACGATGCTTCGGAGATTAATGACTAAGATTTGATCCGAATTGGATTAATTGAGTTAGACTCAAGTGAATCCAATTGAATTATGGGATTGAGATCTAATTTGAGTTTGACTCATTTAAATTTGACTCAACCACATTTGAATGAGATATTAATTCATTAAAATATTTAATAAATTAATAATAGAGGAAGATGAAAGTTTCTCTTAATTGGATGAAGAGATGTTGAAGAGCTACATGAGAAAATGTGCTCTAATTGGGTTTTTATTGACATTAATAGAGGGAAGCTAAAGGGACAAAAATTCTTCATATTCATGGGATGAATATAAAAAAGTTTTTCTAGTCATTTGGATGGTGAACTTGTCATTTTTTTCTTCCCTTTCTTCTCTTGTTCGAAATCCCTCTTCTCCCTCTCCTTCTTGCTTTGTGAATCTCCTTTTGTGGCTAGCACCACAAAGGCGATTCTTCTCCGAAGCTTGAGAGATCGTATTCGTGTGATACGTATAGAGGCACGGACACTTGAACATGCAAGTGATCTGGCATACTTCGGACAAGCGGGATAAACAAAAGGCACGCGCCAAAGGTGTACCTATACGATAGGAATTTGTAAATTAAATTTGTATGAGTTTTTTTTTTGCATGGATCGCTTGTGGGATCTATTATTCCCGCTGCGATTGTTAAATATTTTTGCCTATAGATCCTTACAGGACGAACTTCTTAGGCAACTAGAATTCAAGTTTCACCCAGGTCACATTACACTTGGAGAGTTTGAAAAATTTATGACGTTGAGTCATTCGTCGGGACTCATTTACGTTTCTTGATTTATCTTAATAGTCGTTGATCACTTTTGTGGGATTAGACGGGTCACGCCCAGAATTAATCGGATTAGAGGAGTTGTATATATATATATATATATAGAGAGAGAGAGCCATTGGGGAGCTTATTATATAAACTCTTGTTAAGCTTTGGACAAAATAGGTTGTACAATATGCATTCTAAATCTTACGTGATCAAGTGCATAAAATCTTTAAGGGCTTAAATAAAAGTTGGAAGTTGTAACTAAAGTCTTAGAAATAGGTAATATATTCATTTACATTTTTATTATCTTTGGGGAGGAGAGGGTTTATTATAAACAACCCACTTGCTGGCGTATAGAGGATTGCTCCATTTGGGGTGATATTAATGGAATTTTAAGCGTGGTGCACCGTACACATTATAGACCAGGGAGTAAGACTGAGGTCTTTGAGCCATATAAATTATTTGGTTAGTGTGCCTTGTTTTATCTGCTTATTTCTGTTGTGTTTATTCTTGAAATGATCATCACACATGAGCACATGTGCTACTCACTCTGACTTGTTTATGTTGTATGTGAGGATTCATAGGATTGGTCTTATCGTCTATTTACTCACCTCAAGATGATTTCAAACCTTCTACATTGATATCATATTTGATATCAGAATTTGGGGCTCTAGATTTGAATGGAGAAGATTGTTCTAGGTGGCAAAAGACGAATCGCTCGCCCCCAACGCCCCCGTCAACTCGTCCCAAGATCAACACGGAGGAGGTATGGAGAAGATTGCTCTAACACCATCTGATAGTGGGTATTAAATCAAGGGCTCTAATTTGGATTAACATCTAAGAGTGATAGCTTGAATCAATTTTCATCCACTCAAATTTGAAAAAAGTTCATAGCTTGGAGGGTGAAAATGCAAACCTACTTTCAGATTGATTTTGAAATAAAATTGGCAATAGAAGAATATAAAGCTCCAAAGGACGAAAAAAAGGAAAGTTAATCAAAATGTTCTAGAGGACAAAGAAACAATAAAAAAAAATATATGGTTGATGGAAATACTATACATGATCTGTGTTGGTGCTGCCATTCCTCTAAACATCTGGTTTTGATATTTGAACTAAGTTTAAGTTAGGATGATATTATGAGTTTTCACATGTGTATCAAGTGTGCACTTGTAGGAAAGCTTGACATACATTGTAATGCAATAATGAAAGTCTAAGTAGTCAATGAAGATCAAATGTTTGACAAGTGGAAAACCAAATAGGTCAGAGATCGGATATTGTTGGGATCGGTGAAGTGGCTAAAGGGTAAATAGACACTCATTCTTTTTGCTAGTGCTTGTCTACAACTTAAGTTAGCACAACAAAATATATAGAACAATAACTCAAAACTTAAACACAATAAAGAGCAATACAAATCATGTGAAGTTTTACATGGTCTGCAACACTATTTATGAATGGATTGCTCTCTAAATAACCACTATCTTTTCTCCTCTTCAGATATCTTTCGAATATAGATATACCTCTTACAATGGGCTTTTTTACAGCAATATAAAACCAATACAAATAAACGTTTACACAAACTGAAATATTTGTTTTACTTGATTCGGATGGCTCATTGAAGGCTTAAGATTGTAAAGACACTAGCTCAATGACTCCATTAATGGTTAGCTTGTTATATTTGAGAGTGTCCTAAAGGCAATCCCTTTGAAGATTATATTATTTATTTGATAAATAAAATTCATTATTTGAGTATATATTCTATATATATATATATATATGATTTGATTTTAAACTCAATTAATGAAGTTCACAATATAATATACAACATGAGAGAAAAGTGTGATTAGATCATAATTAGTGGGTATCTTATCATATATAATTATGTATGTATTGAATATTCTCTAGCCGATGATTGATGAGACTGAACATCATCATTTGCATAAGACTAGTATATATTATGCTCCTTGATTCATCCAAGCAACCAATCCTCACTCGCTGAAAATATTGGAATGTTAAGAGTTAATATATGAATACTAGTTAAGGTACCTGTAACGCCCGACCTTATATCTACCCTAAAGGCGGGGTTACGGGTCCACACATTCATATCATGCAATCATATTAAACATGTATATCCAAACAAAACAGTTACAATACATGAACTAGTAATAAGCATGCTTATTGAACACTAAATTACCAAGCAAGGTTTTCCAATCAAATAATTCATTTATATCTACATGCATTTACAACCTAATATGGAAAGCATTTAACACACTATAGCATGAAATCTCAAGTAAGCACATAGCAAAGGTTATCTAGCCTTAGATACATGCAAAAGAGGCATATACAAAAGAAGCATTCATAAGGAATAGAAAATGGCAATTATCTAACATTTTACTTAGCATGCATATTACAATATTTAGACATTAATGATAGTATTAGCTAACATGGTTTAGGTTTCATATCTCTAACAGTAGAGTAGTCACAATCATCATACATTCAGAGTATAGCAATACAATTTCAATCTTTCATAGGAAGCAGTTAAATTCTAGACAAACTAAGGTAGATAGAATCTTTCATCCTTTCCCGAGCCATCACCACACACATCCTCCAACCTTCCCTCTGCCTCTTCCTTTAGTTCGAGTATTTCTTACCGCTATCTGCAGCATAAGAAAAAAAACAGGAACTAGTAAGCAAAACATGCTTAGTAAGAATCCGGGCCTACTCGCAAAATCATATCGATACATCATATCATGTACACAGTAATCAAGATAGAACAAGATTATAAGCCCCATAAGCATCTCATCAAAGCATCATGCATCATAAGCATCTCATCAAAGCATCACATCAAATATCTCTAAGTACTTTACAGAACAAGATCATCACATAATGAGAAAATATGTTTTTCAAAAAGTTCCATAATGGTAAGTACTTCAATATAACATATCATCATCCAGGGCCCAGTTGTCGTACCACATCATGCGCGTTCCCTAATAAATTGGGGTAGCGAGCCACCAATCTAATTAGAGCAGGACCCTTCCGTCCTACCAATGCCATGACCTTAACATGCTCATTGGATTTGTTTAACGACCCCCTTCCGAGTCGGGTAGACAACTTTCCAAAGTAAAGTAATTTATCATGCAATTACTCATATAAGTATATGCCTAAAGGTACTCTTTAATCACTTCTCAAAGGGACACACCACACATTCGGGTGCTCTTGATCCCCTAGGGACACACCACGCATTCGGGTGCTCTTGATCCCAGTTTCAATAGAGTATCTCCTTTTTAGGCATATTATCAAACACATCATGTTCATATCATCAAGGTGCCCCATGGGCTATAAGACATGCTTTTATACCTAACAAGATAGGTCACATAAATTATACACACATCACATATGTGATAGCATGCTTCATGTTAACAATTGACCATGGTTTATACTTCAAATTGAGGTTAGATTCCACTAACCCTAACTTACAAGGGTGGCCGAATGGTGTAACATGGCTAGGCTAGGTTTTTGACATCCAACCTTCACACAAACATTCACACAAACATGTTATCTACACCACTAATCATGGGAACATATTAGGATATCAAGCAACACAAAAACTCTAGCCATTCTTCTCTTGGCCGAAACCTACACAAGGGGTAACCCTAGAATTTTGTACATAACACCATTAAGAAAACCCATACACATTTACATTAAGTTTTAAGGAATGTAATCTTATAACCAAAGGGACCAAGGCCTCCCTCCAAGGGGGTGGCTGAAAGTCTCCCAAGGGGAAACCCTAGTGTTTTGTTCTCCCAAAAATTTGGAAACAACACCTATGGGTCTAAAATCCCTAGGGCACTAGCATGTATCAAGATTTGACAAAGAAAACTTCACTTGGACCTCTTACAAGGGGTTGGCCGAAACTTCCATTAGGGAAGTTCTTGTGAATTTTCAAAAGGATGAAACAAACATGCATTCAATAACCATTATGCCACAGGCGAGAGGATACTTACATCCTTGCGCTGGAATTTCTTTAAACCGTAGGGTACCCTACACTTGGAGGGTATGCAAAGATCTTTTCTCCCAAATCTTCTTTCTAAGATTCCTTGGTCTTGGTAGATGACAAGATCACTTGGCTTCCCTTCTTGAATTTGCCCTAGGGTTAGAACCCTTGCCTAGGGTTTTCGAAAATGGAAAGAAGAGAAGAAGAGAGGTTTCGGTTGGGTGAAGTGAAGAAGAAGAAGAAAAGAAATGGAAGTTATTCCAACTTCCCATATTTATACTTTTCTCATGAAAAGACATGTCTCTTCACTCTTACCCACTTAACAAGCATGTTCCTTTCTCCTTCTAAATGAAATATTGCTTGGTTCATTGGTTATGACATGGTGAGTGCAACTAGGAGGTCCAAGGTTCAATCCTTGCTTCCTCTACTTTGCACTTTCTTTTTAGCACCATTCATTTCCAAGCCCAATAAACCAAGCCCATCATGAAATTTCATAATATGAATAATATTTTATGAATTCAGAATATTTCATAATATCCCAAAAATATTATTTCATAATATTTTAATATTCCATTTTCATGAATATAATATTTCATGCTAATATTTCATGATAATAATATTTCATGAATATAATATCTCATGCATATAATATTTCATGCATTCATAACATTTTATAGCATGTGATTGCATGAAATTTATATCATTTCATTATAACCATTTTCATACATTGTCATGATTTTACATTGACAATTTTGGGGTGTTACAATCCTCCCTCTCTTATAGAAAGTTCGTCCCGAACTTTAAACAATTCCCCAGGTATTCAAATTGTAAAAACTGGGGTGTTACAATCCTACACACCTTATAAAAAGTTCGTCCCGAACTTTAAAATAGTTCCGGATACTTTAATCGCATTGGATCTTCCTGTTCCCAGGTGGCTTCTTCGAACTGCTCGTTCCGCCATAGAACTTTCACTAAGGGTATTTCCTTGTTCCTTAGCCTTTTAACTTCCCGATCAAGGATCTGGATCGGCCGGCGTTCAGAACTAAGGCTCTCCTGTTCTTGCACTGGTGGAGGTTCTATAATTTGAATCGCCTCAGGGATACACTTCTTGAGCATCGACACATGGAAGACATTGTGGATAGCCGCCATTTCTGGCGGTAACTCCAGTTCGTAGGCCACTTTGCCTACTCGTCTCAAAATCTGGTAGGGTCCCACGTATCGTGGACTCAATTTCCCTTTCTTTCCAAATCTCATCACCCCTTTCATAGGGGCTACCTTCAGAAATACCGAATCCCCAATGTCGAATTCAAGTGGTCGACGTCGCTTATCAGCGTAGCTCTTTTGCCGACTCTGAGCAGTCTCTATCCTCTGGCGGATATTCTTTATGGCCTGAGTGGTCTCATCAATAATATCAGTCTGGAGTCCCATCTCCCTCTTTTCACCACTCTCATGCCAGCATAAAGGAGATCTGCATTTCCTTCCGTATAGTGCTTCATACGGTGCCATCCCGATAGTAGCCTGATAACTGTTATTATAAGCAAACTCTGCCAGGCTCAGGTATCGACACCAGCTTCCCTTGAAGTCCAAGGCGCAAGCTCGCAACATATCTTCTAGTATCTGGTTTACTCGTTCAGTCTGCCCGTCAGTCTGGGGATGGAAGGCTGTACTGAACTTCAGCTTCGTGCCAAGGGCCTTCTGCACGTGTCCCCAAAAATCAGAAGTAAATCGACCATCTCGGTCAGAGACGATGGTCTTGGGAACCCCGTGTAGTCGGACAATATCCTTGACGTACAGTTGAGCCAACTGCTCAACTGAATAAGTCATCCTGATAGCCAGAAAATGTGCAGACTTGGTCAGCCGGTCCACAATCACCCATATACTATCATATCCATTCGTAGTCCGAGGCAGCCCTGATATGAAATCCATAGATATGTCCTCCCATTTCCACTCGGGAATTGGTAGAGGCTGCAGAACTCCCCCAGGCCTCTGGTGTTCTGCTTTGACCCTCTGGCAGGTCAAACACATGCTAATATAATGGGCTACATCTTTCTTCATGCCGGACCACCAAAATTTACCTTTCAGATCTTGATACATCTTGGTAGACCCAGGATGCATCGCGTAAGGTGTGCCGTGGGCCTCCTCGAGTATCCTCGTCCGTAATTCGGAGTCGTCGGGAACGCATAATCGATCCCGGAGATATAAAACTCCACTATCGGAAATCCGGAATCCCTCGCCCTTGCCTTCAAGAATCTCTTGCTTGATTCTCTGAAGACTCGGATCAAGATTCTGCTTCTCCAGAATACCCTCAAATAATGTTGACGCAATCTGTAGAGTAGAAAGCTGTCCCGATATAATCTCGATTCCGAAATCCATAATCTCTTTCCCTAAGGGTTGTGACAAAGCCGACAAAGATATTAAAGTAGCACACGATTTTCTACTCAGAGCATCGGCTACCTTGTTGGCTTTTCCCGGATGGTACAGGATCTCACAATCGTAGTCCTTGACCAACTCGAGCCATCGGCGTTGTCGCATATTCAGGTCTTTCTGGGTGAAGAAATACCGCAGACTCTGGTGATCAGTAAAGACCTTGCACTGAGTACCATATAAATAATGCCTCCATGTTTTCAGCGCAAAGACCACCGCTGCTAATTCCAAATCATGGGTAGGATAATTCTTTTCATGTTCCTTCAGTTGCCTAGAGGCATAGGCAATTACCTTCCCATTTTGCATAAGTACAGCTCCGAGTCCAAGTTTGGATGCGTCGCTGTACATATCGAAACCCGTATCATTTTCGGGAAGAGTCAATATAGGAGCGCTAGTCAATCTCCTTTTTAGTTCAGAGAAACTCTTCTCACATTCCTCGGTCCAGATATATTTCTTATCCTTCTTAGTCAGAGCTGTCATAGGAGCCGTAATTCGAGAGAAGTTCTCTACGAATTTTCTGTAATATCCGGCTAGCCCCAGAAAGCTTCTGACCTCGCTTGCATTCTTGGGTCTGGACCAGTTACTTACGGCCTCAATTTTAATTGGGTCGACCATCACTCCGTCCTTGGAGATGATATGTCCCAAGAATGACACTTAATTCAGCCAGAACTCACATTTAGAAAATTTAGCATACAATTGTTCTTTCTGAAGAATCTGTAATACTATACCCAGGTGCTCTGCATGCTCTTCGGAAGTCCTCGAATAAATAAGGATGTCGTCGATGAAGACGATCACAAATCTGTCGAGAAATGCCGAGAAAATCCGATTCATAAGGTCCATGAATATTGCCGGAGCATTAGTGACTCCAAACGGCATCACTACGAACTCATAATGTCCGTATCTCGTCCGAAAAGCAGTTTTGGGTATATCCTCATTTTTCACCCGGACTTGGTGATAACCCGACCTCAGATCGATCTTAGAGAAAACCGTAGCTCCCTTTAACTGATCGAACAGGTCATCTATCCTGGGTAGAGGGTACTTGTTCTTTATGGTCACATTGTTTAATGCCCGATAGTCGATACACATACGCATCGACCCGTCCTTCTTCTTGACGAACAGTACGGGAGCTCCCCAGGGGGAATGACTAGGGCGGATAAGTCCCTTGTCGAGTAGCTCTTGTAGCTGTCCTTGCAATTCTTTCAATTCAGTCGGCGCCATTCGGTACGGTGCCTTCGAGATGGGGTTAGTACCAGGAATCAAATCAATAGCAAATTCAACATCTCTTTCAGGCGCTAACCCAGGTAAATCATCAGGAAATACCTCTGGATAGTTACATACGACTCTGACGTCTTCTAGCTTCGGGTCCTCTGTAGGACGAGTATCAACCACGTGAGCTAGAAATCCAGAACATCCATTCTCTAACATTTTCCTTGCTTTCAGAGCCGATACGAATTTGCCAGTCTTCTTCTTCGGCTCGCCGATAAATTCAAAGTGGATTCCCGCCTTGGGTCGGAAGACAACCCTTCGTTTACGGCACTCAATCGAAGCGCCGTATTTGTTCAAGAAATCCATGCCCAATATTATGTCATAATCTGACATAGCGAGCCCTATCAGATCGCAGTAGAGTTCCCTATCTGCGATTCTGATTGGTGCGGCACGCAACATTTGGGTAGAGGGCATCACCTCACCCGAGGGCAGTGTTGTCAGAACAGAAATTCGGACTCGAAGTCCTTCCACTTCATCTAATCCACTGACCTTCTAGCTTTTACCCGTTCCCACCATATCCTGGCATCGCCAGTGAGGCAGAGCGAGACACACTTAATTTTCTCATGCTCGGGCCAGTCTAATAATTCCACTATGCTCTCAACTGTCTTGAGCCAGGCCTGAGCATCCCAGGGCTCGCAGGTGCCTGAGAACTTTTCCGGCTTAAGTCTCTGCCACTGAATCAGATAGGCCTCCTGTCGGACTCCCCGGACCAGAGTGTCCGGGGGTGCCTGTGCATTTGGAGGCTCAGAAGGTATCGCATTCTGACTTCCCTGCGGGGTTGCAGTGTTCCCCTGCTGGGTCATCAGAGTGATTATTATCTGTTGTTGTTCAGTGACCTGACGCTGCAGGTCCGTGATCACTTGCATCATATTAGGTGGGGGTGCTATCTCATTACCCCGATTGCTACATCTTCTAGTCATATCTATCATATAGACAGTAAATGACTACATAAGCCTTAATTCTACCTTCACTTGTTATGCAAGTATTAATCATCTTCATATCATGCAAGCATAAATCATCTCTATCAATATCATTACTGTACATGAAATAATATAAGCGAGTTAGGATTTCTTACTTGGAAGCGGCAGGAGGAAGCTTGATGTGTGTGTGATGGAGGGGAAAACTGCTCTGATACCAACTTGTAACGCCCGACCTTATATCTACCCTAAAGACGGGGTTACGGGTCCACACATTTATATCATGCAATCATATTAAACATGTATATCCAAACAAAACAGTTACAATACATGAACTAGTAATAAGCATGCTTATTGAACACTAAATTACCAAGCAAGGTTTTCCAATCAAATAATTCATTTATATCTACATGCATTTACAACCTAATATGGAAAGCATTTAACACACTATAGCATGAAATCTCAAGTAAGCACATAGCAAAGGTTATCTAGCCTTAGATACATGCAAAAGAGGCATATACAAAAGAAGCATTCATAAGGAATAGAAAATGGCAATTATCTAACATTTTACTTAGCATGCATATTACAATATTTAGACATTAATGATAGTATTAGCTAACATGGTTTAGGTTTCATATCTCTAACAGTAGAGTAGTCACAATCATCATACATTCAGAGTATAGCAATACAATTTCAATCTTTCATAGGAAGCAGTTAGATTCTAGACAAACTAAGGTAGATAGAATCTTTCATCCTTTCCCGAGCCATCACCACACACATCCTCCAACCTTCCCTCTGCCTCTTCCTTTAGTTCGAGTATTTCTTACCGCTATCTGCAGCATAAGAAAAAAAAACAGGAACTAGTAAGCAAAACATGCTTAGTAAGAATCCGGGCCTACTCGCAAAATCATATCGATACATCATATCATGTACACAGTAATCAAGATAGAACAAGATTATAAGCCCCATAAGCATCTCATCAAAGCATCATGCATCATAAGCATCTCATCAAAGCATCACATCAAATATCTCTAAGTACTTTACAGAACAAGATCATCACATAATGAGAAAATATGTTTTTCAAAAAGTTCCATAATGGTAAGTACTTCAATATAACATATCATCATCCAGGGCCCAGTTGTCGTACCACATCATCATGCGCGTTCCCTAATAAATTGGGGTAGCGAGCCACCAATCTAATTAGAGCAGGACCCTTCCGTCCTACCAATGCCATGACCTTAACATGCTCATTGGATTTGTTTAACGACCCCCTTCCGAGTCGGGTAGACAACTTTCCAAAGTAAAGTAATTTATCATGCAATTACTCATATAAGTATATGCCTAACGGTACTCTTTAATCACTTCTCAAAGGGACACACCACGCATTCGGGTGCTCTTGATCCCCTAGGGACACACCACGCATTCGGGTGCTCTTGATCCCAGTTTCAATAGAGTATCCTCTTTAAGCATATTATCAAACACATCATGTTCATATCATCAAGGTGCCCCATGGGCTATAAGACATGCTTTTATACCTAACAAGATAGGTCACATAATTTATACACACATCATATAAGTGTAGCATGCTTCATGTTAACAATTGACCATGGTTTATACTTCAAATTGAGGTTAGATTCCACTAACCCTAACTTACAAGGGTGGCCGAATGGTGTAACATGGCTAGGCTAGGTTTTTGACATCCAACCTTCACACAAACATTCACACAAACATGTTATCTACACCACTAATCATGGGAACATATTAGGATATCAAGCAACACAAAAACTCTAGCCATTCTTCTCTTGGCCGAAACCTACACAAGGGGTAACCCTAGAATTTTGTACATAACACCATTAAGAAAACCCATACACATTTACATTAAGTTTTAAGGAATGTAATCTTATAACCAAAGGGACCAAGGCCTCCCTCCAAGGGGGTGGCTGAAAGTCTCCCAAGGGGAAACCCTAGTGTTTTGTTCTCCCAAAAATTTGGAAACAACACCTATGGGTCTAAAATCCCTAGGGCACTAGCATGTATCAAAATTTGACAAAGAAAACTTCACTTGGACCTCTTACAAGGGGTTGGCCGAAACTTCCATTAGGGAAGTTCTTGTGAATTTTCAAAAGGATGAAACAAACATGCATTCAATAACCATTATGCCACAGGCGAGAGGATACTTACATCCTTGCGCTGGAATTTCTTTAAACCGTAGGGTACCCTACACTTGGAGGGTATGCAAAGATCTTTTCTCCCAAATCTTCTTTCTAAGATTCCTTGGTCTTGGTAGATGACAAGATCACTTGGCTTCCCTTCTTGAATTTGCCCTAGGGTTAGAACCCTTGCCTAGGGTTTTCGAAAATGGAAAGAAGAGAAGAAGAGAGGTTTCGGTTGGGTGAAGTGAAGAAGAAGAAGAAAAGAAATGGAAGTTATTCCAACTTCCCATATTTATACTTTTCTCATGAAAAGACATGTCTCTTCACTCTTACCCACTTAACAAGCATGTTCCTTTCTCCTTCTACATGAAATATTGCTTGGTTCATTGGTTATGACATGGTGAGTGCAACTAGGAGGTCCAAGGTTCAATCCTTGCTTCCTCTACTTTGCACTTTCTTTTTAGCACCATTCATTTCCAAGCCCAATAAACCAAGCCCATCATGAAATTTCATAATATGAATAATATTTTATGAATTCAGAATATTTCATAATATCCCAAAAATATTATTTCATAATATTTTTAATATTCCATTTTCATGAATATAATATTTCATGCTAATATTTCATGATAATAATATTTCATGAATATAATATCTCATGCATATAATATTTCATGCATTCATAACATTTTATAGCATGTGATTGCATGAAATTTATATCATTTCATTATAACCATTTTCATACATTGTCATGATTTTACATTGACAATTTTGGGGTGTTACAGTACCTAGTTCATTGGATGTAACTTACCACTACAAGAAAAATCAACTTTAACAACGGTATGTTTACAACGATTTTTGGCCTAAACTATTATAAATTTTGCAAAAGATTACGGTTTTTTGTCTATAATGATATCTATTAGCAAACATTCAGCATCATAGATAATGGTTTTACACTATCCGTTGTCTTTAACGTAACAGTTTTTATAAATAACAATAGATTTTACAATGATTTTCAAAACCATTGTCTTTCAGAGAATTTTTTTTATCTTTAACAATAGTTCCGACAATGGTGCATAAAATCGTTATTATTTTGATAACTTTACAATGGTTTTAAACCATTGTAAATAAAATTTTGACTGTTGTCTTTTTGTCGGCTGAAAAATCGCACCTGAGACTGCGAAAATCGATGTTCCCACCCTGATAACCTATTTCCTTTGTTCAATAACCAAAACCCACAAATCTTTGTCTTCGTCAGTCCAAAAACCTTTCTCCGCCGGTGCGATCCCAAGGAAACCCACAAACCTTCGTCTTCGTCACTTTCCGCTTGCTTCACACCTGCCCTCACTTCTCTTCACTCCAAGATCTGTGTCCAGACTTGAGAGGCCGCCTTGACAAGAGTTCCATAAAGTTTTCTGCGAACTTTATTGTCTACCTTTGTTTCTCATGCTCATTTGCTGCATTGTATTTGGTAATTGTTTTTTTATCGGATGGAGATGATTTTTGATGTGTTGTTATGTTCATTTGTTCTTCTCTACTTCACTTTTTATTTGGAAGTCGAAATTTATTTAAAATGCTATTGAGAAAGCTCACTAGGTTAGTCACATTTAGGGTTTTTGAGGGATTTCCTTTGTTTTGCGATTGTATGTGCAATCCTTAGATTATCTTCTTTTATGCTATCTCATCTCACGATTTTGTGGGAAAAAAATATTTTTTTCACCAATTCTCTGTCAACCTAGCTATCTTGATGGTGAGTGATGGTCCCATAAATTATTTGTAAACCTAGCTATCTTTGTCACTGATTCTTTGATGCGTGTTGATTTTTTCAGAAGCATTATCATTTTTTCTTCTTTGTTCACATTTAGGTTTAAAATGTCGTTAGTCAATTTTTAGGGGTTTTAGCACATATTTGGTTTGTTTTGCCTGTCAATATTTGTTCATAAATTTTTTGGGGCTTTTGTTTGACCGATTCTTTGTCAACATAGCTATCTTTGTCAACCTAGAAAAATTAAGTTCAATTTCTTGATGAACTTGGTGAACACTCATAATGATGTTGGTTAGAAGATCTGATCCGGATAATCGGGCAGAAGACTTAGCCGAGCGAGGACAACGAACAGAAGTAGGGACGGGTCAAGGTATGAACGTCTCGAGATCTGGAATCTTCAGAAGCCGAGCAAAAGTCCAACCGGAGGTGCCGGTTGGAAAAGGTAACTTTTCCAGAGTGGAGTAGGTGAGGACATGTTCCCCAGAAGAGGGAACAGTAGGCGTCAGTTTGACCTAGGATTTCATTTTGAAATCCAAAGTCAGGATGAGACAGCTTCGACTGTCGTACATGCATATATTTCGTATATTATTTATCGCATTTGGACTAGCCTATGTTGCAACTCAAGAAGTTGAACCAATAGCCTTAAGGGCGCCCCAGAGTGTTGGATCGAGAGAACCAATAGAGGGGGGGGGGTGAATATCGAAAATCGTTCAGATATTAGGTAAAGAGAAATTGCACAGCGGAAAAACACAACACACGCAAACACAATAGTTTTTACTTGGTTCGGAGCCTAGGTCGACTCCTACTCCAAGGCCCACGGTCGTTGACCGTTTTCTGCCGGCAATTCTATATGTCGCAAAAGTAGTTTACAAAAATATTTAACAGAATTCAGTACAGTAAACCAAAATAGCTCTTCTTTATCGACGTCCGGAGTGGATTGACTTTTTCCGAAGCAGCAGGACGTTGTCAGCTCGAGTTGGGAGGTTTCCGGGGCAGAGCGCGGGAGCAGAAGAGCGTTGAAGCGTTGAATTGAAGTGTTGTACGAAGCTTGGGGTCGAGGGCCCTTTATATAGGGCCTGGGGGCGCTCGGATCGTCAGGGGCGCCCCCCACGTGGCAGTTGATTCGGCTCGGTCTCGGTCAGCTTCCGATCCCTTTGACTTCGGGATCAGCTTTGACCGGGGCGCCCGGAGCGCTCGGGGCGCCCGGATTGATCGGGTTAAACTTTATCCCTTGCTTCACTGGCTTGCGCTTCGATGCTTGCTATTGGGGGCGCCCGGGAGCAGCGGGGCGCCAGGGAGCACAGGGGCGCCCGCAGGATGTACTGTCGAAGCGTGCTTTTTATTTGTGTGTTTTGTGTTCACCTTGGGGGCGCCCGGGACACTCTGGGCGCCTTGGTCAGCTGTTGCCTCACTCCTTTGAGGCTCTATGAGCTGCAGACACTCGTTCCTTCAGTCCTGCATCCAGGGTTAGTCCAAAAACACAACAAAACATTAAGTGGTTAGTTTATACAGCCTTAGCTGTCTTGGTTATGACTTTGGGCTTCCAAAATGGAACCCTAGGTCGAACCGACGCCTACTGTTCCCTCGACGGGGAACGCACCCTCACCTACTCCTCTCGGGAGAGTGTACCTGAGGCCAACCGTTCCTTTGGTTGGACTTTTGCTTCGCGGTCCTTTGCCAGGACTTGGATGCCGAGCTGTCCTTCACCCGGTGCCTAGCGTTCCTTCGCTAGGGCTTCAGTCCCAAGCTGTCCTTCGCCTGGCGCCTAGCAGTCCTTCGCTAGGGCTTTTTACCCTGGCATTTCTTCGCCAGTGCCTAGCAGTCCTTCGCTAGGGCTTTTTACCCTGGCAGTCCTTCGCCAGGTGCCTAGCAGCCCTTCGCTAGGGCTTTGTATCCTGGCAGTCCTTCGCCAGGTGCCTAGCAGTCCTTCGCTAGGACTTTGTATCCTGCACACTCAGTGAATATTGTTAAATCACAAACAAACTTATCTTTGAATCCTTTGCTAATATCAAAACAAGGTTCGATATGGTGCTTCCTGCACCAACAATCTCCCCCTTTTTGATTTATGGCAACACAATTCAAAGATAAGTATAAGCATATAACAGTTAAGAAATGAAGGAGTATGAACAGTATAAGTGTAGATTAAAAAAAAATTTTATACTCCCCCTAAATCCCTGAATACTTGTGTTATATCCCTTAACTTTGACCTTTCCTCCCCCTTTGACATATATAAAAAACAACCATGGGTGAACAAGGTAAAAATTTAAAAAGTTTTGCAAACCTACATTTTGTCAAACAATTATTACTTACAACGCTTTGCAAAACATAGGCAAAATTCTCTCCCCCTTAATGTGAGATTCTTCGCCTTATGTTTTAGACGATTCTAAGAAAAACTTTCATTGAAAAGGGGAAAAAGTTTAAGATATAATTTAATTTCACTTTTTCTACTCTCCCCCTTGGTCATATATCAATAAAGAAATTTTTGAAAAATATATTTTGAAAGAAATTTAAAATTTGTGTATCAGAGCTTGTGAGTCTTTGAAAAAAATTTGAGCGAAATCATGTCAAGAGTTATGATAATTTAAAAGTAACAAAATTTTGAAAGACTGAAAAATTTATGCTCAAAATCATAATTGGAGTCAAGTGTATATGATAAGCAATAAGTTTACTTGTTCTGAATATTTTGAAAAATGCACAAAAATGCAAGTACTTTATTGAGCTTTTTGAAAGATATAAGTATTTTGAAAGATATTATGAATTTGAAAAACATAAGTACTTTTTTAAAATATTAAAGAAAATTACTTGACTTATCTTTTCCAGTCTGACACAATCCCAAGAAACCTTGTTAACTACAAGGACATTTTCCTAAGTGTCCTGGAAAATTTTCAACCCAAGTAAATATTTTAAGCCACAAGAATTTTGAAAAATAAAATAATAGTATTTTTTTAAAAAAAATTATTTAAGTTTTCAAACGGATTTTAAACTTGCAGTGCATGAAAACATATAGTTTTGAAAATGTTCAATAATTCTTTTAATTTGATCTCCCCCTAAACTTGACCCAGTCCTAGGAAGCTTGTTGACTACAAGCGATCTTCCTCTGAGTTTTAGGGTTTGATTATAAGAATTATCTAATAACTTCAAACTTGTTGGAAATAATTTTTTTTTTTGATTTAGACTCCCCCTAAATTTGACACATCCTCGGAGTCCTTGCAGATCATTAAGTAGACATTCCTTTGTGTCTTTAGGGTTTACTAAAATCAAAAGAATAGTTTTGAATACTAGCATGGTAATATAATTTTAGAAAATTCAAATTGAAATGAAGATAATTTTAAAGCATAAATCCCGTTTTCGAAAAACATTTTGAAATGATAATGGTTTTTGTAAAGCACAATTTTCGAAAAATATAGTGATTATTTGAAAACATAATTTCATTCTCCCATTTAAAAAAGTGAATATAGAGAACTGAGAAGGGGGAATGATTTCAAAAAAATAGAAGTTTTTTTTAAAGAAAAAAAATATCTAAGCCCGGACTGTAGACAAAAAGAAATATCCTAAGTAATCCCCAAGGTGACTTTTTGTCATACAAGAATAAACTAATTTTCAAAAAAATGTTTGTATAATGGTAAAGGAAAGAAATAAATATTATGAAATAAATTTCAGGTTAGTGAACAAAAGAGACTTGATTTTAATTACAATGATTTGAAACATTGACTCTTAGTTAAAAAGTTAAATTTGATTTTTGTGAAAATGAAAATTTAGAGGGTTAAGTTTGTTCAGTTGAATTAAATTTTAATTTTAAATTTGAATTTGATTGAATTGAATTTAATTGATTTAATTGAATTTAATTGATTTAATTAAGATTTAATTGAATTTAATTGATTTAATAAAGATTTAATTGAATTTAATTAATATTTGATTAATTTGAAAGATTTAATTAAGATTTGATGAATTTAATTGGTTTAATTAAGATTTGATTAATTTGATTGATTTAATTAAGATTTGATTAATTCGATTGATTTAATTAAGATTTGATTAATTCGATTGATTTAATTAAGATTTGATTAATTTTATTGATTTATTTAAGATTTGATTAATTCGATTGATTTAATTAATATTTGATTAATTTGATTTATTTAATTAAGATTTGATTGATTTGATTGATTTAATTAAGATTTGATTAATTCGATTGATTTAATTAAGATTTGATTAATTTTATTGATTTATTTAAGATTTGATTAATTCGATTGATTTAATTAAGATTTGATTAATTTGATTGATTTAATTAAGATTTGATTAATTTGATTGATTTAATTAAGATTTGATTAATTTGATTGATTTAATTAAGATTTGATTAATTCGATTGATTTAATTAAGATTTGATTAATTTGATTGATTTAATTAAGATTTGATTAATTTGATTTAGTTGGTAGGGTTGGACTCAATTTTTAGGTCCTAAGCATCTCACCCATTTCTAAGTGACAAAACAGGATATCCTTAACTTTTTTTTTGTGAGATGCATATTTTAATAGAAGGATTTATTTTGAAAAGGCCATGATTAAATTTGAAAAGATAAATTAATTTTTAAACCTAATTTAAATTTGTTTTGAAAAGAGATATTTGAATCTAAAATTAACTGAAAATTTGTGTTAGATTCGAATTTAACTAAAAGTAATTTGAATTTGAAATTCAAAAATTGGCTTCCAGGTCTTGGCGAGGCACTAGGCCTTCTTTGGCCGTAGCCTTATTGGATCATCAACCCTTTCCTTGACAAAGCCGTTTAATGAAGTTTCATTTTCAAAATTAATCTTTGAAAAAGTTTTGGTCTAACTAGTTTGAATTTTGGATCGGTAGCTTCGGCTAGTTTCACCAGTCTGAAGAGACCAAGTGAACTTGATCTTATTAGAATTGGTTTCCCTAACGTACTATCATCTCACCTCCACCCAATACTATGTTTTCATGTTTTAGTTAAGTTTGTTCTGTCCTTATACTAACCTAAGTCTAAGCATGGTAAATTGCATAAATTTAAATAAACAATCAATCAAGCAAATTGCAAAAATTAAATTCTATTTGACAATAAAAATAGTTTTTAATTTGGCTCCCCCTGGACTATAGCCACGATAATAATTAGGCAAGATGTGAATCTTGTCCTTGGGGATCCAATACTGATTTGATCCAGTTGGTTTGTTCAGGCATAGTTTAGGTACCCATGCCTGAACTTTACTTCTGGACTGATTCAGTACAGCAAAGTAAGATCTTTGTCGGGATTTGGTTCTATAGCCAAGTCCGGATGGATTTAGAACGGACTTCTATTTTCCAAGAATCATGTCAAGACCCTTGGAACCAGAAGTGAATCGTTCTAAGGCGGCTCTAAGATCCTTAACCTGAGTTTTCAGGGAGGAGTTCTCTTTCTCAAGTTTTTCAACTTGAATAGGAGTTCCTTCTTGAACTTTCTCGGTTAAGGATTTAGAGTCAGCTCCCTCTTTCAGGAGTTTTACTTCCTATCGGAGGGATTCGACTCGGAGTTTGGCTTTCGCCAAATCTCGAGACAGATATGAAATTATATCGTTTAATTGACTTTTACTGAAACCGCTTACCTTGATTTCGCCGTCTTCTAAAAAGGTTAGTCTACCGTCGTCCTTTTCTGACTCTGACTCGATCTCGACTTCTTCTGAAGCGGTCAACGCTAGTAGGTTTAACAGGGGTTCTTCTTCTTCTTCTTCTGATGAAGATTCGTCCCAGGTTGCTTGGAGTGCTTTCTTCCTTCTTGGCTTTTTGTTCTCTTTTAGATTTGGACACTCCGTCTTGTAGTGGCCCTTCTTCTTGCACTCGTAACAGGTTACGTTAGGCTTGTTTTTGTTATTCGTGGGTTCAGCTGGTTCGTCCTTTCTTCGGCTTGTCCTCCGTGTGTTGACTTGGTTTTTCAATTTCTTATAGTAGCTTCGGGCCAGTCGGATCAACTCAGATTGATCTCCTTCTTCGTCTTCTACGTCTGAGTCTGAGTTGGACTCGAGTTCAGGTTGAGGTTTCTTCTTTGTAGATCTTCCAATTTTTCCTGCAACAAAGGTAATTCCTTTCTCGACCATATTGGAGTTAGTTTGTTCGTGCAGTTCTAATTCGGGAAATAATTCATCTAATTTAATTTTAGAAAGATCCCTTGAGACCTTGTATGCATCTACCATAGATGCCCACAAGGTATTTCTAGGGAAAGCGTTTAGGGCATACCTTATTAGGTCACGGTTTTCTACTTTGTGACCTATAGTGTGAAGACCGTTCATCAATTCTTGTATGCGTGCGTGGAGTTGGGCTGCTGTTTCAGTGTTGGCCATCTTGATGGTGTAGAGTTTGTTCAGGAGCAGATCTCTCTTACTGATCCTGGTGTCTAACGTTCCTTCATGCAGTTCGATCAGCTTTGCCCACTGCTCCTTTACACTGTTGAAGGGGCCCACTCGGTTCAGCTCTTCTTTTGTTAATCCGCATTGGAGAGTCTGGGTCGCCTTTGCATCGGCTTCAATTTTCCGCTTTAGGGTGTTGTCCCATTCTCAGTAGGTCTGCGGTACTCCTTCGGCGTTTTTGGGGATCTCCAGTCCGGACTGGATGATGATCCACATGTCCACCTGAGTTTTCAGGTGGACCTCCATTCGACTTTTCCAGTAGGAAAAGTCTTCTCCACTGAAAAGTGGAGGTCTGGCGGTGCAAAATCCTTCTTGCATGGCCATTTTAATCTGAAATAGAAAATTAAAAAAAAATTTCCATGACTAGGTCTTGGATTAGTAGTGTGGGATGAATAAAATGAAATAGCAAGGGGTGTTGCACCAACCTCGATTAACGAGAAAAAAGAAAATTCGAATGAATTATTTAGAGAAAATTCGAACGAGAAAAAGAAAATAAAAATCCGAAAAAAATTTCAAACTGGTGGTTGCACCAAGTTTGAACTTCCCCGCTCTGATACCACTTGTTGGATCGAGAGAACCGATAGAGGGGGGTGAATATCGGAAATCGTTCGGATTTTAGGTAAAGAGAAATTGCACAGCGGAAAAACACAACACACGCAAACACAATAGTTTTTACTTGGTTCGGAGCCTAGGTCGACTCCTACTCCAAGGCCCACGGTCGTTGACCGTTTTATGCGGGCAATTCTATATATCGCAAAAGTAGTTTACAAAAATATTTAACAGAATTCAGTACAGTAAACCAAAATAGCTCTTCTTTACCGACGTCCGGAGTGGATTGACTTTTTTCGGAGCAGCAGGACGTTGTCAGCTCGAGTTGGGAGGTTTCCGGGGCAGAGCGCGGGAGCAGAAGAGCGTTGAAGCATTGAATTGAAGTGTTGTACGAAGCTTGGGGTCGAGGGCCCTTTATATAGGGCCTGGGGGCGCCCGGATCGTCGGGGGCGCCCCCCACGTGGCAGTTGATCCGGCTCGGTCTCGGTCAGCTTCCGATCCCTTTGACTTCGGGATCAGCTTTGACCGGGGCGCCCGGAGCGCTCGGGGCGCCCGGAGCGCTCGGGGCGCCCGGAGCGCTCGGGGCACCCGGATTGACCGGGTTAAACTTTATCCCTTGCTTCGCTGGCTTGCGCTTCGATGCTTGCTGTTGGGGGCGCCCGGGACGCTGGGGGCGCCCGGGAGCAGCGGGAGCGCCCAGGAGGACGGGGGCGCCCGTAGGATGTATTGTCGAAGTGTGCTTTTTACTTGTGTGTTTTGTGTTGACCTTGGGGGCGCCCGGGACACTCCGGGCCCCCTGGTCAGCTGTTGCCTCACTCCTTTGAGGCTCTCTGAGCTGCAGACACTCGTTCCTTCGGTCCTGCATCCAGGGTTAGTTCAAAAACACAACAAAACATTAAGTGGTCAGTTTATACAGCCTTAGCTGTCTTGGTTCTGACTTTGGGCTTCCAAAATGGAACCCTAGGTCGAACCGACGCCTACTATTCCCTCGACGGGGAATGCGCCCTCACCTACTCCTCTCGGGAGAGTGTACCTGATGCCAACCGTTCCTTTGGTTGGACTTTTGCCTCGCGGTCCTTCGCCAGGTCTTGGATGCCGAGCTGTCCTTCGCCCAGTGCCTAGCATTCCTTCGCTAGGGCTTCAGTCCCAAGCTGTCCTTCGCCTGGCGCCTAGCAGTCCTTCGCTATGGCTTTTTGCCCTGGCATTCCTTCGCCAGTGCCTAGCAGTCCTTCGCTAGGGCTTTTTACCCTGGCAGTCCTTCGCCAGGTGCCTAGCAGCCCTTCGCTAGGGCTTTGTATCCTGGCAGTCCTTCGCCAGGTGCTTAGCAATCCTTTGCTAGGACTTTGTATCCTGCACACTCAGTGAATATTGTTAGATCACAAACAAACATAACTTTGAATCCTTTGCCAATATCAAAACAAGGTTCGATATGGTGCTTCCTGCACCAACACAGAGGACCTAAGTGCTCGAGTATACAGGCGGCCAAGAGGTCTCGGGTGCCCCAGTGCATATTTCTTAGCTTGGGTGAGGCTGAGTTGGCGATTGTTGATTGGACGCGCCACATTAGCACTCAGGCACCCCAGAGCACTCGGGTGCTCGAGAGAGGATAAAATTTGACCGAGTCTCTGGATCACGACATGGCTAAAGCGCTGACGTGGGGGTGCCCCTATGAGCACTCAAGCGCCCGAGTGCCAGTATATAAGGGGTTTCACCCCTCTATCTTCAATATCACATTCCATCAATTGCAATCAAGTTTCTACGCTCTCTATGCTCAAATTCGCTGTGCTGAAACAGTTAGAGATCAAAGACACGCTGCTCCGACGACGAAAACATTTCTTTCTTCTTTAAGCTAGTGTTGTCGGTATAACTTGCACTTTTATTCTATACTTAAACTTATATATTCTATTACATATTTTGTGACTTATACAATTGTCCTAAGAAAACGGTCAAGGACCATGGACCTTGGAGTAGGAGCCATCACAAACTCCGAACTAAGTAAAAACAAAGCTGTTAGCATTGTTTTGCCTTGATTTCCGCTGCGTTTACTCACGATTTTAATCCAAAAACTTCGAATTGATTCACCCCCTCAATTGATCTCATCGATCCCACATATATATTTCAAAATTTAGACTTTTCCCCAAATAATTCATAATTACCACATCTCGCACCTATTTATCCCCACAAACATTTTCAAAAATTCCAAAAAATTATTCCAAAATTTTTCATAAGGTTGTTTCCATTTTTTCCAACCCTTATTTATGGTGTGTGTGTGTGTGTGTGTGTGTGTATAAGCTATATTTTACATTCTCCCCCCATTATAAAAAATTTAGTCTTCCAAATTTCGCTATTAAATCACGCAAGTACTAACCTCCCATATGCGGTATAAATACTGAGTGGAAACCAACACTATGCACCTCATGTAGGACCGATGCCATCAATAGAGGGGGTGGGGGAGAATATCAACCTTAAAATTTTCTCGCAGAAATCATCTTTCGGATCATCGTTCTAGACTTAGAGTTAGTGTAGCAGAAAATATAAAGAATGAAGAAAACAAACAACAACACAGTGCACGCGGGATTTTTTACTTGGTTCCCAACCCCCCAGGGTCAGTACATCCAAGGCCTAAGCACGGGAACGCCCGCCCACTAATGGTCTCCTTTCCGGACTTTCCAGAGTCGGAGAAACCCGTCTTACAGTGCACAAATTACAATCAAAAGAATAGATAAAATACTTGCAGAATATAAATTCAAACCGAACAAACAAGATTTGAAACTCGGCCGATCTGGACATCCGAAGTGCCGCTCACTTTCTCCTACAGGCTCCTAGTCGTAGAGCATCATTGTTAGCACTTTGTTGTCACTTGGGAAGCTTAGAATGGTTCCGAAAAGTTGTGTCTTGAGTTGAGTGGTCGAAGCCCCCTTTATAGGCTTCATTAGGGCGCCTGTGTTGATGGGGGCGTCTCAAAGGGCTTGGTCAAAGCTTATCTCCGCGCCGAACTCACCACAGCAGATAAAGCCTTTGACCTGGGCACCCTGGACCTCCCAGGTGCCTCCATCAATGGGGGCACCTAGCTCCATCTAGGCACCTCCTTCAATGGGGGTGCCTAGCTCCCTTTGTTCCAGCCACGTTGCGTGTTGTTTACCTGCTTTGTCTTCCATTCTAGGTACCTGCAAGATACATAAATATAAGGCAAACATGTAGATAATCATAACCTTAACGAAATGGTTCTGACTTCGGATTTCCAAGAAACCCTAGGTCAAACCGACGCAAGTTCCCACCACTGGGAACGTGCCTTTCACCTACTCCTCTCAGGAGACGGTTGCCACCCAGTCCATTCGGGTGGACTTTTGCTTAGCCTCCAATACTCTCAGATCTCGAGACGTCCGAACCTCGACCCGTCTCTACTTCTTTCCTTAGTCATCGCTCAGCTAAGTTGCTCAATCCCTCGGACCAAGACTTCATGCCCAAACCCTAGGTCCAGGACTTAGTGCCTAACTTCACTCATCAAAACTTTTGCCCAACTTCACTCACCAAGACTTATTGCCCAGCTTTACTCACCAGGTCTTCGATGCCCAGCCCTCGGCCAGGGCTTAGTGCCCAATTCAACGAACCAGGACTTAGTGCCCAACCCTCAATCAAGACTTAGGTGCCCAGCCCTCGGCCTGGACTTAGTACCCAATTCCTTGAACCAGGTCTTCGTGCCCAATTCTTCGAACCAGGATTTATTGCCTAGGATTACTAGGACTTTCTTTCACTTTGGTACTCCTCTCTTGACTTACCCTTCCCTTGTTCAATGTATCACTGACTTAAGCATATTGTCAAACATTGAAACACTTAGAGGAGGACATCACTGATGCAACGTGTGTTGGGACCGGGTGCATGTTGACATGGATACGGGTTTGTAATTTTAAAATTTAATTACGTGCAGCGGAAGGTTTAGCATAAATAATTTCTCAAATTATTTTAACCACGTATCTAGCATGCAACCTTATGTTGTGGAGACATGATCATACATTTAAAATTTTGCAGAAAGTAAACTAATTTACTTAATACCTTGCGTAACTCGTAGAAAGGGACGAGATCCAACCGTAGCGTCCCTTGGAAGCTCCGCCTCTATTCGCATCCACGTCGAGTTTTCTTCGGGATGACTTCGCAAAGCCACGAGTTTCGTGCCGACAAGAACTACTAGATTCTCCAAAGGCACGACAAGAATATCAAGAGAGAGAGATGGAAAACTAACCACCAAACGAAAAATGGAATCAAGGTTCCGGGAGGAAGGAAGGAGTCGCGACCCGCTTCTTCTTCTTCTTCGGCACCTTCTTGGTGGAGGTGGCTCACGGCAACCCTAGGGGAGCCCTCTAGGGACGACGCCTAGTAGAGGCGGGAGAGGGAGAGAAGGAGAGGAAGAGAGGCTATGCAAGAATCCTTGATCTCTTAAATTGATTTCCAAGCCTTGCCTTTGCACCTTTATATTGTAGCCTCTTTATCGCCAAGTCTCCTTTTAACGGAATAAATTTTTCATAAGAAATTTATCTTATAAATTTTTCTATGAATTATTCCGTTATGCCAAGTTTTTATTATAACTTAATATATAATAAAAATAACCATGTCTCCTCTTTTATTATGGAATAAAATTTTACAAGAAATTTATTATATAAATTTTTCTTATCATGGAAAAATCAATTTATAATTGATTTTATAAAATAAAATAAACCAATCCATGGTTCATTTTAATTTCCATAAAAAGAATAAATTTCTATAAATTTCTTTATCCATAATTTTATAAAATAAATTACGCTCGATTTATTTTATAATTTAAACCAAACAATTTGGTTTCCCTTTTTTATTGTGGCTGGCCAAACCAAAGAGGGGACCCTCTTTGGCCTGCCAAACCAAGGCCTCTTCCTCACGAATTAAACTCATTTAATTCGTCCATTAAGTCTTCAAAAGACTGAGCCATTTTAAGCTTCCGATGCGTCTCTAATAAATTCAAATTCGCCTTATCTCTCTAGATCGGAAAATCCAATTTTCAACTCGTTTTAAATCCCTCGGATTACTCGTAGTGCGTGTGACTAAACAGGCTTTCGATTTATGTTGGCCGTCTATAATTCATCAATTATAGAACGATCATGAGTGGCACCTAGTAGTACATCATGATCCCCAATTAATCGAAAGATCAACGGTTGACCTCAGAAATTTTTCTGAAACCCTTCAGCAGCTCTAATGAATCGTGCCCCATTCCCTTCACCATCTTATACCCACTTGGTTCAGGACATGGTCTATATGTGTCAGTCCCCACTAGGCTGACTACGTCACACCTAGCCCAAGTAATGTGTTTCTCGTCCAATGGATTCTATTTACTCTCATGTATTTCAGAGACTCATACTCTGAACGTGTCATGCTCTGGCCAGAGGCTTTGAGTAACAATCCGACGATAGGCCTTGGGTATACATCCCCTCGCAAGGTGTGGTGAATCCTTTGTAGGTTGTTCAATCATCTTCGGGCACATCAGCTTATACCCAACCATCCTGGGTCCACACCTCCTTCGAGATGCTTGCTTAAGATGTTAAAGTATAAGTCTCCATGACCAAGATGACTTGAACACCGCAAGTCAAAGGAACATCACACTTAAGCTGCAGTAAGAACTTCATTGACATATCTATATGTAGATTACCATATAAAGTTTTACAGCTAGTCACTCCAATGAAATAGTTCCCTTAACTAGCATTCATGTTTATCTTCGGACATTCCAATGTCACCAGCCAGTGAGAATCAGCTGATTAGAGAATAACCCATGCTAGTCTCAACAGAATTGATAGTGTTCGTGTTTATCAATTCATCGACTAGGGATAATTTCAATACTTCACAATTGCACATGTAGAGATAATCACTAGTTGTGAATTCATCACAAATTCTCTCATGCTGTGAATTGTATTGTGGACATTCAGTAAATGAGTTTAAGATCTCAATCAAATACACAAACATGTATACTCAAATAGTGAATATTCATTTATTAAAGTAATTGATTACAATCATAAGGCGATTGCCTTAGGACACTTCTCTCATATTTCTAACAAACTCCCACTTGGCCTAATGCCAATCGCTACGATATCCAATACCATAGGCTCTAACATGACCCTCAAACTTGCTTTGAGGTAAGGCCTTAGTTAAAGGATCCGCTAAATTCCTTTCAGTGGGAATTTTCTCAATTTGTATGTCATTCCTACTTATAATCTCTTTGTTCAGATGATAGCGGCGAAGCACATGTTTGGATCATTGATGAGACCTTGGTTCCTTTGCTTGTGCAATAGCTCCATTGTTGTCGCAATAAACCGGTATTGCTTCATCAATGGTTGGAACCTCACCAAGTTTTGAGAAAACTTCTTGATCCAGACTGCTTCCGTGGTAGAATCCGCTACGGTGTCTTGTTTGGAACTCTTCCAACTTATTGCGCCTCCATTCAAAATAAATACGTATCCAGACTGAGATTTGGAGTCATCCTTATCTGTCTGAAAACTGGCATCTGTATACCCACGTATTACCATATCTCCTTCTCCATATATTAGGAACACATCCTTAGTTCTTCTTAAGTACATAAGGATTGTCTTGACAGCCACCCAATGATCCATTCCTGGATCAGACTGGTATCTGCTCGTGACGCTCAGAGCATACGTTACATCGGGCCTAGTACATAACATAGCATACATGATAGATCCTATCGCGGAAGCATAAGGAATCTTATTCATGCAAATCCTCTCGTCTTCTGTGTGCGGACACATAGACTTTGAAAGGTTGATCCCATGCCTGATGGGAAGGTAACATTTCTTGGATTCTGACATGCTAAACCTTTTTAGCACTCGGTCTATATATGTAGACTGTGAAAGACCAAGCAACCGTTTTGATCTATCTCTATAGATTCTACTCCCAAGGATATAGGTTGCTTCTCCCAGGTCTTTCATGGAGAAAGTTTTGGACAACCAAATTTTAACTGACTGTAAGACTGATATATCGTTTGCTATAAGCAATATGTCATCGACATATAATACTAGGAATATGACTGCACTCCCACTAACCTTCTTGTACACACAAGGTTCGTCAGGATTTTGTGAGAAATCAAACTCTTTGATTGTCTTATCAAAATGGATGTTCCAGCTCCTGGATGCTTGCTTCAGTCCATATATGGATCATCGAAGCTTGCATATTTTGGTTTTGTCAACCGATGTGAAACCTTCAGGTTGTATCATGTATACATCCTCAAGCAAGTTTCCATTAAGGAAAGCTGTTTTCATATCCATTTGCCATATCTCATAATCATAATGAGCTGCTATGGCCAGGAGCATGCGAATGGATTTAAGCATAATTACCTTCCATGTCGGTTTTCTTCTTGAAAACCCACTTGCACCCTATGGGCTTAATCCCTTCAGGTGGGTTAACCAAGTCCCATACTTGATTTTTGTACATGGAATCCATTTCTGACTTCATGGCTTCAAGCCATTTGTCCCTTTATGAACTTTTCAGAACATCTTCATAACTGATAGGTTCGTCATCGCTTATGAGTAACACATCGTTCGATTCACTTATGAGAAATCCGTATCTCTCTGGAATATTGCGTGTCCTATCAGACCTACGACGAGGTGGTGTTGTTTTAGGTTCAACTGATAGCTCATCTTTATGAGTTATTGGTTGTGGGTCTAGACTAGGTGTCTCTGTAATGTCTATTAGAGTTTCTTGAACTTTATCAAGTTCAATGTCACTCCCACTGTTTTCTTGTAAAAGAAATTCTTTTTCCAGAAATACAGCATGCCTTGAAACAAACATCTTTTGTTCCAAGGGATGATAGAATTGGTAACCCTTTGTTTCCTTAGGGTATCCAATAAATAGACATTTATCAGACTTAGCATCCAATTTGTCTGATACAGTCCGCTTCACATAAGCAGGACAACCCCATATCTTAAGGTGAGTTAAGTGAGGTTTCTTACTATTCCACGTCTCATATGGAGTAGTAGAGACTACCTTGGTCGGGACTCTGTTTAGCAAGTAAATAACTGTCTTAAGTGCATAGCCCCAAAAGGATTTTGGAAGAGTTGCATGATTCATGATGGATCTAACCATGTCAATCAAGGTTCGATTACGCCTCTCAGATACACCATTATGCTGTGGTGTATATGGCGGAGTCCATTGAGACAATATTCCATTGTCCCTAAGATAATCTTGAAACTCTTGACTCAAGTATTCACCACCCCGATCGGATCGAAGTATCTTAATACTTTTGCCAAGATGTTTCTCTACTTCATTTTTGAACTCTTTAAATTTCTCAAAAGCTTCAGATTTGTGTTTCATCAAGAACACATACCCGAATCGTGAGTGATTATCGATAAAGGTAATGAAGTAGCTATAGCCTCCTTGTGCAAGAGTTGTCATTGGTCCACATACATCAGTATGTATTAGACCAAGCAATTCTCCCACTGGATTACCTTTTCCGGAAAAGGGTAATTTGGCCATCTTGCCTTTTAAGCATGATTCGCATGTATCAAATGAACCGGGTTCAAATGATTCCAGAATTCCACATCGGTGTAATTTGGTCATGCGTTTCTTACTTAGATGGCCAAGATGGCAATGTCACGTATAGGAGTCTATTCGATTATCTATTCGAGTACGTTTGTTGCTAACTTCGATATTGAAAATGTCACCGGATAAATCTAACGTATAGATACCATTGCACAATGTTCCAGTCACATAAAGAACGTCATTTAAAGTTATGTAACAACAATTGTTACTAAAAGTTAAATGATGACCCTTTTCATTCAAACATCTAATAGATACAATGTTCTTTATTAATGAAGGAACAAAATAACAATTATCCATTCTAAGACACGTCCAGTAGGGAGGTTTAGCAAATATGTTTCAATGGCAACAGCAGCAATCTTTGCACCATTTCGAACTCGCAAATTTGCATCTCCCTTGACGAGTCTTCTTCTATTCCTTAGCCCCTGTATGTCATTACATATATGTGAGCTACACCCAGTATCAAGTACCCAGGTATTTGAGGAAATAGAGTGACATTCAATAACGAAGATACCTGAAGAGGATGGGGCATCAGATGCCTTCTTCTTTAAGGACTCAAGATAAACCTTGCAGTTTCTTTGCCAGTGACCCTCCTTGCCGCAATGATGGCAAGTGTCTTTTGGTGTTTTTTTAGTCTTTTTGGCCTTTTTCTTCTTTCCCTTATTCTGTTCTTTGGCCTTCCTCTTAGAACCTTTCTTCGAGGAACCAACTAACAGTACCGTCTTTTGATCCTGCTTCACAGAAGACTCTATAGTCTTTAGCAGGTTGAGCAACTCAGGAATGGTAGTCTCCAGCTTGTTCATCCGATAGTTCATCACAAATTGTGAATAACTTTTGGCAAACAACAGAATTAAGTCAATACTTAGTTCA